>CM076572.1:645910273-646342249 GCA_034641835.2 Pinus albicaulis | reverse complement strand
TATGTTAGCTCCAAGTTGTAGTTGGAATGAGGGAAAATGAGCGTGAGGAAGGTAGCAAAATGATGAAAAAATAGGAAATTCCCAATGTTTCATTGTGAGAATAGATAATGTAAAGTTGGGTAAGTTTATGAGGCCAAATGAGGATCATGAAGTTGAGAAAAATTATGGAAAAAATTCAGTGCACATAGTAGCATATTAGCTCCATACTGTAAGTAGAAAGAGGAGAAAAAAGGTGTGAAGGGTGGCTAAATCTAGCGAATAGAGGAAATTTCAAGGTTTTTTTTACTGTGAAATAGCTAGAGTCTAGGATTTGGCTGAATTTGACATGTTAGGGATGGTGTGGATGATAGGAAAGGTGGTAATGATGTATATGAGATGTATGAGTTAGGGTTTAGGTACTAGGGTTATGGTTTAGGAATTTTAGAGTAGGCTAGGGTTTTTCAAATGAAATATTTTTATACCATGGATAAGTGATGATATGGAGAAAAATAGAATGAGAATAAAAAATTTTGAACACTCAAAAATTTGACGAAAAGAGGGAATGAGAAATTATATTTACCCTTTTTGAGGATGTCACACGATAATGGAGCGAAGCACTGAGTTGGTTTGAAGGTTTTTGGAGCCCACAACTGAAAACTTCCCTTTCTCGAAAAGCATAACAAAGTTGCCTAGATGTGTAGCGAAAATCATCTATGTGAAGCGTTGTGTTCCTATGTGCAACAAAGAGCTTCTTTGTGCAACTTTGTGTTTCTATGCGCAATGAAGACAAATTTTTGCCAATGAGGGCCAGTAAACTAGTTTTTCTTGCCAATGGAAGAGGGGACCTTCATGGTAGAAGGCTAAATGAGTGCTAATGAATTTATCCTTTGTGTTTTTTCCTTTTATGAGCTTTAAAAATAATTTTTTACACTTTTACATTTGAAATGACCTTGTTGTATTTGAATAGGATAATAAGATAGAATTGAATTCTTTGAATCTTTGAAACTTGAACCATTAAAAACAAGACATGTTGTATTTATGTTATTCATAAGCATGCTAGCTCTATTTTTAGAGTTTTATGAGTGGGATGAAGGGTTAGAGCCTTGTTTAAGGTGACAAACTAAACCTTTTAAAGGCAGATTATAACCTCTAGACAATGACCTATATGAGGTGGAGTGACGTAACCCCTAGACTCTTAAAGATTATGATGGAGATGACCTTGAAAATTACGGTGGTGATGAATGAGATGAAGGAGTAGCACACTTGACCTAGATCTTTTCAGTGCCAAAAATAAATTTTTGAAAGCTTGTTTGAAAATGTAAAAAATTTTGACCTATGGCTTTCTAGGAAAACAACTAAAATGGCTATTTTAAATCATTAGCATATTGAAACTAACACCAATGATGGATCCTAGTAGTCTCTGCTCACTGAGGCGGATCTATGGTGGGCACTGGCAGATCCTAAACTGGATCGGATCTAGGCATCCGTGTTTCCACCTTGCCTGCCAGGTGGATCCGCTAACATAAGATAAATGGTTGTTCAAGTGAATATTATGTAAATATATCCATTTTATGTTATATTCTAAAGTTATATTGATTTCATTAATTATGCTATTCTCAATTTTCGGCGTTAAAATATGTTAGAGATCTCTATTAGATTTAAAATTGAAAAATATTTAGCTGGTGTCATTTAATTTAGACAATCTGCTAACCATGATTTTCTCTAGGCTGCATTACTACCAAAGAATTGGGTACTATCGATCCATTTTGATAAGGATATGAACACCTTCATTGTAAATCCCTTCTTGAAGCAAGGAAGGTGACATACATGTGACCACCTTCCTTGCTTCAAGAAGGGATTTACAATGAAGGTGTGAAAACCTCGGGTGCCATAGCTCAGATTTAAGAGTTGTGTTACATGTCATGGAACCCAACTGACTTCCTCCAACCTTATAGAGTGTATCAACCCTGAAACCAAGAGTGAACGCTTCTTTGAAGTTCCTATTCCAAATGCATACCATTCCATCAATGAATACCACCTTGAATCATTTGTCTTCCATTGCCGAGATAGACACTACATTCTTCTTCAAGTCATGTAGGTACAAAAATCTTGCAAATACAAGACTTGACCTTGATTTAGATGAAGGGTCACAGTCCCTATCCCTTTCATGGTGTTAGCGTAAGAAGTCACTCCTTGACTACTTAAGGACTAAGCCTTACACATCATAGTTCATTTCAAATTTTAAAGTGGTCGTTTGAGTGGTGGGATGAATTTCTCAAAGATTTTAAAATGATTTAATGTTATTTAAGACTTCCATGCATTTGGAAATATTTGTCAAGTAAAAATTATGTTGGTAAAAGGTAGTATAGGGAGTAGAGTATAGAAGTGGAAGAAGATGAATAGTTGATACCTATTCTAGGAAATATTCCTATCCTAAATCAATCACACAGCTATGATGATGGCTTTTTACAAAAAAAATAATAATATGCAAAGTAAAAAAACATTTAGAAAATAGATTGCATGTATAAATTATTCCACAAATACTTTATGAAATCTTCACTGACATGTTCTATTACACACATATAACTTGCAGAAAACTGAAAGAAGATAATTTACTGTTAAATCCTTTAACAACTTCTCACTCACACTTTTCTAGTTGTTGCAATTCATATATTAGAATAATTTAACAAAGAAAAGATACACACCACATGTTAGATGTTATTTGAGTCACAAAATCCTCCAACTGAAGAAAAAAGGTTTTTTATTATATTCACTCTTTAGGTAGACTAACATCCAACATGAAAATAATGTTTACAAGTGGTATTTATAGTAAGAGAGGAACCAATTCCATCTCTTCTAAAATTAAGGAAACATCAATTCTAACATAACATATGTTTCAAAAGATATTACAACCTTATATCATCAAATTATAACAGAAATGAAAGATGGAGAAAGAAGAAGAGAAGAATTATGGGATGGAATGTTGAGTGTGCTTTCATGCTGCCCTTTTTCCTGTTGAATTATCTCCTTGTGTCTTGGGTCTTTAATAACAATGTAGCTCCATTTAATAATTCCCCAAACAACCTCATAACCACCTCTCACCATCACTTGTATTATACATTTGGTTATGGGTCTTATCCATCCTTAACTGGCTCGAAAAAACTTGCTAATAGGTGTCAAAATTTAGTTAAACAGGTGCTACCAGAAATTCTGGTAAAAACCTATAACTACGCAAAATATGGAATGCTACTAGAAATTCTAGTAGCACACCATTTATTTTTCAAAAATACACATAAAATTATGAAAATTCTATGCAAAATTATATTCCTTTACTCCTAAGCTGTTGTTCAAAATTGGAAGTGATAAGCAAAAAGGAACTAGTACCAAAAAACTGTTTAGCTTCCCTCTATGTGTGCTGCAGCTTCAGCCAGCTTATCCAAGTTTGTTTTGCTACCAGCAGCTGATGATCTGTATCTAGATTCTTTTGCAGTTGCCTCCTTGATAATATATTTTTCATCCTTACATCCCTTTTGTTTTTTTCTTCTCTTTAAGGGCTCTGAGTGTTGTTCTGAAGTGGTTGTATTCTTGTTTTTCTTCACGGTTTTCTTTGTTTTTGAACCTTCAGATTTACTTTCAATGTAAATAACCTTTGCCATTAGGGTTGGATTATGTAGAGCCTTGGATTTAAGCCTAAACGTATTGTTGTCTCTTGTATGCCTCTTTGTGGTGCTAGTAAGAGGTTTAGCTTCTTCGTTTTTCTTCTTGCTGCTGATTTCATATCCAACATCGTTGAGGAGTTATTCATTTGACGGTGTAGGTTGATACACTTTCTACAATTTTTTCTAAATATGTGCTTCCAGAATTTCTGGTAGCACCTACACTTTTTATTTAGTTGCAGTTGTAGAACTTCCTCTTCTAGATCTAGTGTATACATTAGGAAATGGAGGAACAGGGGGTACTATTTTCATGGACTTGGGTTTGATTTCTGAGGAGCTCTCTCCTTTTTTGACCTTTCTTCAGCCTTGACTACATAAACTTTCTCTTTTTTCCCTTGGCCTTCTTATGAATTTTTTCTTTTTGGCCTTTATTCTTTTTCTTATTTTTGCAAGTCGAAGGCTTGGTTGTGGAACTGGAGGTGTAGGTGCAGGTTGGCCAACCCTATAGAATAAAAATTTGTCCCAAGTTTGGTTTCTCTTCCCCAACTCTTCTTCAACTTGAACTTTGATCAAAGCTTGATGGTACAAGATATACTCAGAAACATCAGTGTGAGTCTGAACCCTTGTTCACATCTTGTTTAGGCTTTTCAACAAGAAGTGGCAGATTCAATGTCTTCATCCTTGCAATATGAAAAATAAAACTCATGTGATAGAGGAATACAAATGTATACCTCCTTTTGCATTTGAGGTATATCTTGATAAGCTTGATAGCTTCTGCCCAGTCATTCTTAAGGTATATGCTTATAATTCCATTTTCCCAATTTGGATCTCTATGAGCATATTTGAGGAGGTTGTTGAGATCACCTCTTGTAATAACTTTTCCTTTGAACCACCTTTATCCTTCTTGAGGAATGTTAAAGGCTTTACAAATGGAGTATTCATAAACCTGCAAAGTGAGGCCATAAATTGTAACTTCTTGTCCATTAAAAGAGTTAGTGTTACACCATTTTTTGTTCATATAACCTATTGTTATTAGATGGACCCAAGTACACCATGTAAGACCAATTTCACTCTAAGTAAAATTGCATTCACTATGAAATATAACTTAGTAAACCACATTTATTAAGTTGTTTATGGTCTAAACAAGAAACCCCATGAGGAAATATTAAATAAATCTACATTTTTTTTATTTTCCTCAAGGAATAATTAGTTAAACAACAATTTAATTAATATTCCTGGTTATATTTAACCCAAAAAAGGGAAATTAATTAGATAAATCATTATTTATCTTATTATTTCCTAAGAATAATTATTTAAACCTTATTTAAATAATATTCTTTGTTGAATATGACTAAATCGCCCTTAAATAATTAAATAAATCATTATTTATTTGATTATTACTCAACCACATCCTTAAAATGATAAATAAATCATTTATTTATTTATTATTTACAAATAAAGGGATTTGACCCAAGTCAAATTCCTTTTCCCTCCAACAAATATAATAAAATATTCCATAAAAGTTGGATCTTGATTTGATTAATAATATTTTAATTATGCACAAATATCTAGACTAACTCAATATTTTGTTATAAATAGAAGGGTTTTCCCATTCATTTATCACCTTTTTTTGCCTAAAGATCACTCTGGATCTATACTTTTGGTCTGACTTTGATCCACCGTCATAGTCATATTTTGCTACCATTTTTGTCCGGGTTTTCTACACCATCAAGAGAGAGGAATTTTAGATCTGAAGTGTTGAGGACTTACAAGAACCCATCCCATTGAGGAGAACTGGTAACACCCTTCTGTGTTTTCCTCCCAGGTGCCATTAATACAAAATTTATTCAACATATTCTTGTCTTGTCTATTGGATGCATGGAGTAAATCTTCTTTTTTCTACTACTTAATGTCTTCTAATGCATAGATCTAGATTTTTGTAGCATTTATCTTGATCACCTAACTACATATCTAAGGATATTGGAATCCATCTTTGCTATTAGTGTTGTTTTTTATGCACAGCTAAAGTGTTCTTTTTTCATACGCTTGGAATTAAGATTCATACTAAAAATTGGTGACTCCACACGGGTTTACGATTACGATCGCTGTCGTTTTTCTGATCCTTGCATATCCAGCTTCTTAAAACCCTAGGATTTCTTTTCAACCTCTTCTTTTTTCTTTTCTTGATGTTTTTTTTAACATATAAAACCCCAAAACGATAAAAATTCTAACTTTCATGTGTTTTCGGACCTATTGCGCAGGTGATAGACATCAACTGTAGTTGAGACGACACTTTTTTCTGAAATCTTCCGCCGAGAATGCCAGAAGTGTAGGTTACACTTTTTTTCTCAATTCCTGTGACCTAGAACTTAAGGAAGCAGGAATCAACCCAAAAACTGCGACCTCTACTGAAAATAGGTCAAAAACTGTGACCTGGATTTTTTGCAGGAGTTTTTATGAAAGTTTTATGGGTTTGTATGAGCCTCTGTTCAGGGTTGTTTGACCTCCATCTCTGCCCGTTTTGGAATTTTAATTGTTCTATTTTACTCAAATAAGTGGGAAGCTATCCCGCTAGGGCTTTAGTACCCTCCACACTTTTTGGAAGAGTTTTAGCTGCTGCAGGTTTTCTGAGATTTTTAGAGTGTTCAGCCATTTTTCAGATCTGATACCTCACCATCAAATACGCTTTATATCGGCTTGTTATGCACCCAAATCACCTCATTTAGCTTTTTTTGGGTTTTCCTCTAGGGTTCACTTTGTTTCACTCCAGGAGATAGCCTTTCGCAGCCTCATTTACAACAATTTTTCCTCCGGTTTGCTGCTTTTTTCTGCACCACTTTCTAGCAAATTTTGAACTTTAGATCCCTGTCCCTCCTGACCTTATATCTATTGGCTATTTTGGTGTGTTTTGACTAGTTTTTTTCCCACCTACAGACTACTTGTTGGGAGGCCCACCTCCTTGGGTTTAAATTATTGCATTATTAACTGTTTATTTACTGTTATTTCAGTTTCATATACTATTATCTGTAGGTTTATTTTTAGTTACACAACACACTTTTTCTTTTTCTCTACAAATGTTTGGGTTTAAGAATTAAAATTTACACAATTTTCACACACATCCTAAGCGACAAAATGGTTGGTTAACACCGCCAAGAAAAGACTCTAAAACATTGAAATCAATTGATCCTGCACCTCTCTTCCCTTGTTTCGACATTATAATCAGTTGATCCTGCACCTCCTTGCCCTTGTCAGTCTCTTTTTCCCTTGTGTTGTGTTTGTGTCATCATCATTGCGCCACCAACACTTTTATCCTGGAGACTTCTTGGCTTTCATCCTCAGTTTCCAGTAGGAAGACTTACTCCTCCGCATAGGATTCGAGTTAGTCATCCTGCGAGTCCACACTCTGACTCTTCCTTTGGTTCATTGGGTTCTCCTTCTCATTTCACCTCTCATCCTCCCCCTATCACCTTCACCATGTCTAGTGCAGGACCTAATGCTGGTGGTAACCCCAGACCTCATGCTGAGAATACCACTAGTGGGACCGCAACGGACACTACCCCGTTTGCGCCCTTGCTCCCCTTCATGGCAGGCCTCAGCCTCCCCGATTTTGACCAGTTGATAAATGACCCTATACACCATGCTGCTAGTTGGCCTACTATGCCAACCAAGCTCCCTTTCGACATCCCCAATTTTTAAGCCCTTGCTGGAGAAGATCCTATAAACCATGTTCGATATTTCCACATGTGGTGTTCTTCTAACTCCATTACCGATGACTCTATATGTCTTCGGTTGTTCCAACATACACGTACAGGTGAAGATTCTAAGTGGTATGTTGATAAGGCCCCTTCCTCTCATACCACCTTTGCGACTCTTTCCTGGAATTTTCTATCTTACTTCCAGCTTCCCCTTCATTATGACACTGATACTGAACTCTTGACTTCTTTCCTTCAATCATTTGCGACCTGCATATCCGACCATGTCTAGGAATGACAAAGAAGAAAGAGCTTATGTCGAGACCCTACCTTCGAGGACCATGTCTACATGGACTGGTTCCTTAGATCTCTCTTTCCACTTATGAGGAAAGATGTCGCATCACACTTTACTCAAACTGAAGAATTCGCTCTACAAATTGCGTTAAAATATGACCTAATCTATGCTCAGTCAGGTTATGTTTATACCGTTCTACCTGATATTCCCAGACCCGATGGTGCTAATGAACCAGGGGCATCTCACGCCGCTGATGGTATCGTTGGATCTCTCTTGAATCCATACACTCAACCTCCCATGGGCTATGGCTTTCCTCAGGGGGGGGGGGCAACACCTCCTACAATTTCCCCCCTCCCAGTGGCACATATCAAGGATATGGCATGCCTCCTCCTTTCGCTCAACCTCTTTTTTACCACATTGTTACGTAACCTTCTTATTATCTGCATCCACAGCCTGGTGCTCCAGCTCTTCTAGCATTAGCACCTCCTCCTCCCTTGCCTTTTCAACCCCCGCAATAGCAACCACCACCCCATCAGGGGCAGGTGTATGCACAATAGGGCACGACTAATCCTCCTCCCTCAAAAAAGAAGAGGAAAGGCACTCAAAATAAAGCTGCCCCTTGTAATCCTGCACCTAATCAAGGTAATGTTCCTAACACTATGAACGAGCAACAGGGCACTCAGCCCAAGTAGGACAGGCCTATTCACACGAATAAGCCCTATTCTTATTGTGGTGTTTATGGTCATTACACACATGATTTTCCTCTTTTACCACAGATGCGACGGCTGTGGGAGTCTTAAGAAACATTGTGAGGATAGCAAGCCTCCCCTTCCGTCCCTCCCAGTGTTGTGCCTAGTCAGCCAGCTGTGCTTACTAATCCTTTCCCTTAGCAAGGATTTGTGCCTACCCAACCACCTGAAGGTCAGGTGGCCACTAAAAATCTTCCAGCTGGTACCTCTGATTACCAATTTCTCATGATGAACTTTGATCAACCTCTAACTGTGGACATCAATATTTAGACTCGGTCTCGTCAATACAACAAGCCTCCCGCTACATCTATCCCCGAGCCGCCTTGTTCAGTCTCTACAGAGCCTCTTTCGACACCTAATGGTCCCTTGCAGATCCCTCAGCCTAAGGTAGAGGTTCATACCAAGATCCCTAAGGGACCGCTACATTGAAATGCTGCTTCTGGCAAAGCTTCCCATTCGTATAGCATAGTAGATGATTTGGCACAATCCCTTGCTACCATTTCAACCCTGGAACTCCTCCAGTCATGCCATTCACAATGAAAATATCTACTATCTTCCATGGGTGTTGTAAATCCTTCCAATGACCGATTGATTGTCTTTGATGTTGACCGGTGATAACATCATCCTCTCCCTTCTTCTGTCGCTTTCCAAATCCCATTCGAGATGTGGAACGCCAATGTTTCTTGGTGCATCATTGATGAGGGGCCATCCACTTATGTGATGTCCACTTTGGTTTGGAAGAAACTCGGATCACCTGAGTTGGCTCCTTCCATGATCACTCTCCATGCGTGGGATGGCCGTGCCTCCCAGCCCATTAGCTTATTCCACAATTTTCCTATTACTCCTATGGGTAAGATTATTTGCATTGACGTAGAAGTCATAGATGCCCCCTTAGATTACAACACTCTATTGGGTCATAGCTAAACCTATGCGATGTATCCTATCCCATCTGTGGTTCACTAAAAGATGTCCTTCACTCATAACGGAAATATATTCACCATTGACCTGTTGATGTATTACGAACCGAAGTCTCAGACCTCCCCTAAGTCCACCATATCTTCGGTGGCCAATAAGAAAATCATTAATCCTTTGACCAGTGTCTCACCCAGAGTCTACAAATATTCCTCATTGCTTGGTACTTTTCATGTTCTTCCTCCTCCTATCTTTGATCCCAGCTCATCGAATGGTTGCATGATGCCATCGTCTCAGGCTGCCCTCAAGTGGCCTGCTTCGACTAGCCAGCAGCCTCCGTGCCTTCCGCAACCTACTCCTAGCCCTTCAATTCATCCTTATTGACCTCCTCCTCCTAGCCCTTCACCTTTAGCTGGTACTCATGGGCCTCTTTATCCTCTTGCAATGGTTCCTCCAGGACTTAACCATCTTGGAGTTGTCCTGCTTGGTCATTACCCCTTCGGTGAGATACTGTTCCTAACCCCCCCTCCTGGAGTCTACACGGTACTTGTTATGGCCACCATCTCTCTTCCTAACCTGACCCTAGGGATTGCCATCTGGTACCTTGATCCCCCAGTCGTTACCCTGCCTGGTCACCCCAAACCATATCTTTCTTTGACCCAGTTCAACCAGTCCCTATGACTTCTCCTGTGGCTACAGTGCCTTAGCCACCTCAATAGGAACCTCCTCCTGTTGTGACAGCTTCGGGTAATGGGGGAAAAGCCAACAAGAAGGCAACCAAAGAAAATACTACCCCGATAAACCTTACCCCTCCTCAGCCACCAAGGTGCATTATCCAGTGTGATTTTTGTGATGTTGTCGATCATGCCACCCATACTTGTCTAGAGTTGCCTCACCTTAAGCCCATGGTTAATGAGATGTTTTCGGAATCTGACATCCTGAGGTCTATGTCACTATACCCGATTCATTCTGAAACTCAAATCATTGCGCACAAATCACCCTTGTGCTTTGTGTGATTTCCATGGCCACTGCACTCACCTCTGTCCTCGCCTTGAATAGTATTGTTCCTCTTTGGAAGCTTTCCGCCAATTCAAGGCCAAGTGTAACAAGTGCACCGACTCCTTGTTCGCGAGTTCTACTTCGACAGAACTAGAGGATCTTCCTACTCCCATTGACATCCCTCCTCCCGATGTCAACATGATGGAGCCTTCAGCCACCATTTTCTACCTATCATCATCCATGAGACCCTCGGTATAATTCCCCATGGTGACTTCCCCTGATGATCAGCTTGAACTCCCTTCAGCAATCACCCTGGGCTCAACATTAGTAGATCCTTTACCTACTTACTCTTCAGTCACCCCCCATGTCATTGTGCATGTGATCCTTTCTTCACATGATGATGAGTCAGGTAGCTCTACCACATCAGGTGGTCTCCCTTCCTCCAGTCACCCCATCTTTCACTCTGATGAAGAAATTATGGAAGCGATGACCGATCCTGACTTTCCATGGGATGATATGCACCACCATTTGTACTTCCTCCCATAGCAGTCCCATGACCAATATGTTGTGGAAACTAAAGACTTCATCCCTAATGAAGTCCCATGGTTTAGAAATCCCATTCCTACACCTAATGCTTTCGAAGAAGGAAATATGGCCAATATCTCTCCTACCATTAAAATTGACATTTCTAACAAACCAGAGATAGAAGAAAATGTTACCTTGGGCACCCATTGCACCTCGAAAGAGGTTGAGGCTTATACCAAGCTATTCAAATAATTCCGTGATATTTTCACCTGGTCCTATTCAGAAATGCCCAGACTTGATCCTGCCATTGTCGAACAGCATATCAATACATGTCCTAATGCCAATCCTGTCTGTCAAAAGTTGAGACCCATTAATCCTTCTAGACGAGAAACCTTCAAAGCCAAAATCGATAAGCTCAAGCAGGCTTGTTTTATCTATCCCATTGAATACACCACTTGGTGTCCAATCCAGTTCCTATTCTCAAGAAACAAGGCACCATCCGTGCTTGCACTGACTTTCGCAATCTGAACAAAGCTTGTCCAAAGGACAACTTCCCCACACCATTCATTGACCAAATCATTGATGAGTGTGCGGGGCACAAGGTTCTATCCTTTATGGATGGTTTCTCCAGGTACAACAAAATTTTTATTCATCGTACTGATCAACTTAAAACCATGTTCATTAGTCCATGGGGAACCTTTTCTATCGAGTCATGCCATTCAGCCTTAAAAACATAGGAGCCACTTTTCAGTGGGCTATGTCTTACTGTTTCCATAACCTGTCTCATATTATCCTTGCTTATTTAGATGACCTCACTACACGTTCTAAACATCGGGCGCATCACCTCCACAATCTGTGTACCGTCTTTCTCCGATGTCACAAGTATAATATCTGCCTCAACCTGCTGAAGTGTGTCTTTTGTGTACCTGCCAGTGGTCTTCTAGGCTTCATTGTGTCTAAAGATGGTATCACTCTTGACCCATTGAAAGTTCAAGCCATCCTTGAGCTTCCTATCCCTCATACTTTACGCCAGTTACAAAGCCTCCAAGGCAAAGCCAATTTCCTTCGCTGGTTCATACCTGACTATGCCACCACTGCGCATGGGTTCCTTAGACTCCTCTGCTCTAATATCCCTTTTGTCTAGGATGCCTATGCTCAAGAGTCTTTTTATGCCCTGAAGCATGCTCTTACGTCCACTCCCTTGATTCTTCCACCTGACTTTGATAGGGATTTCATCCTGTATATCTCCGCTTCCACGTACTCGGTTGGTGGATTCCTCATTCAGGAATATGAAAATGGAATTGAGCATGTTATCTATTATGTCAACAAGGACCTAGTAGGACCCCCTGTATCCTACTCACATGAAGAGAAACTAGCACTGGCTGTCGTGTTCTCGGTCTAGAAACTTTGTCATTAGATCCTCATGCGTTCCACCAAGGTCGTGACTAATTCCAACCCTATGGCCTTCCTATTGATTCGTTGAATTATCAATGGGAAGTACACCCATTGGATCATGATCCTATAGGAATTGGATCTTGAGTTTGTCACACCAAAAGGTAAGAAAGGTTTAGCCCTACCTGAACTCATTTTTTAACTACCTACAGGTATGCAGGATCCTCCAGTTAATGATAATTTCCCCGATGAACATTTATTTTCCATTACCACCGATGACCGTTGGTATGGGGAAATCCTCAATTATTTTTGAACCCAAAATTTCACCCTCCATCTTGACCGTAATGCTCTACGACGTATCGGACACCAGGCCCCCTACTACCTTATTATTGCTGACGACCTTTATCATCGCGGTGTAGATTCTATCCTTTGTCGTTGCCTCACACGCTAAAGAAGAAAAAGTCCTCAATTCCTATCATAGCAGAGCTTGTGGTGGCCACCTCTCCAGTCTGGCCACTGCCTAGAAAATCATGTACGCTGGGTTATTTTGGCCTTCTCTCTTTGGTGATTGCATTGAGACAGTCAAACACTGCCCCAATTGCCAAAAATTTTCCCCTAAGGTATGAGCTCCTCCAACTCCCCTCCATCCTGTCATCTCAACCGGTCCCTTCTGTAAGTGGGCCATAGAAATTATGGAGTGTCGACCGTCATCGGCTGGTAACCATAAGTATATCATCGTGGTGGTTGACTATTTCACCAAATGGGCTGAGGCCATGCCAATGTTTAACAACATGACAGCTACCACAGCCCTATTTTTCTTTAACCATGTGATCGCTCGATTTGGAGTTCCAAAATAGTTGGTCCCTGATCATGACCGCCATTTTGAATATGATATATGGTGTGAGCTATCCTCACTTTTGGGCTTCGAGCACCAATATTCTTCCTCTTATTACCCCCAAGGTAATGGCCAAGTTGAAGCAGTTAATAAAATCCTTAAACCATGCTTCAACGGATGGTGGATACGAACAAAACAAACTAGCACCTTATGTCCTTCCCTGCTTTATGGGCCTATAGGACTTCTGTTAAAACCACCACCGGTTTTACTCCTTTCCACCTTACTTTTCGAGAGGAGGCAGTCTTACCGATCGAGTGTGAAATCCCTTCCCTTCATCTAGCTGTCGAACTTCTCCCTGAAACCAAACCTTTAGAATAGCGATTTATCATGCTTGAGCGCGCTTCTGAAGACCGTCTTGTTGCATTGCAAACCATTGAGGCGGCTAAGAAACGCACCAAAGCTCAATATGACCAAAAATTCCACCCTTGTACATTTCACAAAGGTGATATTGTTCTGGTGCATGACCAAGCCCATGATGTCCTTGGTCATGGGAAGTTTGACTCATTATGGCTAGGACCTTACATCATCAGTAAGGATTTAGGTAAGGGGGCATATCTATTAGAGGACTTCGAAGGCCATCTCCTTCCCAATCCTCGCAATGCACTCTATCTGAAGAGATATTACGCTTAGCATTTCCTTCTAGAAATGCATGTTTTATTTTTTTAGGTAGCCAAATGATGCTTATGTGATTCGATACTTCAGCAGGACACATTTTGTCCACGAAGCGTCACTTCACTACCCCCCAAAATTAAATTTCTTCACTTGCAACACTTGTACTTGGGGGCACAAATTTTTCCTCATACTTTTCCATGCTCGTGTCGATTTTTTTCATGAGTAACCATCATGTACTCATGTCTTTATGGTCCCCATTGGACCTGTTCTATGTGGTAGCACCATAAATTTTCCCTTATTTAGAGCATTCGAGTTGAGTCATCATTGCATTCATGGAGTCTATCTCGAGTCCCTTTGTATCTCGCTATACTAATCCATCCTTCATTTCTTAGTCCCTCTCACATGTCACACATCATGGCCTCTAGTCCCATTATCCCCTAGCCCTCATGATATTGTGTCATTCGCTGCTAGTTCATCCATTCCCTTTATGCTATAACAACGTAAGTCTTCTGTCCGCTACTCAGTACCCCCCATTTCATCAACATCCCTAGTGTCAGTTTGTCAGTCGCTCTACTATTTTATGCCTTAGTTGAGGATCCCTTATTGCCTCACCTATGGCGGATCTCCTTCTGTTGATATCAACTCATTCATTCTAGAAGATAGTTCTAGAGGGTGGTGTACCTTGGTTCCAAATTCCACTATTTTTCGGTGCCTTGGATTAGCCAAAGGGACTGCTTATTGCCCTTTGACTTGGTCATTTCTCAGCTCCAACTCCTTTCAGCACGATCAAGTTCTGTATACTTGATGGTCTAATGATGCAGTAGCTAATATTAGGGATTCTCGGGTATGTGTGAGATGTCTCAACCCTCATGAGGGGGTGGCCCTACAGGTAGCCCCCCACATGCCCAAATGACCTCTTCATTATGGCCTTTGATGCAACTCCATAGATTTTATGATGTCGTCCTCAGCCACTTGCAGTGCCTTTTTGATTGCATGTATCAGTTAGATTTTTAGAGCCGTTTCCTGTTTACAGGGGCATATGGGTTGTATTTATATCTCATGTACTCAAATATTATTGTACAAGTCTTGGCTATTACCCCAGGAAAAATATGTATGTGGGATTCATTATCATGTTGTTTATTTGGCTCATGTTTATGCCAACATGTACTATATTTTTCATTCCATTTGCTTACTGGATGCCTTATTATTTGTACTTTTCCTCGGCGGGCATAGGTAGGCCTCCCTCGCCACCTATAGCACAGGTTGTTGTGTAACCAGCTCCAAATAGAGAAGAAAAGAGATATTCACGCCTTAGAAATGAGCCACTTCGAGGGGGCAACCTCCAATACATTACATGAATGAACAATTCTTGGATGATACAATTTACAAAACCTCCTTTCTATATATAGGAGTCCATGGGGCCATAATGTTATCCTAGTGGGCCACAATGTAATCCTAGCCGACCTAACAATAATAATTTAAGGGCACAATAATAACAATATGGGGGTTACAAGGGTACAATAATAACAATAAGGGGGTTACACTAACAATAATAAGGGACTATACTAGTAATATAGGGACCTAACATGCCCCTCTCCTTCAAAAAGTGTTGTCCTCAACACTTGAGTAGCTCTGGGTGCTTCTGTATAAAATTCTCATCCTCCCATGTAGAATCTTCAGTGGGTAAGTTCTCCCACTTGATGAGATACTCTGAAATTGATCGATTCCGTAGTTGTCGAGTTCTTTTTTCCATGACTGCTTCAGGTTCCAATATGATTTTCCCTTCCCCATCAAGTTCTGGCAATACTGTTTGAACTGGAAGATTTTCACCTATAACCTTCTTTAAGCATGAAACATGGAAAACTCGATGTACTCGCGAAGAAGCAGGAAGCTCCAATTTGTATGCCATAGTACCAATCTTTTGCAACACCTTGTAAGGACCATAGTACTTTGGCGATAATTTATTATCTTTCTTAGCTTGCTTGAGGGACATTTGTTTGTATGGTTGTAGCCGTAAAAATACCCAATCTCCTACATCAAAACTTCTCTCGTTATACCACCATTCAAAAAGAGGTAACCACTTGACCCATTGTGTTTGTTTATCAGATACAAAACAATGAAGATATCCTTCCAAACATTTATTTACTATCTCAGTTTGACCATCAGATTGAGGATGATAAGATGAGCCATGAGCTAATTGAGTACCCAAACAAGAAAATAACTCCGTCCAAAAATTTCCAGTAAAAATGGGATCTCTGTCGCTCACAATAACCCTTGGGCTTCCATGTAGCTTTTGAATTCTGTCCATAAATGTAGTAGCAATCGTACTTGCTTTAAATGGATGAGATAATGCACAAAAGTGTGCATACTTGGTAAGTCTATCAACTACCACCATGATGACACTCTTTCCTTCGGACTTAGGTAAACCTGTGATAAAATCCATTGAAATCTCCTCCCAACGTTGACTTGGAATGGATAAAGGTTGTAGAAGTCCTGAGATCTTAATTGTCTCAACTTTATTCTGCTGGAAAACCAAACATTCCGCCACGAACTTTTGAATATCAGATTTAAGGCCATCCCAAAAAAATTCTTTCTTCACCCTCTGGTAAGTTTTTAAAAATGCTGAGTGTCCTCCTAAAGGAGAAGTGTGCAATTCCAAAAGAATCTTTTGTTTTAGTTGGGAATTCTTTCAAATATATAAGCGATCTTTGTACCATAAGGAATCATTTTTCCAACTAAATGTATCAGATGTACTAGGATCTTGCTGCAACTTTTGAATGAGTGTCCATACATCTTTGTCCTTCTTCCATTCATCTATTGCTTCGGTTATCCAATCCGGTTGGATAATAGAAATGGCACAAAGCAATGCTTCCACCTCTTCATTCTTTCTTGAGAGTGCATCTGCAACAACATTAAGCTTTCCTTTTTTGTAGATTATTTCAAAGTCATAACCCAACATCTTTGTGACCGATTTTTGCTGCTCTTCTGAAGATAGTCTTTGTTCCAAAAAGTGTTTAAGACTATCATGATCAGTTTTTACCTTGAAGTGTCTTCCCATTAGGTAAGTTCGCCACTTCTTTAGTGCATGCAGTATTGCTAACATTTCCTTCTCATAAATAGGTTTTTGTAAATACTTTCCTTTGATTGGACGACTTTCAAAAGCAATGGGTCTTCCTTCCTGCATTAAAACAACACCAATTCCATTTCCTGAGGCATCACATTCCACAATAAAGGTTTTTGTGAAGTCTGGCGTAGCTAAAACCGGTGCTAGGCACATTGCCTCTTTAAGATGTTCAAAGGCCTTAGTTGCTTCAGGAGTCCATGAAAATGCATCTTTCTTCAATAATGTTGTTAGAGGTGCCGCTATTCTCCCATAATTCTTAACAAACTTGCGATAATACCCTGTTAACCCGAGAAATCCTCGCAACTTCTTTATGGTTGTGGGGACTTTCCATTCCTTAATGGCTTTAATTTTGTTAGGGTCTATTTTAACACCCTCGTGAGATACAATATGACCCAGATATTCCACCTCTTGTACTCCAAAGAAACATTTGGATTTTTTTGCATATAATTGTTTCTCCCGCAATAGTTTGAGCACCCTGTCAACATGTTCAACATGATCCTTCCAAGACCTGCTGTAGATTAGTATATCATCAAAAAATACTAGCACAAATTTTCTAAGGAAGGGTTTGAAAATGGAATTCATCAACCCCTGAAATGTAGAAGGTGCATTGGTAAGGCCAAAAGGCATGACCAAAAATTCATAATGACCCTCATGAGTTCGAAATGTTGTTTTTGGAATATCTTCAGTCTTCATTCTAATTTGATGATATCCCGAACGAAGATCCAACTTGGTAAAATAAATTGCTCCATGTAATTCATCCAATAATTCATCAATCACAGGAATGGGAAATTTATCTTTAATGGTGAGTTTATTGAGCTCCCTATAATCCAGACACATTCGCCATGATCCATCCTTCTTGTGTACCAATAATACAGGAGCAGAGAAAGAACTTTGACTAGGTTGAATTATACCCGCCTCTAACATTTCTGCAATCATGCGTTCAATTTCGCTCTTTTGGAAGTAAGGATATCTATAAGGCCGGATGTTTGGAGGAACACTTCCCGGAATCAAATGAATAGCATGATCATGATCACGAATAGGTGGGAGTCCTTTGGGAGTTTCAAACACCTTGGAATGATTGTCCAAGACTTGTTGGAGATCTGCAGAAATAGATGGTTTTGATGTCGGAACTTCTAGTGAGCACAATTGTGCAATTACGCCTCATTGTTCTTTCTTTAGAAGCTCTGTAATGAGATTAGAGCTTATTATCCTTCCTGGATTCCCTTCAATACCCCGTAATTTGACTTCCTTTCCTTCTGAAAAAAATTTCAAGAAAAGTTCTTGAAAATTAAAAGCTACCGTCCCCAAAGATTGTAACCATTGTACTCCTAGTACAACATCAGCACCTCCCATAGGAATGGAAAGCATTGGACTAGTCAACACATATTCCCCCATGGTTAGCTTTATGTTATGGCATTTTCCAGAGCAATTTATAGTTCCTCCATTTGCAACCATCACTTGACATTCTGGTGCTGGGTATAGGAAACAATTTAATTCCTCGGCTACCTTACAATGAAATTATGGGTGCTACCTGAATCAATCAACACTATTACCTTTCTCTTCTTGATTTGTCCTTTTATCTTGAGAGTTTGAGGAGTGGTAATTCCTGCCAGTGCATTACACGATATGGTTTGATTCATTTCTTCCTCTTCTGGGGCTGGTTCCTGGTGTATATCCTCTTCTTGTTCATTTTCTTCTTCCTCTTCACAATCTATGTAAAATAATTTCTTCTCAGCACACTTATGACCTTTAGTGTATTTGCTATCACAACTGTAGCAAAGCCCTTTGCTCTTTTTTCTTCCAATTGTTGTGGTGTCAACCTTGTAGGTTGTGGAAATCTAGGCGTAGCAACACTTCCTTCTTTATAGAATTGAGTGGTAGGCTTCCTTGTCGCCATAATTTTACATTCAACTTTTCTTGCCAACCCGAATGCCTTCTCCAATGTATCAGGTTCCAAAACGCGAACTTCATGTTGGATGTTATCCTTTAAAGTGCCTATGAAGAGATCAATCCTGTGTTCCTCTGGAATATCAGTTACCCTTATATTCAATTTTTGGAAGTCCTCAATGTGCTGCCCTACTAAACCCTTTTGTTTGAGATTTATCAATTGGCTAAAGAAGGTGTTGCTCTTTGTATCCTCATATTGTGCTATCATTTCTTCCGTAAAAATTGACCAAGTGACAATTTTTTTACGGGAGCAAAGCCATCGATACCATACAAATGTATTTTGTTCTAAATGTAAAGTTGCAATGCGTACCTTTTGTGTGTTTTGCACATTATGGAGATCAAAATATTGCTCCATCCGTAGTATCCATGTTACAGGATCCTTTCCATCAAACTTCCTCATATCCATTTTTGGAATATGGTGGTTCTTCCCACCAACATTCGAGTTTATGAAATCACGATTAACATTTATTTTGTTCTCATCATGAGGTTCTTCTCCTATATTTCCGCCATTAGGAATCATTTCCGGTTTTAAGCTTGTCATCAAGCCTTCCATGTATGCTTTTAGATCATTCTTCATGTTTTCTATGTTGTCTTTCATGTCATCCATCTTAGCTTCCATGCCCACTTCCATGCCATCCATCTTAGCTTCCATGCCATTCATATTAGCTTCCACGCCATCCATCTTAGCTTGCACACCATCCATCTTAGCTTCCACGCCTTTCTTCAAACCTTCCATCTTTACTTCCACGCCATCCATCTTAGCTTCCATGCCTTTCTTCAAACCATCCATCTTCACTTCCACACCTTTCTTCAAAACTTCCATTTCATTTTTTGCTGCTCTTTGCGAGAGTGAAATTTGTTGTACTTGTTCTTGTAATTTTGATAGATCATGTTGCAATTCTTCATCTTCATGAGTCATGGTAGAGCCTTCTGAAGGCTTGATGGGTGTTGAATTATTTTTAGGAGCCATTTTAGAATCCAATATTGATATCTATTCTACAAGATTCCCTTGGAATCAATTCAACTTGATTCTTCAAACAAGACTTATGCAATTCGGAAAAAAAATACACACCTTTTACTAGCTTTTAGGAGATCGATATTGAAATTGAATTATCTCTGTAATTGAAAATCTTCGATATCTGAAATTCAGCCCCGTAGTAGCCCTCTGAAGCTTCTTTCAAATGCCACAGGTCTGACCTGATTTTGATTCTCCAAGACAAAGTTGTGTCCAATCTCCCACAATGACTTAATTCTGGACTGGTTCAGTAGAGCGAACTTGTACGACTTGCCACGTGTCACTGTTTTGTCCTTTGTCTCTGAAATTGATAGCGAAGAAACTACAGGCCGTGTACTTGCGACCACTTTTGACGGCACTCCAATCCAATCTTCAGAGAGAGAGTTATTGAAATTTTCCCACGATCACCTCTTTGAGATGCAATTCAGGAGCCTGAAAAGCACTACCTTCCACAGATCATATCTCCAAAAATATTGCGAACCAAGCTCTGAAATTTTTTGACGAATTTCCTCCAGATTTCAGCTTCGCACCATATGAATTTCAGACTCTGAACCTTCGTAAAAAAAAATTTATAGCGCAAATGCCACGATGACCTGTTTAGGAGCCTGAAAAAATACCTAACTTCCACAGATGATATCTCCCCAAATTTTGCGAACCGAGCTCTGAAATTTTTATACAAGATTCCTCAGGATTTCGGCTTCGAACCCTAAAAATTTCAGCTTCTGAAACTTCGTAGAAAAAACGTTATAGCGCAAATGCCACGATGACCTGTTTGGAGCAGCGAAACCCTAGAATCCAAAGCCTCTGATACCAAATGTTGTGTAACCAGCTCCAAAAAGAGAAGAAAAGAGATATAAATGCCTTAGAAATGAGCCACTTCGAGGGGGCAACCTCCAATACATTACATAAATGAACAATTCTTGGATGATACAATTTACAAAACCTCCTTTCTATATATAGGAGCCCATGGGGCCATAATGTAATCCTAGTGGGCCACAATGTAATCCTAGCCGACCTAACAATAATAATTTAAGGGCACAATAATAACAAAATGGGGGTTACAAGGGTACAATAATAACAATAAGGGGGTTACACTAACAAAAATAAGGGACTATACTAGTAATATAGGGACCTAACACAGGTACTCACTCATAAAAGAGACTTGTTTCATTTGTAAGTCTCGCCTCCTTAGGGTCTAGTCCTTTTAGCACTTTGGTCTACCTTATGCTTCTCTCTCTTTGACTTCCCCTTTGGCGTCTAGTGATTGAGTTCTTACAGCGTACTTAAGTCATACGATTAGCTCCGAACACTCGCACGCTAGGGGGGAATCTGTTACACCATTTTTTGGTCATCTAACCTATTTTTATTAGATGGACCCAAGTACACCATGTAAGATCAATTTTACCCTAAGTAAAATTGCATTCACTATGAAAAATAACTTAGTAAACCACCTTTATTAACTTTTTTATGGTCTAAATAGGAAACCCCATGAGGACATATTAAACAAATCTACATTTTTTTGATTTTCCTCAAGGAATAATTAGTTAAACAACAATTTAATTAATATTCCTTGTTATATTTAACCCAAAATAGGGAAATTAATTAGATAAATCATTATTTATCTTATTATTTCCTAAAAATAATTATTTAAACCTTACTTAAATAATATTATTTGTTGAATATGACTAAATCACCCTTAAATAATTAAATAAATCATAATTTATTTGATTATTACTCAACCACATCCTTAAAATGATAAATAAATCATTTATTTATTTATTATTTACAAATAAAGGGATTTGACACAAGTCAAAATCCTTTTCCCTCCAACAAATATAATAAAATATTTCATAAAAGTTGGATCTTGATTTGATTAATAATATTTTAACTATGCACCAATATCTATACTAACTCAATATTTTGTTATAAATAGACGGGTTTTCCCATTCATTTATCACCTTTTGTTGCCTAAAAATCACTCTAGATCTATACTTTTTGTCTGAATTTGATCCACCATCATAGTCATATTTTGCTACCATTTTTGTCTGGGTTTTCTACACCATCAAGAGAGAGGAATTTTAGATTTGAAGTGCTGAGTGTTAGCATGAATCTTAATTCCAAGCATACGAGAATGACCACTTTAGTTGTGCATAAGAAAGAGCCGTAATAGTAAAGATGGCTGCTAATATCCTCAGATCTGTAGTTAGGTGATCAAGATAAATGCTGCAAAAATCTAGATCTATGCATTAGAAGACATTAAGCAGTAGAAAAAAAAAGATTTAATCCATGCATCCAATAGACAAGACAAGAATATGTTGAATGAATTTTGTATTAATGGCACCTGGGAGGAAAAAACAAGAGGGTGTTCCCTGTTCTCCTCAATGGGATGGGTTCTTATAATTCCTTAGCACTTCAGATCTAAAATCCATCTCTTGATAGTGTAGAAAACCTAGACAAAAATGGTAGCAAAATATGACTATGATGGTGGATCAATAGTCAGACCAAAAGTATAGATCCAGAGTGATCTTTAGGCAACAAAAGGTGGTAAATGAATGGGAAAACCCTTCTATATATAACAAAATATTGAGTTAGTCTAGATATTGGTGCATAATTAAAATATTATTAACCAAATCAAGATCCAAATTTTAAAGAATATTTTATTATATTTGTTGGAGGGAAAAGGAATTTGACTTGGGTCAAATCCCTTTATTTGTAAATAATAAATAAAAAAAACGATTTATTTATCATTTTAAGAATATGGTTAAGTAATAATCAAATAAATAATGATTTATTTAATTATTTAAGGGTGATTTAGTCATATTCAACAAAGAATATTATTTAAATAAGGTTTAAATAATTATTCTTAGGAAATAATAAGATAAATAATGATTTATCTAATTAATTTCCCTATTTTGGGTTAAATATAACCAAGAATATTAATTAAACTGTTGTTTCACTAATTATTCCTTGAGGAAAATCAAACAAATGTAGCTTTATTTAATATTTCCTCATGGGGTTTCCTGTTTATACCATAAACAACTTAATAAAGGTGGTTTATTAAGTTATTTTTCATAGTGAATGCAATTTTAATTAGGGTAAAATTGGTCTTACATGGTGTACCTGGGTCCATCTAATATAGGTTAGATGACCAAAAAATGGTGTAACAAATTGCTCCCCAGTGTGTGAGCGTTAGGAGTTAATCGTATGACCGAAGTACGTTGTAAGAACTCAGTCACTAGACATCGAAGGGGAAGTCAAAGAGAGAGAAGTATAAGGTGGACCAAAGTGCTGAAAGGACTAGACCCTGAGGAGGTGAGACTTACAGGTGTGACAAGTCTCTTTTATGAGTGAGTACCTATGCTATAGGTGGTGGGGGAGGCATAACTATGCCTGTCGAGACAAAGTACAAAGAATAAGGTGTCCTATAAACAAAGGGACTGAAAAATATAGTACATTCTGGCATAAACATGAGCCAGATAAACAACATGATAATGGATCCCACATAAATATTGTGTCTTGGATAATAGCCAGGACTTGTACAATAATATTTGAGTATATGAGATATAAATACAACCCAGATGCCCCTCTAAATAGGAAAGGGCTCTGAAAATCTGACTAATACATGCAATCACAAGGGCACTGCAAGCGACTAAGGCTAACATCATCAAATCTACGGAGCTGCATCAAAGGCTGAAATGAATAGGTCATCGGGGCATGTGGGGGGCTACCTGTCGGGCCACCTCCTCATGAGGGCTAAGACATCTCACACACACCCGAGAATCACCGGTCCAATCTGCTGCATCACTGAACCATCGAGTATACGGATCTCGATCATTTTGAAAGGAGCTAGAGATGAGAAAAAAATCAAGTCAAAGGGATGTAAGGAGTCCCTTTGCTTGATCCGAGGCACCGAACAAGAGTGGAATCTGGAACCAAGGTACATCACCCTCTAGACTTGGCTTCTAGAATAAATGATTTGATATCGACAGAAGGAGGTCCACCATAGGTGAGGCAATAAGGGATCCTCAAATATCACACGAGAGAAAATAGTAGAGCGACTGACAGATGGATGCCAGGGGTGATGATGAAATGTGGAGGGACTGAGTAGCATACAGATGACTTCCCTTGTTAGACAATAAAGGGCATGGATGACCTGGCAGTGACTAACACGATATCATGATGGATAGGGGACAGTGGGACTAGAGGCCATAATGTGCGACACGAGAGAAGGACCAAGTAATGAAGGATGCAGGACTATAGTGGGATGCAAAAGGACTCGGGATAGACTCCATGAATGCGATGATGACTCAATTCAGATGCTATAAATAGGGGCGACTCGATGGTGCTGCCACATAGTAAAGTTCCAATGGGGAACCATAAAAACATGAGTACAAGATGGTAACTCACGACGAAAATCGACATGAGCATGGACAAGTATGGAGGCAAAGTGGTTCCCCTAGTACGAGTGTTGAAAGTGAAGAAATTCGATTTTGAGGAGGGGTGAAGTGAAGTTTCATGGATAAAATGTGTCCTGGTGAAGTATTAAGTCACTAAAAACTAATAGATACCCATTTGAGGGCTCGGTGAGAGCTTTCCAACAGTACAGATGGTTCATCAAACTGAGCTACATTTTTTCCGCAGCAGGTGAAAGAAAAATTAGGGGTTTTCTTTTAATAAGGAATTTTGCCTCCAAATTCACTCATTTGCAGGTGGATCTGTGGTGAATGTAGTGAGGAGAGAAGGCCCTAAATCTTGCGGTGATCGTAGCAGACAAATCGACTGTTGGAATTGAGATCCGTCAGTTACAGGTAAGAGGTGTAATCCTACTCTTTCATTTCAGTGGATTAAAATTTTGGTTTAGGTACCCAAATCTCATGAACAGGACAGGTCACACTTTTTGGGGTCTGTTCTGCGACTTGGGTAGCAGGTACTGCGCAGAAAATTGCGACCTGCCCCAAGAAATGACATGAAAAGTGCGACCTGTCAGAGAAATGGGGTTTCAATGCTGTTTTTGGCTAAGATATGGGAATTTTTATGGTTGAGGGGCATAGGTTCCCCCAAGCATGTTGTGGTCATGCCAAAATGTATTTAAAAAAAGGGGAATCTAAACAAATTTTAATGATGTGGTGCACCATTTGTTTTCGTTATGGTTATGCAGTTTGAGAAAGGGAATGGAGGATTACCAATATCTTTTGGTACTGCATATATGAATTAAATCGACTTTAATTTTCAAAATTTTCATACATGGTGTCATTATTCTAAAGAGACGATTTGGAGATAATGAACTGGTGCTCTTCTAGAAAACTCACACGTTGGTCAACAACAATGTCTAAGGGACTAGGTTGTTTATGTAAGATGAAGGAATGATGAGGGGTATCATCCCTAGAGTAATCTAAAGTGATATAGGACTCTAGAGGTTCTTCTAAATCTGGAAGAATAATGGTACTAGAGTCGGCACGACCAGATACACTAGAAGAGTTGTGGACAATTTCTTCTCATGGTCTCTCAAATATGGGTGCCCCCTAACCCAAACAGGGTGTCAATGTAATGACCACAAGGTGTATGGGTTCAATGTAAGGGGGGATATATAAAGTTAGGGGTGGTGACTATTTCCATAATGTCATCATCGTAATAGAAGATGGGGTGAATGGTGGAGGAAAGAGCACCTGATGTGGCGAAGCTACCTGACTCATCATCATGAGAAGAGACGTTCACATGCGCATCATCACAAGTGGTGACAGAAGAGTAAGTAGATAAAGGATCTACTGATGTTGATCCCAGGGTGATCGTTGAAGGGAGGTCAAGCGAAACATCAGGGGAAGTCTCCAAGGGGACTTCCAAACAGGGTCTCATGGATGATTATAGGTAGAAAATGGTGGAAGAAGGCTCCGTCATCTCGACATCAGGAGGGGGAATGTCAATGGGAGCATTCGTGTCCTCTGGTTTTTTCGAAAAAAAACGCGCAAATAAAGGAGCGGTGGACTTGTTGCGCTTGGTCTCAAATTGGCGAAATGCTTTGAAAGAGGAACGATACTCTTCAAAGTGGAGACAGAGGTGAGTATAGTGGCCATGGAAATCACACAAAGCACAAGGGTGATTTGTGTGCAAATACTTAAGTTTCGGGACTGAATCGGGTATAGTGACATATACCTCTAGGATATCAGACTCCGGAAACATATCATTGACCATGGACTTAAGGTGAGGCAACTCCGGACAAGTATGGGTGGCGTGACTGACAACATCACACAAAGTGCACTTGATGGTATGCTTTGGAGGCCGAGGAGGGGCAGGGTTTTTTAGGGCAGCCTTGTCCTTTGATGCCCCCTTACGAGCTTTGCCCTTCTTAATTGAAGCGATCACAACAGGAAGTGGTTCCTGTTGAGGTGACTGAGGCACTGTTACAGTGGGAGAAGTCATGGGGACTGTTTGAACCGGGGTCAAAGCAAGATAAGTTTTGGGTTGACTAGGTGGGGTAGCGGCTGGAGGATCAAGGTACCAGATGGGAATCCCAAGGGTCAGGTTAGGAAGAGAGAGGGTGGCCATGATAGGTGCTGTGTACACTCCTGGTGGGGGAGCTACGAACGGTATCTGACCGGAGAGGTAATGGCCAGGTGGGACGACTCCTAAATGGTTAAGGCCTGGAGGAATCATTCGAGGAGGGTAAAGAGGCTCATGAATACCAGCTGAAGGGCCAAGAGGAGGAGGTCCAGAAGGCTAAATCGAAGGGCTAGTAGTAGGATACAGAGGGTGAGGAGGTTGATGACTAGCCAAAGTGGGACGTTTGAGGGAAACATGAGATGATTGCATCACGCAAACATTTGATGAGCTGGGATTAGAGATAGGAGGAGGAAGACCAGGTAATGTACCAAGCAATGAGGAAAATTTGTAGACTCCAGGTGAGACACTGGTCAAAGGATCGACAGTTTGCTTCTTGGCCAATGAAGAGATGATGGACTCAGGGGAGATCTAAGACTTCGGTTCGTAATATTTCAGCTGGACAATGGTGACTATATTTCCATTATGATGGAAGGAAATCTTGCGGTGAACTGCCGATGGGAAAACAAACATCGCATAGGTGTAGCTACAACCCAAGAGAATGTTGTAATCCAAGGGGGCATATATGACTTCTATGTCAACACAAGTAGTCTTGCCCTCAAGAGTAATAGGACAATTGCAGAATAAGCCAATGGGCTAGGAAGCGTGGCCATCCCACGCTCAGAGAGTGATCATGGAAGGATCCAACTCAGGTGATCTCAGTTGCTTCCAAACCGAAGTGAACATCACACAGGTGGATGCCCCCTCATCAATGATGCACCAGGAAACATTGGCATTACGGATCTTGACTGGGATTTGGAAGGCGATGGAAGCAAGGAGAGGAGGATGTTTTGACCAGTCAACTTCAAAGACAATTAATCGATTGTTGGAAGGATCTACAATGCCCATGGCAGATAGAAGAGATTTTCATTGTGAAGGGCACAACTGGAGGAGTTCCAATGTTCAAATGGCAGCAGGGGATTATGCTAAATCATCTACTACGCTATACAAATGGGTAGCTTTGCTGGAAGCAGAATTTCGGCATAGTGGTCCCTTAGGGATCTTGGTATGAACCTCCAACTTAGGCTGAGGGTTCTGCAAGGGACCATTAGGTTTCGAAAGAGGCTCTGTAGAGATCGAAGGAGGCGACTCGGGGACAGATGTAGAGGGAGGATTTTTGTATTGACAGGACTGAGTCTAAAGATTGATGTCTACGGTTAGACGTTGAGTAGATTTCATCATGAGAATCTAGCAATCGGAGGTACCAAATGGAAGAGGTTGAGTGGCCTCTTGTCCTTCAGGTGGTTGGGTAGCCACAAATCCTTGCTGATGGAAAGGATTAGTAAGCACAGCCGATTGACTAGGCACAACATTTGGAGGGACGGAAAGGGAGGCTTGTTGTCCTTGCAATGTTTCTTGAGACTCCCACATCTGCTTCATCTGTTTTAAAAGAGAACAATCGTCCATGTAATGACCATAAACACCGCAACAAGAACAAAGCTGGTTTGTGGGAACAGGCTTGTCTTGCTTGGGCTAAGTTCCCTATTGCTGGTTAGAAGTGTTAGGTGCATTATTTTGAGGATTAGGTCCAGGATTACTGGGAGAAGATTGATTTTGAGTGTTTTTCCTCGTCTCTTTGGAGGGAGGAGGATTAGTCGCGCCCTGTTGTGGATACATCTGCTCCTGAGAGGGTGGTGGTTGCTGTTGCGGGGGTTGAGAAGGCAAGGGACATGGAGGTGCTAATGCTGGAGGAGATGGAGCACCAGGCTGTGGATATGGATAATAAGGAGGTTGTATAACAATGTGGTAAACAGGAGTATGGGAAAAAATAGGAGGCATGCCATATCCTGGATACGTGCTACTGGGTGGGGGGAAAGTGCAGGGGGCGCTTCCCCGCCCCAGGAAAACCATAACCCATGGGAGGTTGAGTGTATGGATTAGAGAGAGCTCCAATGATACAATTGGTGACATGAGGTGCCCCTAGTGTGTTGGCACCACCAGGTCTAGGAAGATCAGGTAGAATGGTGTAAACATAATCCGACTGAGGATAGATCAGGTCTTATTTTAACGCCATTTGAAGAGTGGCTTCTTTGGTTTGAGGAAAATGCGATGCGACATCTTTCCTGATAGCAGGTAAGAGAGATCTAAGGAACCAGTCCATGTAGACACGGTCTTCGAAGGTAGGGGATTGACATAGGCTCTTTATTCTCTGCCATTCCTCGACATGATCGGATAGGCGGGTCATAGATGATTGATAGAAAGAAGTCAAAATTTTGATACTAGTGTCATAACGAAGGGGAAGCTAGAAGTAAGACAAAAAAGCCCGGGAAATATTCACAAAGGTGGTATGAGAGGAAGGGGCCTGATCAACATACCACTTAGAAGCCTCACCTATAATCATACATTGGAACAACTGAATACTGACAGAGTCATCGGTAATGGAATTATATGAAAACCACATTTGTAAAGATCAAACATGATTTGAAGGATCTTCTCCAGCAAGGCCTTCAAACTTTGGGATGTCAGAAGGGAGCTTTGTCGGCATAGCAGGACAACTAGCGTCATGGTGTATAGGGTCATTTATCAACTGGTCAAAATCTGGGAGGCTGAGGCCTGCCATGAAGGGGAGTAAGGGCACAGCCGGGGTAGTGTCCATTGCGGTCCCAATAGTGGTATTCCTAGAATGAGGGCCAGGGTTACCACTAGCATTAGGTCCTGCACCAGACATGGTGAAGGTGTCAGGGGGAGAACCAAAGGTGGAACGAGGAGGAGAACCCAAAGGACCAGAAGAAGAGTTGGTGTGTGGACTCGATGGAGGACTAACTCAAATCCTATGCGGAGGAGTAAGTCTTCCTATTGGAAATTGAGGATGAAGGCCAAGAAGTCTATGGGATAAATGCCTTGGTGGCGGAACTATTATGACACAAACATGACACACAAGAAAAAGAGACCAAAAAGGGTAGTGAGGTGCAAGATCAATTGATTACAATGTTTAAACAAGGGTAAAGAGGTGCATGATCAATTGATTTCAATGTTTTAGAGTCTTTTCTTATCGGTGTTAACCAAGCCCTTTTTCACTTAAGGTGTGTGTTTTTTGGTGAGGTAAATCCCCTCTGTGGATAGAGGCAAACCCACTAGACCTAGAGTGGGTCTAGACACAAATGAGACACACTATGACATCAATTCCTAGTTATTAATGGACAAAGACTTGGTAGATCACTTACCATAGGTCCTACGCTTTTGTGTCGTCCGGGAGAATGTCTACCTCTCGCTCCTGATATGAAAGATCACAATACACTTGTTCTCATGCACGGATACCTGCACATACATAAGAAATGAAGACGATACACAACATACTATTTCACATTCCTAACTATAAATCAGTAGAAGAAGAATAAATCAAATGTGTCAAATAAACATAACACAGAGATGGAATCAATACCGTAGTCGAGTATATTAATTTAAAGAAGGAAGAGTACAACCAGGCTTCGACGTTGCGATCTCCTCCAGCAGGGTTCTAGCAAAGCACATCTCACAAAGCTCGTCGGGAATTCAGATGGGACTCTCTCTACGGTACCCTCCTTGGCTCGACCTTCTCTATAGTGATTACTCAGTTATAATATATCTTCTCCAAGTTCAGCTTCTTGGCTATATGTTTATCTAACTTTTGTAAAGGGAGAAGGCTTGTTTATATAGAGGGAGAAGGAGAGGTTAGGATCCCTATAATCATGGGGGGAGTCCTATCTTCAAAGAATCTTCCATCAACAATTTCCTAAAGGAAGAGATCCGTGGTTTATCGAGTTTAACCACTTGCAATGAATCATTCCTGAAGTGGTTAAAGGAAACTTTCGCCTCTAATTTGTTAAAAAAAAATCCCAAAAAGGCTGGCGCAGGTACAACAAAGAGACAGGGCACCACCTAGCACAGGTTCTAGGGAAAATATTTCCCATTGGTGCGAGGGGTGAACTGGCTACCCGTGCCAATGCCAAAACATAGGTTTTTGAGTGCTTTCTGAGGAAATTTTCAACAGGAGAAATCATTTCCTCATGCAGAAGGATGCAAAGAAGGTATTTGCAGAGTATGACACTACTCACAGGCCACGGGAAAGATCCTCCAATATGATGGGCGAGGGATTGCAGGGATGGTGAAAAAATGCTGTGTAATATTGTGTGAAGTGTGTAAATTTTATTTTTTAAACCCAAACATTTATAGAGAAAAAGAAAAAGTGTGTTGTATAGTTGTAAATAAACCTACAAATGACAATATATAAGTTTGCAAAAATAGAAAGTAAACAACTAATAATGCAATAATCTAAACCCAAGGAGGCGGGTCTCTCAACAAATAGTCTATAGGTGAGTAGAAAACTAATCAAAACACACTAAAAAATCCAACAGATCTAAGGTCAGGAGGGACAAGGATCTAAAGGACAAAATATGTTGAAAGTGGTGCAGAAAACAACAACAAATCAGAGGAAAAATTGTTGTAAAAAGAGGCAGCGAAAGGATATCTCTTGGAGGGAAATAGAGTGAACCCTAGAGGAAAACCCAAACAAAGATAAATGAGGTGATTTGGATGGATAACAAACCAATCTAAAGCGGATCTGAAGGTGAGGTATCAGATCTAAAAGATGGCTGAAGACTAAAATTTTAGACAACCCGCAACATCAAAAAATCTTCCACAAAAAGTGGAGGGTATTGAAGCCCTAGGAGGCTAGGTTCCCACTTATTTGAGAAAAAAATAACAAGTACAGGTCCAAAACAGGTGGAGATGGAGGTCAGACAACCCTGAATAGAGGCTCAGACAAAGCCATAAAACTTTCAGAAAAACTCCTGCAAAAAATCCAGGTTGCAGTTTCTTACCTGTTTTCAGAAGAGGTCACAGCTTTTGGGTCGATTCCCACTTCTTCAAGCTCCAAGTCGCATGTTTTGTGTCAAAAAGTGTGCCCTACACTTCCGGCACTCTCGGTGGCAGATTTCAGAAAAAAATGTCATCTCAGTTGCGGATGATTTCTGTCACCTGCGCAATATGTCCGAAAACACAAGGAAGTTAGAGTTTTTATTGTTTTAGGGTTTTATAGGTTAAAAAAAACATCAATAAAAGAAAAAAAAAGGGGCTGAAGAGAAATCCTAGGGTTTGAAGCAGTTGGATATGCAAGGATCAGAAAAATGAAAACGGTCGTAATCGTAAACCCGTGTGGAGTCGCTAGTTGTTAGTATGAATCTTAATTCCAGGTGTACGAAAAAATAGCACTTTAGTTGCGCATAAAAAATAGCCCTAACAGTAAATACGGCTACTAATATCCTTAGATCTACAGTTAGGTGATTAAGATAAATGCTGCAAAAATCTAGATCTATGCATTAGAAGACATTAAGCAGTAGAAAAAAAAGATTTACTCCATGCATCCAATAGACAAGACAATAATATGTTGAATGAATTTTGTATTAATGGCACCTGTGAGGAAAATAAAAGAGGGTGTTTCCTGTTCTTCTCAATGGGATGGGTTCTTGTAAGTCCTCATCACTTTAGATCTAAAATTCCTCTCTCTTGATGGTGTAGAAAACCTAGACAAAAATGGTAGCAAAATATGACTATGATGGTGGATCAATAGTCAGACCAAAAGTATAGATCCAAAGTGATATTTAGGCAGCAAAAGGTGGTAAATGAATGGGAAAACCCTTCTATTTATAACAAAATATTGAGTTAGTCTAGATATTGGTGCATAATTAAAATATTATTAACCAAATCAAGATCCAACGTTTCTGGAATATTTTATTATATTTGTTGGAGGGAAAAGGAATTTGACTTGGGTCGATCCCTTTATTTGTAAATAATAAATAAATAAATGATTTATTTATCGTTTTAAATATGTGGTTGAGTAATAATCAAATAAATAATGATTTATTTAATTATTTAAGGGTGATTTAGTCATATTCAACAAACAATATTATTTAAATAAGGTTTAAATAATTATTCTTAGGAAATAATAAGATAAATAATGATTTATATAATTAATTTCCATGTTTTGGGTTAAATATAACGAGGAATATTAATGAAAATTTTGTTTAACTAATTATTCCTTGAGGAAAATAAAAAAAATGTAGATTTATTTAATATTTCCTCATGGGGTTTCCTGTTTAGACCATAAACAACTTAATAAAGGTGGTTTACTAAGTTATTTTTCATAGTGAATGCAATTTTACTTAGGGTAAAATTTGTCTTACATGGTGTACCTTGGTCCATCTAATAACAATACGTTGGATGACCAAAAAATGGTGTAACACTGAGGACTTACAAGAACCCATCCCATGGAAGAGAACTAGTAACACCCTTATGTGTTTTCCTCCTAGGTGCCATTAATACAAAATTAATTCAACATATTCTTGTCTTGTCTATTGGATGCATGGAGTAAATCTTGTTTTTTCTACTGCTTAATGTCTTCTAATGAATAGATCTAGATTTTTGCAACATTTATCTTGATCACCTAACTGCAGATCTGAGGATATTGGCAGTCATATTTGTTGTTAGGGATGTTTGTTATGCTTAGCTAAAGTGGTCTTTTTTCATACGCTTGGAATTAAGATTCATACTAATAGTTATCAAACTCTAGGGCTACTCCTGAGTGAGAGCTATTTAACCTGTTACAAAGAGGATACCACCCTGAGTGCATAAACAAAATTCTTACCCTCGAATTGCCATAAACTAAATATGCACCCTGTGGCTCTATTCAATTTATCTTACCACCTATTTTAGTCATATTTAGAAAAATAAATGCCTATTTATCCTACAACTGATAGGCGACATATAATGAATGGTTTTACCTTACAGGTGTGGCCAATATTCACCTTTGGAATCTTGTCTGAAATCTAGAATCATTCTTGAACTATGACTCTCATCAAATTCGAATCCCACCAACCAAAAGTTTGAGTGACAGAATTCTTGTTTTTAGGTGGTTTTAAAACTAAAACTTTGTCCATCACCCAATGCAAATCATCCTCCATCATTGAAAATATTCCTCACCATGATGTGAGCCATGTTACACGCCATCACCACCTCCAGTTGGATTTGTCTTCCATATGAGAGCTCTATATGGCTCATGGAAAGTGTGTTTATGAGTTGCATTCACCTCTGCAGTCTTTGTTGTTGATTGGACAAAATTTTCGGCAGCACTGTTGTACAACCAACCAAACGGTTATGGTGTGTGGTGTAATCACCACGATCTCTTTGATTAAGAAAAACACATACCTAGATACATGGATTACTGACTTGGCATTGACAGGAATGACGAGTAATGGATCATTCCATAAATACAGGTGACACATGTGTTCAACATATATAACGACATGACTTAAGCTAACTAACTATAATACGACACCTATCATGAGATATAAAAAAAATTTAAAAATATTTGAGGTGTATTTACACGATGACTAGTGGTTTAACTAAAGAGTATGCCCTTTTTCGATTTATTTTTTTTAAAACAGAGTATTCTTCCGAAAATTCTGGCAGCATCAAAATAAAAATAAAAAATACATAAACAGGAAAATAATAGACTCTCCGAAAGGGCTAAAACTGGAGCTTCCATAAATTTTGAGAACGAAAAAAAAAATTTAAAATTTTGATTTTTTTTGAAGCTTAAACCTAAAAATAAAACTATGGAATGGACTCATGACTTAGCAAATAACTATGCTAACATTGGCTCCACAGGAGATAGATTTCTCCCTACGAGGCTCTAATATCTTTTTTTTAGTTTTAGTGCCTTGTCATTGGCTATGGAGTCTTATTATGAAATACATCGGTATTTACAATGAACTTAGGCTACCAACATCCTTTGTAAAACATTTTTTTGAGAAATATCCCATTGAATGGGCCTCCAAATAGATCTTCTCCATCATGATGTTGCAAATCAAAAGTATTTTTCTACAGAATGTTTAAGATACTAAAAGGACCAATCCATAAAGCATCAAATTTGGAATGCTTTCCTGGATCTTGATGCTATGCATCCCACTTCAACACTAGATCTCCAAGATTCAAATCTTTTTTTTAGTTTCTTTGTCTAAAACTTTCTTTACAACTTGCTGATATTTTCTCACCAAATCATTTTGTTGTTCTCATTTTTGCTTCAGTTGTATGATTTGATAAACTCTTCTAGTCATATCATCTTGTTCAGCGTCATGATCTTGAAAAAGTTTAGCTACAGGAATGGAAAATTAACTAGAAAAAGAACAATAGTTCCATAAACCATTTGAAAAGGTGATGTATTAATATAATTTTTGATTGTCACCTTATCTTCCCATAAAGAAAACTCTAGTTTTGAATCCCAGACTTTCTTGTTTTGCTCCAACATATTGGTGATGATTCTTACCAAAAATTTTCTTGATGATTCAACTAAACCATTCCCTTGAGGATAGTAAGTTGTAGAGCGAGTGAGCTGAATGCCATAATATTCACAGAAATTTACCAATGGAGTGGATTTAAAAGCAGTTGCATTATCTGCTACTAACCTTGATGGAGATCCAAATCTGGCTATGATTCCCTCTAGAAAATTAATGATAGCTTTATTAGTAGCATTCTTGGTAGGTATTGCTTCAATCCATTTGGTGAATTAATTAGTTTCAACAATAATCCAATGATGTTCTCCACTTGATGGTGGAAGAATTTCTCCAATGAAATCTAAGCCCCATTGCTAAAAAGGTGCAGAAACAACTATGGGCTTGAGAGGCAACGACTTCAAATGTTTCTTGCTACTAAAATTTTGACATTTTTCACATGCTCTCACCTTAGCACATACATCAGAAAACAAGTTAGGCCAAAAATAGCCAACTCTCAATATTTTGTATGTAGTAGTTCTCCAATACTGATGTCATCCACACACACTACTATAAATATCAAACATAAATTTCTTTGACTCATCTAGGTTAGTGCATCTTAAAAAAACTCCTGTAGGATATTTCCAGTATAAACAATTATCTTTAATGAAAAATTTAACAGTTTTCAACTCCAAAGTTCTTACTCTATTCTTATCATAATTTGGAGGAGGTTTAAAATGATGCAAAAAATAGATGATGTCTTTATACCAGTTACATTTAGAAAGATTAACATCTACTGCCATGCTGTCTATAGGTTCAGAAATTTTCCCTTCAAATTTGTCATCTATGAAATTCAAACCCAAAACTTTACAATTTTCTTCAGCTAGTAGTTTGGCTAATCCTTGAGCTTTGATTAGTTTAGTAGGTTTTATCTCTAAATCAAACTCAAGAGCTTTAGTCACCCACTTGATTCTTTTTCCATCAATATCAGGCTAAACTAATATCTCTCTAACAATAGATGAAGGTACATAAGAAATGACTTGAGCATGCATAATATAAACACTAAAATATTTCAAAGCTTTCACTAATGCATAGCCATACTTTTCCAGCATTTCATAATTCAATTATGCATTTCTAACAACTCTGCTGAAAAATGTTATGGGAGATTCCTTATTTTCTGAATATTTTTGTAACAAAATAACAAAAAAAGTATCTTGTGAGGAAAATGATAAGATCAAGAAAGGCTTTGAGTATTCAGGGCTTACTAGCTGAGGTTCTTCAATGATAGCTTTTTTGATCAGCTCAAATGAATTTTTGGATTCAATGGTCCACTTGACTTCTTTGTCCTTCTTCAATATGCAAGTAATATGCTTCACCACTTCAGAAAAATATGGAATGAACCTTCTTGAGAAATTGATCTTACCAAGGAAAAATTGAAGCTCTTTCTTGGATCTTGGAAGTGTTAAATCTTGAATTGCAATCACTCTCGTAGGATCAATTTTCACTCCATATTTAGAAACTATGCGACCTAAGATATTACCTTCCTTGAGATAAAAATGAGACTTCTTTGGATTCAATGATATAACATATTTTATGCATTTAAAAAATACTTGTCTCAAGTGTTGAAGGTGTTCTTGATATGAAGTTGAATAAAAAGTAATATCATCTATATAGATGACCAATAATTTGTCCTTTTCTCCAATGAATGAAAATTCCATAGCACGCTGAAAAGTAGCTTCGACATTCATAAGCCCAAATGGCATATTTGCATACATGAATGTTCCCCAAGGAGTTGTGAATGTTGTCTTCTCTTGGTCTTTTGGCCAAAATGAAACTTGATTATACCTGGAGAACCCATCTAACATGGAAATTATGTCTGAACCAGTTACCTTTTGAAAAATATGCTCCATCTTTGGCAAAGGATAGTTATATTTCTTAGAGAAAATTTTAAGATTTCTGACATCTACACATAGTATGACTTCACCACTCTTATTTCTTACTGGAACTAGATTAGCAACCCACTCTAAGTATCTCAATGGAATGATGATTTCGGCATCCAAAATTTTCTTAACTTCCTTCTCCATCACTGGTAACAATAATGGATTAATTTTCCTTTTTTTTTCCAGCATGGATTAGTACCATCCTTCAATGGTATCATATGCTCAATGATAGTTGTACCATATGTCTTAATACCTTCATATTTCTAGGAAGAAACATCAAATAATTCACAAAACAACTTGTGGTATTCAACCTTAATTTCTTCTGATAAATATTTTGACAACTTCACATACCTTAGTTATTTTTATGTGCCCAAATTGAAATATTCAAATTCTACTTCTATTTCAGCCAATTGTGGTTTGAATGAGACATCATTGTGATCAAAGAGCTTCTCAAGAGTAGTTAACCCCTTGGGAATGTGATTGGTAGGCAGCTGAATGATAGGCTAATCAACAATTTGTTTTTGCATATTTTTGGTGTCTTGTAAATCAAAATCATTCTTCATGAAATATTCATCTTGATCAATGTTTAGGACAACAAACTCTTCAGCAGCTTAAATGAATTTTCTTATCTCCTGGTCATATTCAAAAAATTTCCAATGCTTGACATTATCAGGAATTCTAGGTCTAAACCTAACTTCCACTTCATATTTCAGCTTCATAGGTATGAGAATATTGAATGAGATCACTGAAATAGAAAGTGAGTTAGCCAAAATATTACTTTATCTTGGAACAAAAGAGATGTTAAAAGCTAGGAATGAGTCTTCTACAATGCTCTATACTACATTCTGGTAATCTCTGAGTCTGAGATGCTTAGTTTGATAAACATTTCCGATTTGCTGAATGATAAGGTCAACATCTCCAAAATAAAATAAAATGAAATATTCATGTCCTTTGTTGTTTCTAAACCAATCAGCAGAGCTTCATACTCAAACCCATTGTTAATTGCTTCAAATTCAAGTTCGAAAGAAAAAGTGGAACTCTATTTCAAAGGGGAAATGAGAGCTATTCTTGCACCAGCTCCTTCTTTGGAACATGAGCCATCAAAAAACATTTTCCATAGCTAGGAACCTTCATGACTGATATTTTTTTCAGCAGGCTTCAAAATATGAAATTTTTCTGCATATAGGACAACATTATCCATGTGTAAAATGCTTGAACCAACATCAGTTTTTCTAGGATAAATTGGATGATTAGTGGGGTCTTTTTTGTCACTAATGATATATGCAAATTGAGCTTCTCTATAAATTCTTCTTTTTTCTCCTCCAAAAATAGGGACAGTAGCATAAGTGAGATCCATTTGCAATGTTCCTCCCAACCTTCTAATCCATGACCTAGAAAGTAACATGCCAAACCTAGGAGGAATGTTAGCTACAACAATATCCATCACCATCCCTCTCATGGGTAACTGAAAAAGGCTTACTGCAAGGTCTTTGATGACACCACGTCATTGAAATTTCCAGGAATCAAAGAAATAGATATCTTGGTATTCTCTAGTTACCTCAAGGCCTAGTTCATCCATAAATTAAATTATGTGAGGCTCCGGAGTGCATTAGGAAATTATGAAATATATTTTCATCACTATTCATAGATAGATAGAAAGGAGTGGTAGATTCATCTATGTATTCTACCAATGGACCTAAAATAATAGTGGGCTTGTCATCTTGAAGGTTAACAAAATCATAAGCTACTTCGGTAGGTGGGGGCTAAAGAGCTTTCATCAAGGTCTTTTTCAAATCATCATTTTTCATGAGCTCTACAAGAGGAACAATAATATTTATCTTTTGTATTTGATTCTCAGAATTGAAAACAGGGGGCAGTTTATGAGAAATTTTTAGCTCTAGTGAAGGAGTATTAACTAATACCAGAAATTCTCGTAATCTCTATTTTTCAACTTGTTTTTCTGCTGGAATTTTTTCCGCATCCTTATTCTTCTTGGGTTGTGGAACATTCTTTGAATTATCATCAATCTTATTTGATATGAGATTATATATACTTTGATGATCAAATGACATCATGGAATGATCAGGAACCACTTCATTATTCTTAGTATATGACATGAAATACTCATACTCAGCTTGTGTAAGATGAGTCATCCATTTTTTTTGTCTCTCAGAAAATTTATACTAGCAACCTTATCCAACCTTTCAACTTCCACTTCATCATAAAATATAGTATTCTGCAAAGGAGGTTGAACATTTTGATCATCAACCTCTCTCTTCTCTCGCTGCAAAATTTAAGTAACATTAGATCTTCTAAATTGTTGCCTATTAGGCAGATCAAGTGAAACAATTCTGGTAGTAGCTGGTCTTGCTTCCATATTGAGCTTCGACATATTAGTAGTCAATGAATTAACCATATTGGTCATATCATCTAACTTAGGATCTATGTCTGAAGTTCCTAGAGTATAAACTTCAGCCTTTTGTTTTCTTTTTTCTCTGTCAATCCTTCCTCTGAGTCTATTGGCTGCTAACACATTAGATTCTACCTCCAGTGCATTGTACTGCATTTGTGTTGTTATTGCAAATCTTATTTCTCTTAATAATAATAAAAAATCAAGATCAAAGGCACCAACATAATTGGTTTTGGTTGAAGCTTCAGTAGGCTTGATTTCAGTAGGTATTTTACTATGCATCTTATTGAATCTCTTGGAAAAATCAGAAACTAATTCTACTTCTTTTCTTTTTATTGCACCAAATTCAGTGATATAATACATAAAATATTTATTATCACACCATTTCCTTAAAAATGTATCATCTATGGTTTCAATTCCAGTGATGCTACTAGCTATCAAAGATATGAACCATTTTCTTACATTACCCTCAAGACTCCGAAAAAAAACTCTCATCCAAAAATATTTATGCTCAATATTCAGATTGTCAGCATAAGCATAAAAATTAGCAAGGTGTTCTTTAGCTGTTACTTCTCCCTCACCACTAAACTTAAGCATGTAATTGAAATAATATCCTACAGGTAATGCATTCATAGGCTGAGGTAAAACCAAAGGGGCATACCTTGCAACAACAATTGCGTCCATTGGGTTAGGGGGTGGGTTTGGAACTACCATGGTGTGAGTTGTTGGGATATATGGAACAACAATAGGTGGATTGTGGGAAAAAAATGATGAAGCACCAACTTGTGATGTAGGTATTTTTTGTTGGTTGGAAAACAAGGGAGGTACATGATTCTCTACAAAATCAGGGGATAAAATTCGTAGGAATTATTTCATAATAGCCTTTGAGAAAACACTAGTAGAGGCATCAAAATTTCGTTTACAGTTTTTCTTGATTCACTTTTCAAGGTCAGCAACTGGGATTCTCAAAGGGGAATATGGGTTAGCCCTAGTTATAGTCCTTCTAGGAGCCATAAATTCTCAATGGATTCGTCAGGTGTAAAGCAGTCTAAAAAGACATTTGGTATTGTACACCTCATAACCAAACTTATAAATTTGTCATTCACCTAGGTGTAAACTTCAATTTTCCTCCCTAGTAGTGGTGCCAAAGATGTTAGCGTAAGAAGTCACTCCTTGACTTCTTAAGGAGTAAGCCTTACACATCATAGTTCGTTTCAAATTTTAAAGGGGTTATTTGAGTGGTGGGATGGATTTCTCAAATATTTTTAAATGATTTAATGTTCTTTAATAATTTCTTGCATTTTTAAAGCTGTGGAAAGTAAAAATTGTGTGGGTAAAAGGTAGGGGAGCAGAGTATACAAGTGGAAGAAGATGAATAATTGGTACCTGTTCCAGGAAATATTCGTATACTAAATCGGTCACATAGCTATGATGATGGCTCTTTACATAAACTTTGTTTATGGAAAGTAAATCAGCATTCAGAAAATATATTGCATGTATCAATTATTCCAAAAATCCTTTATGAAATCTTCACTGACATGTTCTATTACACACATATAACTTGCAGAAATTTGAAAGTAGATAATTTATTGTTAAATCCTTTAACAAATTCTCACTCGCACTTTACTAGTTTCCGCAATTTATATTTTATAAGAAATTATCAAATAAAATGTATACACCACACATTATATGTTCCTTGAGACACAAAATCCTCCAGCATGAAGCAAACCTATTGTTTATTATATTTAGTCTTCAAGGAGACTAACATCCAACCTGGAAATAGTGTTTACAAGCAGTATATTTAGTAAGAGAGGAACCAACTCCATCTCTTCTAAAAAGAAGGAAATGTTAATTCTAGCATAACATATGTGGAAAAAGACATTAAATCCTTATCTCATCGAAATCTAACACAAAGGACGGATGGAGAAAGAAGAAGAGAAGAATTATGGGCTGGAATATTGAGTGTGTTGTCATGTTGCCCTTTTTCTTGCCGAATTATCTCCCTGTGTCTTGGGTCTTTAATAACCATGTAGATCCATTTAATAAGACCTACTAAAACCTCATAACCACCTATCACTATCACTTGTATTATCGATTTGGTTATGGGTTCTTACTGTAATATCTCAAAATGGGGATGCAGCAACATATGAATACAAAACTGGAATAGAAATGAGAAATAACTCATAAAATGTGTGTATAACACACAACCATAAATTACATGTACAATAGAAAGAAATATGTTCCACTATTTCATCCCAAAGTGGGGAAATGCAGCAATATGTGCCCCAAAAATGTTATTTTCAGGGAATTATGCTATAACTGTGAGAAATAACTTAGGGATCCCTTTTCTTATGTATTATGGGACTCAAATATAGAAGTGGATCAGAAAAAAATCCATTTTAATGAGTTAAATAAATCTCATAGTCCTGATATGACTTAAAAACACTGAAATCCCATGACTTAAACTATACAGAAATTTATGAAGCATGCACAGCGTAATTTTATGAGGGTTTTAGATGAAGTATGATATAAAAAACATATATGGAGTTTAATTACTCAAATCATGGAGAAAATTGGAGATCTATCTCCCTTTACACATTATGAAGATAACCCACCAAGGGTTTCATGAAAGCACAAGTACAAAAATGTTATATCTGTAGATATGGATCTGAAATGACGTAGTATAACTAAATCTCTTCACATAGATAGCTGAATAATACAAGGAGTGAAGGAAAATCCTTCTTACAGTCTGGGAGAAGGGTTGGCCCTTTCCCTAAGAAACAAGCTCAAGACTGAGTGGCTTGACCCTCACACTGCAAAATTACAAGAAATGACGTAGTTCCTGCAAGGGACTGCGTTTTAGATGATGGGAGTGCTTTCTCGAAGTGCCAAGATATGGAAATCTTCTCCAGAACCTTTCTTACCGATCTCCCAAATGAATGGAAGCTTCCTCCTTTGAAAAATGAGTGCAGGAAGTGGTGTTGTGAACCCCCAATGCAACACCCTGCAACACAACGTTATACTACTGCAGAAATAACATTGTAGCTGAAGGAGGATGCTAGGCCTCAAGCCTGGATGTGGAGAAATTTAGTACAACTCCATCAAGATGCCTCTTAAAAAGGGAGAAGGAATTCCTAAACAGGAATGCCTTGTGCTAAGCAGCACAACAATCTCAACTAAACAGTTGTAGAGAGCAGAATAGTCTAACCAGACCATAATTCAATATTCAATTCATAAGATGCTTTGTTATGGCTGCCTTGCCCTCTTAAAAAAGTGTGGGCCTCCTTGCCTTGGGACCCACTCATTAGGGTTTCCTTCACCAAGGAATCTTCCTCCCACTTCCATTGCGTTGTCTCTATGGATGATCTCTTCCTCTCATTCCAGCATTGTTGACTTGGTCAAGCTTGACCTTGTCCACATGCATTTTTCTCTGTTTACACATGAGAGTGTAAAATATAGCTAGTATTATGATCCCCTTTCAAATTATGAGGGATTTTATTCCTATTTCTGAAATGTTTGGGCCTCCTTATCCATTTATTCTTCTCCTAAGTGAAATCACCAAAATTTAATATTCCAATTAGTTGCATGGTAATTTTGGAATATTACAGTCCTCCCCTCCCAAATGTTTCCTGTCCTCAAGCAACTACAAGGATAGAACTAAGAATTCTTCCCTCCTCCTACTGTAGCATCCACATATGATGAATGCCTCCAAGGAATGAGATGTTGTTGTTGTCTCATCAATGAATCTCCATATTTCCCTTCCCAAGCATGCAAGATAGCTAAATAGCTATCATCATGACTAAGTAAAGTACTCAAGAAGGTAACAAGGTGATGTTTAGAGGTCCCTTTGAGGCATGGGATCTAAAATTTCTTGAGAAACACCATTCCCATGTGGATCCTCCATCCCCAATCAATCATCCATACAACATGAGTCACCTCCCAACATGACAACTCCCAAAAATGTTCCTCCACCTTGAGCTCATGCAATGTAGGTGGGCTGAAAATCTGAACATGGTAGACAAAATGGCCTACCCCACACTATCTTCCTCTCCACTTATGATAAGTGTAGAGCATATGTTGATCTTGGGCTGCAATAAGGTTGCCCTCAAGTGGCAGGAAGAAGATTAGATCTCCAAAGATCTCCTCTCCAATGTGGTGAATCAAGCTAGCCCAAACCATACCATGTATGATGAAAAATACTTGAACATCATATGGTATCCAATCCATCCTATGGCCCACATCATAAAGAAACAAATTTTTTGTTGCAGTGGCCATATCCCCTCCCATGCTCCTGTTGGTGTCCCGTGTTTTGATAGTTTGGAAAATAAAAAGACAAGGCAACATCAGAACCAATCTTTATAGTTACAGGATCTAGTCCTCCTGTTCTCAGAGAGGTATCTCTCAAAATTTTGTTTGCAAAGGTTTATCTTGTGTGCTTAGAGTATTGATTTTAGACTAGTTATTAAGTGTAGGTGTTTGTTTGTTTGTTTGGTTGGGTTGAATTGATACAAAAGAACATGAAAGGTATATGAAAGATGCACATAATGGAGAAACATCTGGTTCATTGGGCAATGGAGTCAAGAAGACATCATAACATACTCATAAAAGGATATGGGATATCAAAGGGCAAGTCTAACCTGGCCACAGGATCCTTTTGTTTTTGGAATGAGATGAACATTAATGATTTGGAAAGAGAGGTTTAATTCTCAACAAAGGGAATTCGAACGCATAATTTGAACAATAAAGAGCTCTTTGATAGACAGGACTAACCATAAATTCTACAAATCACACCTTTAAGCAAATAATGATTTTGAAACAACTTTTAAAATGAAATCTAAGATTCGGGGAACACCCTATTTCCTCAAAGATTTTAGTTTAAAGGACTTAGAAACATAAAATAATTACTGATAACTACAGTAATAGAAGAGAGAACACCTAAAAAAATCTATGATCATAATTATAACGACCTTTAAGACAACTGTTTAAGTGAGGAAAAAGGGCAAGATCAAAATCGACCTCTTTGATTCATTGTAAGCAAATAACTTCAAAGGGAGACTTCAATAACAGTTTTTAAGTGGCAACAGACAAGCAGGGAGAACCATAAATCATGTTGAAACCAACTGTTCAAAATATTAAGGAAATAAACAAGCATGAAGCTAAAAGAGAGAGATTAAAGACTCTAAAATACTTCAGCAGAAGAAAACAAGAAAGAGTGAAGGATGAACAGGTCTAAGGTGCTTCCAAGAGTCATTTATTAACCTAAAACTTTCAACCCACTGTAGTAAGAAAGTATGGAACATAATGAAAATAGGGGAAAACATAAAATAGTTCAGAATACTTCACCAACATCCAAGCTCATGGATCCAATGATAGAGCCTTCTCAGGAACAAGCATGTAACAACATCATCAAGGTTTCCAAGACTTCAGTTTCTTCTTCAAATTCAACGGAATATGTATTTATTTCAGAGAGTTTCAGTATTACAAATTCTGATCAAACAACAACCAACAACCAACAACCAACCACTCCTCATCTTCTACAGCAGTATTTATAGAAGAAACGAGGAGGTGGAATGGGGTAAAATATCTCCTAAGTTAATTAATACAGTTCGTTGTCTCTCGGCCTTTGAGGGGCTCGATGGAGAACATTATAATATTTCTCCTGTATTAATTGATTACATTAACTATTTAAGCTTGCTGGAAAGAATTTGTTGACTTTAAGGTTCTGCGTTATCCTTAACATAACTTCTATTGACATTTTATAATAAATTCCTTTGGTGGAATAAACTGTGCGGCTGCATTGATGCAAATTCTCTTGGTGTGGTAATAACTCGGCCTCCCTTTGATTGCTTTGAGGCTGTAGGTGGCTCTTTGGTGGCTGGGGGATTCAATTTGCCCCTAATGTGGCAGCGTAGACTTTTTGAACTGACAGATATTTTATTTTAACCTAAAACACCTGTAGTTATTTGAATTATGTGTTTTAGTCTTCAATTAAGCCTAATATCTGTCTTCTGGTCTTCAAACTTCCTTTAATCATGAATCAGATCTTTGATTCAATCAAATTAATATCTTAAACCTCCAAAATGTGTTAACAGTCTTTTAAACAATTTTCCACTTTGGTTCGGTGTTGTTGGTCTAATACTCTTTAATTATCTTTCTCTTCACAGTGTCTTGTTGATGTGCAGATCCGTGAAGGTTTCTTTATGGTATCAACGCTTCATGATGCGCCGATGGGCCGTGGTATAAAAAAATTTAAATGGATCCCTTTTAATAAACAAAGACTAAAGGATTTTCATCCTTGGCTTTGATTTTCCCTTTAAAACCTTCGAAAATCCATTACATCCTGCAAAAAACACACAAAAATTACAAAATCCTGCCTTTATTTGGTAAAAATTCTTTAGAGGGCGGGGAAGGAGCGTGGCTGTTCGATCTAGACACGTGGATGGTCCAGATCGAATCGGTAGATCGCAATCGGAAGTCAGAAGTGAAGCGATGTGATTGCGCGATCAGGAGAAGGGGCGATACGATTACGTGATCGAGAGAAGGGGCGATGCGATTGCACGATCGAGAGAAGGGGCGATGCGATTGCGTGATCAGGAGAAAAGGCGACGTGATTGCGCGATCGGTAGAATGGGAGATGCGATTGCGTGATCAAGAGAAGGGGCGATGCGATTGCGCGATCGGGAGAAAAGGCGATGCGATTGCATGACTGGGAGAAGGACGATGCGATTGCGCGATCGGGAGAAAAGGCTGATGCGATTAGGTGCCGGTTGCGGGGCTTGTTTTATATAGACCATCCGATAGGCCCCAGGCTTATATATATTGGGGATAATCAGGGTCGGGCCTTTGGGCCTGGGATTTTCAATCTACCCATTGAAAAATTTTCTGATGCGATAAGAGTTTCAGCTTTTGCACTTGGTTTTTCCAAAGAAAGCAAAGGACCGAGGACTATGGATATGGGACTTCATCGCATCGGAAGTTCTGATGCGGCATTTTTAATCTACCCATTGTGTTTTTGCAATGCGATTTGCGTGATCGGTCCTTTGAATCTACCCATTTCATATTTAACACTTGATTCTGACTTTTTAGACTAAAAGTTAGGATAAATGGGCTTTTGCATTTTACAAAGGAAAAATGGATCGGGCATGGATTTTTCAACATTTTTAAGCACGGAAGGTGGGCCGATGGGTTATATGAAAAATAATATGATCGGAGGATAAAATAACAGGGTTTAATCGCATCAGAACTTCAGAAGATGTCAAACAAACTTGGTGCGCTGGGTTTTTGCGATGCGATTGGGTCTTTTTAATCTACCCCTTATAATTCCCGATGCGATTGCGCGATCGGCTCTTTTCAATCTAACCATTTATTTTTAACATGTGATTTGATATTTTTTTTTTAAAAAATGGGTAAATGGGTTTTACGTCTTTTACAAAAGAAAAATGTGATCGAGAAGGTTTATATAAAAGAGTTGATCGCATCGGGTTTTAAATGGAACACAGGCCTTATGCACCATTGAAAATTTCTGATGCGATAAGTGCTAAATGGGTTCAGCGCTTGGTTTTTATGGCAAGGGCACATGTGGGGAAGTGGTTAGGGGGCCTAGCCAAAGGGGCTAAAGCCTTATGCAAAAACATGTATCTTTTATGAAATGTTTTCAAGGTTTTCAAAGGGAATGGGGGTTTTGGTAAGGCTAAAAAGTGGGTTTTAAACCTTAAAAAGTGGATTTTCATGAATGGAAGAAGGAAACTGATGAAAAATAGAGGAATTATATGGAGAAAAAAGGGAGCAAATGAAGGTTAATTTTGAGTGGGGGAAGGGGAAAAAATGATGGTTTTGCAGCAATCTTTCTGTTCGAATTTTAGCAGAATTTTCTGAATATAAAATGGGAACAACAATGAAGATTTCGAATAGAGGCATGAGGCCTTAAAGAGAATTCAAGAGGTAACATTTTTTTGCAATAAAATATATTTCTTGAAGGCTCCAAAATCATTTAGCCACCATTTGGTATGACAAAATTTTATTGGTGGCTAACAGTGGCTCCACTTGGGGATGACGCCTTCTTGAAGGCATCAAGAATTTTAGACTTGCATTCTCTGAGATGCTGATCAGTTTCCTCATCCATTGAGCTGCCTTTCTTCGATTGAATGACCTTCTTTTGCTATGGAAAAGATAACAGCCATGGAAAACAATGGATCTTTCATCAACAAGCTTTCTACCTACCCAATTGTACTGATCTAACATTTTTTCTTCATTAGAGTGCACTTGGATTGGAAAACTCTCTTTCACATTTTATTCTTTTTGAAAGAAAAAAATATAATCTAGTTCTACTTCTTATTTCTCCATGGACTCAGATTAAATAGTTGAGCCCATATTCTTCTCTACCTAATCTACTAATATTTTTAGGATTAAACAGTCTAACAGATTTTTATTCTCTAATTTCTAAAGAAGAAATTAAAAAGCATACAAGTTAGGATTGAACAATCTAACTTGATGCTGAACTATGGCATAAAAACAAGCTGCACATAGATTTTTATTTGCAGAAAATTAAATCAAAATGATGAAGGCTTAAGATCTAAAAAATTCAAAGCACTTCCTTTATCTTTTTACAGCTCTGTTTTGACTTTATTTGAGTTGTTTCTCCTTTTCCATCTGGTTCAAATTTTGAGCTAATTAGAACCAGATTTTTATCCTTTTTTACTCAGAAAAAAAAACAAATTTGAGTCATTCTCTTTTTGAAATGTTAGGTTCATATTTTGAGTATGTTGAACCTTTGATTTCTATCCTAATCTATCTACTGATAAGACAAGATTAAACAATTTGGAAAATCGAATTCACTATCCTATCAGCAGAAAATTTAAAGCTAATTAGTCAAGATTAAGCTGTTTGACTAACTAGAAGTGTGTTTTGTAGGAGTGGAATTTAATCTTGCACACTTTTAGAATTTGTTTCTCTTTTTTGGTATGGGGCTATACCCTTTTTTGTTTTCACAATCTGCCCTCTTTTCATTCTTTCTTTGTTTTTGTATTTTTTATTTTTCTTCAAAGCAGAAAACAACAACTACCTACATGCTTAGAACTGTGCTTTATTGACATTCCTATCTAACCTATTCTAAACATGGAGTATTTAAATATTCATATGATACCAAAGTTCCAATGCAGCCAGCTGAGTAATGTCAAGAGGAAGAAGAAAGTCTGGTTGTTTTTTAGAGGTATCCATAGAACATATTGAAGACTAATCTTCAATATAAAGGCTATCATAGAAAGTGATAACTCTTCATGTCTCTGGCTCTTGCAAAGGGTCAATATTTGATAATTTGAGCCAGTTGGGATTTCCACACACCTTTCCATTGGATCAAAAAAGAAAAGATGAAGATTCTCTTCTTCTTGGTCCTCCATGTCTAGTGGATTGCCTGCTTCCAAGGCTTCAGCTTTGAGGAGTATATCTTCAGAAATTTGCTTGGAAGCTTCATCATTCTTGACAGAAAAGGAAAAATATTCTTCTTAAGAAGATGGTATATCCTCAGTAAGACAGTCTTCTATTTGTTTCCCTCCCTCTTCCTCATCATCTGAACTGGAGGACTCATCCTATTTGGCAGTGTTGTCCTCTTGTAGCCCCGGTAAGCTCTGTTTTAGTGGATTGTACTCTATGAGGAGGTTATTATATTCTTGAGAAGGGGTATGTTCAATTGCTTCCTGTATTTCAAGAGAAGGCTCCTTGATTTCAGCCTGCTAAAAAATTCCTTTATTTCTTTCCTCCTCATCCTTTGAGCTGAAAGTCTGCTGAGTCCCAAACATATGGAAATTATTACTGATGATCGGAAAAGAAGCAGAGAAAATACCAAATGAATCTTCACTCACTTCTAGGCTTTGAAAATTTTCATCATCAGTATCATAAATAGTCTGCGCTGGCTCATTACTTCTTTGAAGGAACTGATATTCCTCCCATAAATCTGCTAATGATGATCCTGCAAAATTAATCTTTGTTTGGGAAGAATCATCACTAGATAGATCAAATTTATGAGAATAAAAAATATAAGTAATACTACCAATCAAACATATTGGGTTTTCAACAGGTCCTTCTTCATTCTGATCTACAAAAGAACTTTCTAAATCTGTACAAAAAAGTTCTCTATGTAAATGCGCAAGAGTGTTTGTTTTGTAGAAAGTTTCAGAAGCTGACTGTTTATAAATAGTCTGATCTATCTCTTTTTCTGTCAAAGGGAAAGATGTTTCTATGTTCCTTTGAACAGGAGTACAGCAGTTCTCTGTCTCTTGCGAAGACTAATTTTGAGGCTAGATGTCTTCTTGAGTCTTAGCTACAAGGGATGATGAATCAATATTTGAGTTTTCAAGGATATCTTGAGGAATTTTCTTTACTTCTTGGATCATCTCTTCCTCAACTGATTCATCTATGTTCTTAAAATTTTTCAATAGGAGATTAAACTCATGAACGGCTGTTAAAAGATCTTCAGGATGCGTCTCTTCCAAAGCTTCCTCATTATCTATAATGTGTTGGGTGATGTTTTGTGATGGATCATAATATATTGCACCCAATGATAATGATGTAGTATTTTCTTTATAGTTCTCATAGAACACATATTCAAGGTCTCTTAAAGAAAACAAACTACTAGATCTTAAGCATTCATACCAATTCCTAGCTTTTCCTTCTAAAGTTAACATGAACATTTTCATTAGGCAGTCGTCATGCCATTAAACTTTCAACCTCCATACAAGTATGTGAAATTTGATAAGATGTAATAAAGGGTCATCAAACTTTTCACCTTGAAAAACAGGCAGGTTGTCATCCCAATTCACCTGGGGCATCCTATGTGGAAACCCAGGGATATGATTTCTACTCATTGGGGCATATCTTCGTTGTATCCTTGGAATCATGTTTGTAAATCAAGAAAGTGGTCATTATGTCTAGTCAATCAGTTCAGGGTCTTCTACCAGTGGAGTCATTTGGTTTTCTAGGAGTCTCAGAGTGTGGAGTCACCAAGTGGAAGATTTTTAGCTCCTAAGGAGGTAAAATTTTTAATGGTCCACCGCCATGTGTTTCTTGTAGAGCTGCAAGGTTTTCAGGAACTGAATTAGCTCTCAAGGGTGATCTGAAAACAGTTGATAATTTAATCTTAGGAGACTTCCTAAGGATAATTTCAGGGTTGTCAATTATTTCTGGTGGGTTTGGGTCAGGGTAGGCTCTAGTATGAATCTTTCTAGGAGCCACTATGCTATGTTTCTCAGACCCAGTTAAAAAGAAAAGTTTAACCAAATATGAAAATATTTAAAAGGCTAACTGATCTTTTTAGAATAAGGAAAATTTTAATCTTAAAGCCTTCTAGCTGAGTTTTTATGATGCTATTAAGACTTGGGGTCTTCCCAGTGGAGTCTTAAGGTCTATTTTTAGGATTGTGGAGTCGCCAGGTGGGAATTTTTAGCTCTTTTCATAGATAAAAGGTTTTATGGTCCACCACCATGTTCATTATGAAGCCAAACTAAAATTTTTTTGGGGTTTTTCAAAGTTATTTTGGTCTTATAGGTTAAGAGAGTGTTTTAAGTCTGATTTAACACTTAGCTAGGGTGTCAAAACATACAGAGTTCACTCTTATGGCTTGGTAACTGAAATATTCAAGGTTTGATAAAGATTTATGAGAATCCTAAGGGTTACTTAGTTTGTCACTGATTCAAAAGGTCCTATCATGATTACCATTATGCTTGGTAGTGCTTGAAGAAAGTTACTTATGTTATGCTAGATAGTGAGTATTTAATTTTTAAAGATTTTACTCAGGGTCCCACCGTGATTGCCATTATGTTGGTGTCCCGTGTTTTGATAGTTTGGAAAATCAAAAGACAAGGCAACATCATAACCAATCTTTAGAGTTACAGGATCTAGTCCTTCTTTTCTTAGAGAGGGATCTCTCAAAAGTTTGTTTGCAAAGGTTTATCTTGTGTGCTTAGAGTATTGATTTTATACTAGTTATTAAGTGCAGGTGTTTGTTTGTTTGTTTGGTTGGGTTGAATTGATACAGAAGAACATGAAAGGTCTAGGAAAGATACACAGAATGGAGAAACATCTGGTTCATTGGGCAATGGAGTCAAGAAGAGATCATAAATACTCATAAAAGGATATGGGATATCAAAGGGCAAGTATAACTTGGCCACAGGATCCTTTTGTTTTTGGAATGAGATGAACATTAATGATTTGGAAAGAGAGGTTTACTTCTAAAAAAAGGGATTTCGAAAGAATAATTTGAACAATAAAGAGCTCTTTGATAGACAGGGCTAACCATAAATTCTACAAATCACACCTTTAAGCGAATAATGATTTCGAAACAACTTTTAAAATGAAATATAAGATTCGGGGAACACCCTATTTCCTCAAATATTTTAGCTTAAAGGACTTAGAAACATAAAATATTTACTGATAACTACAGTCATAGAAGAGGGAACACCTAAAAACATCTATGATCATAATTATAACAATCTTTAAGACAAATTTTTAAGTGAGCTCAAAGGGCAAGATCAAAACCGACCTCTTTGATTCACTGTAAGAAAAGAACTTCAAAGGGAGACTTCAATAATAGTTTTTAAGTGGCAACAGACAAACAGGGAGAACCATAAATCATGATGAAACCAACTGTTCGAAATATTAAGGAAATAAACAAGCATGAAGCTTAAAGAGAGAGATTAAAGACTCTAAAATACTTCAGCAGAAGAAAACATGAAACAGTGAAGGATGAACAGGTCTAAGGTGCTTCCAAGAGTCATTTCTTAACCTAAAACTTTCAACCTACTGTAGTAAGAAATTACGGAACATAATGAAAATAGGGGAAAACATAAAACATTTCAGAATACTTCACCAACAGCCAAGCTCATGGATCTAATGATAGAGCCTTCTCAGGAACAAGCATGTAACAAAATCATCAAGGTTTCCAAGACTTCAGTTTCTTCTTCAACTTCAACGAACTATGTATTTATTTCAGAGATTTTTAGTATTACAACTTGTGATCGAACAACAACCAACAACCAACCACTCCTCATCTTCTACAGCAGTATTTATAGAAGAAACAAGGAGGTGGAATGGGATAAAATATCTCCTAAGTTAATTAATACAGTTCATTATCTCTCGGCCTTTGAGGGGCTCGATGGAGAACATTCTGATATTTCTCCTGTATTAATTGATCACATTAACTATTTAAGTTTGTTGGAAATAATTTGTTGACTTTAAGGTTCTACGTTATCCTTAACATAACTTCTGTTGACATTTTATAATAAATTCCTTTGGTGGAATAAACTGTGCGGTTGCATTGATGCAAATTCTCTTGGTCTGGTAATAACTCAAACTCCCTTTGATTGCTTTGAAGCTGTAGTTGGCTCTGTGGTGGATGGGGGATTCAATTTTCCACTGATGTGGCAGCGTAGGATTTTTGAATTGACAGATATTCTATTTTAACCTAAAACACATGTAGTTATTTGAATTCTATGTTTTAGTCTTCAATTAAGCCTAATATTTGTCTTCTGGTCTTCAAAATTCCTTCAATCATGAATCATATCTTTGATTCAATCAAATTAATATCTTAAACCTCCAAACTATGTTAACAGTCTTTTAAACAATTTTCCACTTTGGTTCGGTGTTGTCGGTCTGATACTCTTTAATTATCTTTCTCTTCACGGTGTCTTGTTGATGTGCAGATCCACGAAGGTTTCTTTATGGTATCATCGCTTCATGATGTGCCAATGGAACGTTGTATAAAAACCTTTAAATGGATCCCTTTTAATAAAAAAAACCTGAAGGATCGTCGTCCTTGGCTTTGATTTTCCCTTTAAAACCTTCGAAAATCCATTAGATCCTGCCAAAAACACACAAAAATTACAAAATCTTGCGTTTATTTCGTAAAAATGCTTCAGAGGGCGGGGAAGGAGCATGGCCATTCGATCTGGACATGTGGACGATCCAGATCAAATCGACAGATCGCAATCCGAAGTCAGAAGTGAAGCGATGCGATTTCGCGATCGGGAGAAGGGGCGATGCGATTGCGCGATCGGGAGAAGGGGAAATGCGATTGTGTGATCAGGAGAAAAGGCGATGTGATTGCGCAATTGGGAGAAGGGGCGATGCGATTGCGCGATCAGGAGAAGGGGCGATGCAATTCCGCGATTGAGAGAAAAGGCAATGCGATTGCGTGATCGGGAGAAGGGCGATGCGATTGTGCGATCGGGAGAAAAGGCCGATGCGATTGGGTGCCCGGTGGCGGGGCTTGTTTTATATAGACCATCCGATAGGCCCCGGGCTTATATATATAGGGGCTAATCGGGGTCAGGCCTTCGGGCCTGAGATTTTCAATCTACCCATTGAAAAATTTTCCGATGCGATAAGAGTTTCGGCTTTTGCACTTGGTTTTTCCAAAGAAAGCAAAGGACCAGGGACTATGGATATGGGACTGCATCACATCAGAAGTTCTGATGCAGTGCTTTTAATCTACCCATTATGTTTCCCCAATGTGATTTGCACGATCGGTCCTTTTAATCTACCCATTTCATATTTAACACGTGATTCTGACTTTTTAGACTAAAAGTTAGGATAAATGGGTTTTTGCATTTTACAAAGAAAAAATGGATCGGGCATGGATTTTTCAATGTTTTTAAGCACAGAAGGCAGGCCGATGGGTTATATGAAAAATAATATGATCGGAGGATAAAAGCACAGGGCTTAATCGCATCGGAACTTCGGAATATGTCAAACAAACTTGGTGTGCTGGGTTTTTGCGATGCAATCGGGTCTTTTTCATATACCCATTATAATTCCCGATGCGATTGCGCGATTGGCTCTTTTCAATATTACCATTTATTTTTAACACGTGATTTGGTATTTTTAAAACAAGCTTTGGATAAATGGGTTTTACATCTTTTACAAAAGAAAAAGGTGATTGGGAAGGTTTATATAAGAGAGTTGATCGCATCGGGTTTTAAATGGAACACAGGACTTACGCACCATTGAAGATTTCCAATGCGATAAGTGCTAACTGGGTTTAGCGCTTGGTTTTTATGGCAAGGACACATGTGGGGAAGTGGTTAGGGGGCTTAGCCAAAGGGGCTAAAGCCTTATGCAAAAACATGTATTCTTTATGAAATGTTTTCAAGGTTTTCAAAGGGAACGGGAGTTTCGATAAGGCTAAAAAGTGGGTTTTAAACCTTACAAAGTGGATTTTCATGAATGGAAGAAGGAAAACCATGAAAAATAGAGGAATTATATGGAGAAAAAGGGGATAAAATGAAGGTCATTTTTTAGTGTGGGAAGGGGAAAAAATGATGGTTTTGCAACAGTCTTTCTCTTGGAATTTTAGCAGAATTTTCTGAATATAAAATGGGAAGAACAATGAAGATTTTGGACAAAGGAATGAGGCCTTAAAGAGACTTTAAGAGGTAAAAATTTTTTGCAATAAAATATGTTTCTTGAAGGCTCCAAAATCATTTAGCCACCATTTGGTATGACAAAATTTTATCGGTGGCTAACAGCTCCCATTAGAACATGTCATGCAACAAGTGTGGGAATCGTCTTCCCCAAAGGACACATCCAACCCATGTGTCTCTCTCCCAATCATGCTCCCAATAAATATAATAACAATATCAGCAGATGAAATAATTATCAACATCAAAATGAGGGAAATACTGAAGTTTTCATGTGGTGTTGGAAGGTACCAACAGTTTCCCAAGTAGTCACACCACAGTTTTCCTAACTGCTACTTCAAAAAATATTATGGAAATTTGTTTTTCGATACATGGATAATTATGTATGTCATGACATCTACTGATAAATAGTAAATTTTTGGGTACATCAACTAAACATACATGAAATGATAAAACACTTTCCCAAGGCCATATAAAATATGGTTTTATCCATCATACAATTTGGCCCAATGTTGACCATGGAGCTCAATGGAAAGCTTGCTCTCTTGTGGAGCAATGCAATTCATATAAATGGTAAGAGCATGCAAATGTTGTGTTAGACAATCAATAAAATAAAAATAAAAAAGTTATCACCATGTACTGGAAGTAAGATGATACATGGATCCATGAATAAGTCCTCCATAGGGGTTTGGCATACTCCCATGAAGAGGAATGAACCATGTGCTGCATGAAAATCCTCCTTCTTATGCTTGGACATCCAGGCAAGAAGAACATATCACAGTAATAGATGTCTCCATCCACTACTCCATCATTCTCACCTCCTCCTTTTCCACCAAGTGCATCAAATGTGAAGTGATCCTGGGGACACTCCATCAATAAGTCCAAGCTCCAAAGTGACAACACTGTTGGCCTATGCAAATAGGATCCTGTCAACTCATAGCTCCATTCTTTGACATGCTCATTGTCAAAGACATCTCCCATAATGCTGCTACACATAAGAAGTTCCTCCCAAAGTGGAAGTACCTATTGATCATCCAAGGCTAAGGATTAGACCCTTTGCACCATGATATTTCCACCTCCCACTCCTGTAACATCATGCAAAGTATGAGAGAAAATCTGCCCATGCTCTCCCAAGAACAACCCAAGAAAAAAATATTTTTGTTGCCTCCTCATACCTCCATCATACAAATCATGTGGTGGAAACATAGTGATTGATATCAATAATTTCACATCAACACAATGTGTCCATACTCCTTGCTGCCTCATGATGCAAGTATCCTGCCAAACTTCCTCCTTCCACATACCCTTTGAAAGAGGATATGTCACATGATGGCCAAAATCTTTCAAGAGTAGCCAACACAGCCAAGCCTCCTACTGCCCAGTATCATAGATTTGCAAGTAGATTTACAGCTTCTTGCTCTCCATCCACATCCATTCATCCCCTTGTGGATGTATCCTACCATTCTTCATCTTGGTACTCCTCAAAATAAGACTACCATCCTTCCATATTAGATTTTTCTCATTGCATTTCATGGGATGTTGAAATGAAACTCCTTGGAGATCTCCTAGAAAATATATCACACCAATTATTAGCTTGAATCCATAAGGATCCAAGTGTGATGAGGGGAAAACCTCCTCAAATAGTTGAATAAATTTTCACATCATGATGTCTTGAAGTGCACCTCCCATAAGATCCCTCCATGAGACCTTATTTTCATCAATGGCCTTCCAAAACCAATAAGGTTCTGGATCTACTATAGGTATAAGTTTCTCTTTGAGCTGTGGAATGCTCATTGAGAAAGGGTCATCTATAAAGGAGAAAATATTTCTCACTTCAATATTTCTACCATCTATCACTTCTTCCTCCATTGCTTCATGAATGAAGTTTCCATTTGATTGCTCCCATAAGGAATGGGTCCTCTTTTCTTCATTGTTGCTCTTGTACAGCGCAGTGTAATTCTATTGCTCTAAATCAGCAGTATGTAATGATGTAGATCCCTCCATAATATTTTCTGAAATGATAAGATATGGAAACTTAGGCATACCTAGGAGAAATTTGGAAGTATCTTGTAGGGCTGCAAGAGTTCCTTCCTCAAATGTGTTGGCTTCCCAAATTGCTGAAGATGAAGGCTGCTCCTCCATGGTTGTAACAAAATTGGTACATTCCTCTTCCCATGGTGGTGAGGACTTCTCATTCCCTTTGCCAAATTTCCTGATCAACCTTTGAGAAAACTCAACAAGAGTAGACACTCTTGCATGGTTCAAATGGCTGAACCACCAGGTATTTTCTTCACCTTCAAGGTGCAACATTTCAATTTCTACAACATCTCTCTCTACTACTAGATGTATAAGGAAAAATGCCTCTAGCTTCATCACCCAAGCCTTTGCTACACATGTGAGTGATCCATCAAAAGTGGACAATAGAAATCTATTGCCTCTCATCATCCCATTGCTGTAGGGCCTCCTTTCTTCCTCTAGCTGAATGAACTGTGGTAAATCTAGAGTCTCCTTAAAGGATATAGGTTTATATTTGTAATCAACAAGGTATTCACTTAGAATTTAAGATTCCAATTTTCCTTCATGCTTCTTTTCTTCTCCTCTTCGAGAATAGGAAGTGCATGGCCCTTCCTCTTCTTGAAACCCTCTAGGAATTTCATTGCATCTTTACTCCTTTATCTACTTAACCTCCTTGGAGAGGTCCTTTCTAGATCTAAAAAATGATGAAACAAAGCTCGTTCTCCCCATCATTCTGATATTTATTTCTCTCTTTGTCCTCTTATTCTTCTGATAGCATAATGGTTGAAACTCACAGGTTGAGCCAAGAATATGCTCTTATACCACTGTAATATCCCAAAATGGGGATGCAAAAATATATGAACACAAAAACTGGAATAGCAATGAGAAATAACTCATAAATTTGTGTAGAACACGTAGCCATCAATTACATGTACAACAACAAGAATTATGTTCCACTATTTCATCCCAAAGTGGGGAAATGCAACAATATGTGCCCCAAAAACATTATTTTCAGGGAATTACACTATAAATGTGAGAAATAACTCAAGGATCCCTTTTATCATATATTATGGGACTCACATCCAGAAGGGGATCAGAAAAAAATCCCTTTTGATGAGTTAAACAAATCTCCCGGTCCAGATATGACTTAAAAACACTGAAATCATATGACTTAAGATATACAGAGTTTTCTGAAGCATGCACAACATAATTTTATTTGGGTTTCAGATGAAATATGGTATAAAAAATATATATGGAGTTTAGTTACTCAAATCATGGAGCAAATTGGAGATCTATCTCCTTTTACACATTATGAAGATAACCCGCCAAGGGTTTCATGAAAGCACAAGTACAAAAATGTTAGATATATAGATCTGGATCTGAAATGACATATTCCAACTGAATATCTTCATATATATAGCTGAATAATACAACGAGTGAAGGAAAATTCTTCTTACAAGCTTTCTGGGAGAAGGGTTGGCCCTTTCCCTAAGAAACAAGCTTAAGATTGAGGGGCTTGACCCTCACACTGCAACACTGTAAGAAATGACGTAGTTCCTACAAGGGACTGTGTTGTAGATGATGGGAGTGCTTTGGCCAAGTGAAAAGATAGGGAAATATTCTCCAGAACCTTCCTTACTGATCTCCCAAAGGAATGTAGGCCTCTTCCTTTGAAAAATGAGTGCAGGAAGTGGTGTTGTGAACCCCCACTACAACACCTTCCAACACAATGTTATAATGCCACAGAAATAATGTTGTAGCTGAAGGAGGATGCTTGGCCTCAAGCCTGGACATGGAGAAATATATTACAACTCCTTTAAGAGGCATTTGAAGAAAGGATAAGGAATTCCTAAACAGGAATGCCTTGTGCTAAGAAGCACAACAATCTCAACTAAAAAGTTGCAGAAAGCAGAATAGTCTAACGAGACCACAATTCAATATTCAATTCATAAGATGTCTTGCTATGGCTACCTTTCCCTCCTTTTAAACATGTGTAAGCCTCCTTGCCTTGGGCCCCACTCATTAGGGTTTCCTTCACCAAGGAATCTTCCTCCCACTTGCATTGTGTTGTCTCTATGGATGATCTCTTCCTCTCATTCCAACGTTGTTGACTTGGTCAAACTTGACCTTGTCCACATGAATTTTTCCCTGTTCACACATGAGAGTGTAAAATACAGCTAGCATTATGATCCCTTGTCACATTATGAGGGATTTTATTCTTATTTCTGAAATTTTTGGGCCTCCTTACCCATTTATTCTTCTCCTAAGTGAAATCAACAAAATTTACTATTCTAATTAGCTAAATTTTAATTTTGGAATATTACACTTATCTGTCCTTTACTGTCTCGGAAAAACTTGCTGACATGTGTCAAAATCCAATTAAAATAGGTGCTCCTGGAAATTCTGGTAAAAATGTATAACTGTGAAAAATCTGGAATGCTACCAGAAATTCCGGTAGCACCCTGCTTATTTTTCAAAAATAAATAGAAAATGAAGAAAATTATGAGAAAACTTATATTTCTTAACACCTAAGTTGTTGTTCAAAATTATTACTGATAAGCAAAAAGGAACTAGTACCAAAAACCTTTTTACCTTCCCTCTATGTGTGTTGTAGCTTCAGCTAGCTTATCCAAGTTTGTTTTGTTGCCAACAACTGATGATCTAGATCAGGATGCTTTGGTAGTTGCATCCTTGACAATATCTTTGTCCTCCTATTAGTCATCAGTAATTTTTTCTAATATCAAAAGGTGACTAAGTAATGGTGTTAGATTTTTAAAAAACCAAAATTTGAGAAATATTGTGAGTTTTATAAATCTCACTACCTTCATTATCCTAAGTCAAAATTTTTCAGTAAACTTCTCCCTCTTTGCCCCCAAATTTTCCCCTCACTTCTCCAAAAAGAACTTCATTATTAGGTCTGTTAGCCTCATTTCACTATCCCCACCCTCACTCTCATTCATTTCCTTTTTCCTCTGAAAAACCGATTTTCTCCTTTCCTAAAGACCCTCATAAAATACCCCCTATTCATCATTTCCCTTTACATGTATTAAAAAAATGTAAAAGTCCACTTTTTACATTGTTTAAAACCCAAAATTAGGCCTATCGGGTCCTTTAAATTTTATATAAAACCTTGCTTTATGTTTAAAACCTGCCTTTGTATGATATAGGCCTAAAGCCCTTTTCTTCTAAACCCCCAGCCCCCTTTACACCCATAAAACCTCAACCTCTGCTATCACTAGCCCCTTCCCAATAAAAATAAACCTCTGCCCTATTATTTTCATAAACCCCCCATAAACATTATAAAATACCCTTAACCTTCAAAATATTAAGAGCGGGCCCTGCCTCTCATTACACTTGACGCCCTCCCCTTAACCTTAAAACTTAACGCATTTCATTAATTTTTAAGGCATTGGGCCCCATCGTCCATTCAAACTCGCCATCCAACTACAAAATTCCACCTATCCTCCACTTCTGCCAGCGCGACTGACTGTTCACCACCTCCTAGATGTGCAATAGCCGTCGATCTCCCATCCTGAGATCCAACAGCCAATATTGCATATCGCAAATAAATTTGCGTTTCGATTAGTTTTTCGCAACCTGCGCAAAATAGGCAGTTTTGCCCCACCACTTGTCTCATCTTGAGACATATCGCGTGCCTCCCACTGAAAACCACTAACCACTTATCCTCTACGCGATAAAATCATTTTCAGTTTTCAAAAACCACCTCCCTCCTTACCATTTTTCAAACTCTTCCCACTCTCGTTCAAACACCTCCTGGTTCCACCTATGGAAATTTTCCTCCTGCACCCACTCCTCCTCTGGAAACACCATCCAATAGTCTAAAACCCAAAAAAATCATTGAAACCCTCCCTATAGGATTTTAGCTAATTTTTTGTGTTTTGTGCAGGTTTTAATGGTGGACATAAATAAAAATATTTCGCAGGGTCAAAATTAATCACAGAGAGGGCCTGGATGACGATCCAGGAGATCATAAAGAATCAATAATGGCTAGAAGGTCTATTCCAATATGTGCATCGATGAAACATGGTCATTGGTGGATCAAATGAACCCTCCAGCCATGAAGAAAAGTTTATCCTGCACACAGACAACATAAACAATCAAAGAAATAGTGAAAGGAAGAAATCAGAAGGATTAAAGGGCTAATCCTAATCAGAAGCCAAAACAAAATGGTTAGCCAGTCAAAGCAGAATATTAAAGAAAATCATACAGTGGATAGATTAAATGATAAAGGGAAAATAATCATAAAGATAAATCAAAGATTTAAAAAACAGAACAGAGATCACAAAGAGATTAAAAGAAATATGATAAAGACATACAGTCAGAGCATAAAGATAGATTTTAAAGGCTTAATAAGAGAGATTAAAGATAAAACAAAGGGAATATTAACCCAAAATAGATTCGAATGACTCAGCCTATGGCAGTTACTCTTCTCAAAAGATATTTTTGCCACTTAGTGCTTTGTTTCCTTCAATAAAGCATTAGGCAGTTATTGAGCTTAGTCAGATATTTATATCTACAAAACAATTATTGTAAAAGTTATGAATAGGCCTTAAAGTCAAGCATTTCACCTATATTCCCTTAGTAGTTAAGATAGGAGTTATTAATCATAGAAATATCTGCATATATTCCTGCCTTAAGCCTTGCATGGTATTCAAGGTTAGGAATTCATTTACTCTATAATAAATGACACTCAAAACCTAGCTTAGCTTCACCTCCTCATTTGCAGATAAATACTGCATATGAACTCATTATCTTGTTGGCATTTTATGAATCTTTGAAGTAATACATAGTCTCTTGGAGGTTGAAAAGAAATTGATGTCTTGGAACTTATGGATGCCCTGATTTGTTTGTTGATGGAGGAGGCTAGATTGTAGGATCCCTGAGCTTGGTTATTAGTGAAGTGATTCTAATCTATTATTTTTATTTCATGTTTTCATTCTATTTCAATCTTTCTATGTTGTAGTAGAGAAAAATATTTAGGCTAAGAAATGTCATTTGAAAGAACCTTAGTTCCGCTTGTTCTTCACTACCTTAATGTTTTATTCTGCTAGGACATTTTAGAGAATTCTTAATTTCTCTCTAGACCCCCTAAGCTTGTTTATTTCATGAATAGTTTAATATAGTTGGTGTCAAGAATGATTTTTGGCTAGCCCTGCTTACTTTATATCACTAAAACACTGTTCCTGAAGTCTCTCTCTAGAGTACCATTAGTCAAAGTCTACCAAAGAGGTTTTGTTTCGATCATACCCTTTGTACTTGCTTAAATAATTATTTTAGAGATATTCATAGCTATAATCAAGGATGTTTAGGCGTTCCCTCTTGTCTAATTACAGTTATATGTGTGTCTTAAGTGTTTTCTATCTTTGAAGGTGAAATCACCAGAAGTTAAATGAGTTTCTCACCTTCTATATTTCATTGGAAATGTTTGTCTTGAATAATTATCTACTTTAGTTGAATCAAATAATTTATGGTTTTCCCTATCTATTGATTACCTCTTCATGCTTATGATATTTAAGTCCCTTTGTTAAAAATTACATATGATAAAGGATTCTTAATTTCCCTTTTTCCTACTTTTTATTCTTACAATTGATGTCCATCTCATTACTCCTGAAAACCTTGAAGATCCAATGACCAAGTTAGATTTTCCCTATGATGCTCCCTGATCCATTGATGAAATTTCCATGACTTTCATAAACTCCATTGCCCAATTAATTATAGATTTCCTCATTCTATATATTCTCCTTGATCATCATACCCAACCAAAACAATCAAACAAGCCTTGTACTCAATAAATAGCCTAAAAGAAATCATCTAAAGAAAACAAGCTCATACCCTTTACAAACAGATAGAGAGAGCCCTCTCTGAGTCCAGGAAGGCAAGGTCATAGGACTCCAAAGAATGGTCTCATGTTAGCCCATCCATTTGGTATACCAATCTTCTAAATCATGAGACACCAACATTCTGGTGATCACGGTGGGACGTTCTGAGTTAGTGATAATCTAAGTATTCCTTAAAACTTCAGAAATCCTTTTCAAAACACAAGAAAATCGAAATTATAGCTAGTGAGTAGAATCTAGTTGTTTCACTATCTTAGCTAAATTATGATCCATTTATAGGGCACTCATACAAACATTAGGGCTACATAAAGAACTCAGAAATACACCAAAAACGTTCTTAGATTTGTTTTTGTCAATTATTGGTGGTGGACCATAAACATACATCCTTAAAACAGTAAAAAACATCCACGTAGAGACTCCACTAGCCTCCAGTAGGCCTATTATTTCACTAGTGCTCATTAGAATTCCTTCGAATTGTACCAAACCAGCCCTAAGAAGTTTAGAAGCCTAGTCCCACATTGTAGAAGTTTATTAATCATCGAGAGAGGCCAACCTTTTGAAAACAGTCCTAAATTTCAGCCTCTCCAAATTTTGAGTTTGAAATATGGTTTCACAAAGGATAAATACCAGATCTCATCCATACCCTAACCCTCCTACTATAGTTGATGATCAAAAAAAGATTTTCTGGAAAAATTTTAAATCTGGAAATTTAACTACTGATAGAACCATTCCAAGAGCAATATCTGTTCTTGAACACCTTACATTGTTGAAAGATCCTCAGTTTGACTTTCACCATTCAAAGAACATATTTAGAACCAAGTCACATAGTGATATTGAACTTACTGACTTTGAACCCATAGATTTGTAGCAGAGTTCTTATATAGAAGCCTCCCCTTCTACTCCTCCTTATTTTCAGCTTCTCCATCACTTTAGCTCCTTCCATAAAAATTATGATCATAATCAGTTTGTTGGTCCAAGTACTTCCACCACACCCATCCATACTTCCATTGTTCAAAACACTCCATTTCATCCCACATTTCCTCTCACAAATCCTCCTCTTGTAAACTTTCCATTTGCTCCTATCATGGCAGCATGGTATGCCCCCTTGGTGTTACCCCAACCTCTGGTTCCTTTACCAAATGATTATCAATCTAGAATTCCCCACTTCACTAGAACTGAATCTACTACTGCCCAACAACATTTAGATAAAATGAATGATGCCTTTTACTACATGGAAATAGAAGAAGATACCATTAAGATGAGAATATTTACCTAAATTTTAGGAGGAGAAGCCAAAAAATGGTTTAAGAACTTGAATCCCAACAGTATAAATGATCTCCCTTCTCTATACCAAACATTCATAAACAAATGGGAAATTAAAAATAACCCTCTCAAAGTCCTTTCAGAATATAGCAACCTTAAAAGAAATGCTGGGGAAAGTGTCCAAGATTACTGCACTAGATTTAATAGTGTTTACAATGCACTTCCCCCAAACATGAAACCTCCACTAGGCTTAGCCTTAGCAAAATTTCCAGAAGGTTTTGACCCAGACATGGCCTATCAACTAAGAGAAAGAGACCCCTTCACTTTAGAAGATATGCAGAGGGGAGCTATCAGTGTAGAAGCAAATCTGATTGAGAAAAGAGCTAGGTTGAAATCAGAAAAAAGAGTTACATACAAATATGAAACAATGGCCTCAACCTCATCATCTGATGCAAAAATTGATAGCTTATTGAGGGTAATGGAAAGAATGTTGGAAAGGATAAAATTAACTGATAGAGTACCTCCTAGGGAGAAGCAAGAAAATCCCAAAAGCAGAAACATAAATCCAAATTTCAGAAGAGATCCTATTCAAAATATACAAAGATATAATAATCAATAGATTAGGCCTCCTTTCCAAGACAACTATGTAGATGAAGAAGAAAGGGAGACAGAAAGGTTGGAAGAAAATCAAGTGAATTTGATAGGATCTGATAGTGAAGGTGATGTTTTTCTCACTGAAGAAGACCAAGGATTCTTTTCCTCAGACCAAAATAAAAGAAACCATGAGGATTCTGAAGATTATCAATTGGGATTTGAAAATGCTATAATGGAGGTCCACAGACAATATGACATTAGGATAAAAAAAAACTAAGAGGCATCCAAGAATAATAACACAAAAGATACTATAAGGAAAAACTAAGAAAATCCTCCTAAGAAGACAACAAACAATATTAGCACTATGGCTAGAAAAATTGATCTGAGCAAAGATAAAATCAACTAGTAAAGTGTTGACCCAAGCTGCCCTAGTACTTCTGCTAGTGGCCCTGAGAAATCTATCCAAAATAACAATCCTAACAAAACTGAACAAATCAGAATTACTGAAAAGATAGTGTGACAAAAAATATGTAAATATGTAAAAAACACTAGCACCTTTCAGCCTTGAGGGAGGAATTTCCAAGATTAAAATTAGCATGCCCTTAACTAAACTAGTAACCCAGGATGTACATAAAAATCAAGTTTTGAAAGATTTGAATATATGAAATGATATTGGTACTTTAAACTTGACAAACGATAAACCAGAATTTTTGTTTGGTCCTGAAGTAGAAGGAAAATACCAAGAAGGGGTTGTCCCTCCATTCTATGTCAGCTTGAAAATACATGATAAAATCTTACACAATGTCGTGCTAGACTCTGGTGCCTCTCACAACCTCATGCCAAAGGTGGTGATGGAGAGATTAGGCCTAGAAATTACTAAACCTTACAAGGACTTTTATTCTTTTGATTCAAGCAGAGTCAAGTGTTTGGCTCTAATTAAGGATTTATGTATCAATTTGGCACAAATTCCTGCTAAGAGTCTAGTCATGGACATAGTGCTTTCTGAAATTCCCCCAAAGTATGGCATGCTTTTATCCAGATCATGGGGAGCCAAACTTCAAGAGAACCTTCAAATGGACATGTCTTATGCCACCATCCCAGTATTCAACCAAATAAAAATATTATACCAGGAATCTCATATGAAATATATGGCGAGCAGCCTAGATAGGCCAAAAAACACTCCTGTTTATTCCTTTCATCCAAATCTTGATTCATTTATCTTATTCAATGAAGATGAAATCAGCAAACAAGAAAATGTAAATGAAAAAGAGTTGAGTCCACTTGAACAACCAAATATGTCCTCAAATGAAAAACATAACAGCTCAAAATTTAGCTGCTTTGAATAGTAGAATGATAGTGAGTTTGAAACAGAAACACTGTGGAACATGAGCTTTGATGGCTCTTGTGGAAAAAATGGTTTTGGAGCTAGTGTATGGATACATAATACAAACAAAGGACATTCCTACAAACTTGATTTCCAATGCACTAATAACATTGCAGAATATGAAGCTCTCCTCCTTGGTTTACATTTACTTAAAAACATAGGAGCCAAGAAAATATTAGTCCAAGGAGATTCAGAGTTGATCATTAGGCAAATAAAAGGGGAGTATTCAGCCAAAAACCTAAGATTGAGAGAATATAGGAATGTTGCCCTAGATCTCTTGAAAACCTTTGATAAATATGAACTTACTTTCATCCCTAGAGCTCAGAATAACCTTGCAAATGAGCTTGCCTTTGCTACTAGTAATTTCCAAACTCCCCATGTGAATGAACTATTCACTATCAACGTAAAAAATCGGCCTACATTACCTGACAATGAAAACTATTGGCAAGTGTTTGAGGGTGATAAACACATTGATGATTTTCTACAATATAAAAATGATTTTGCTATACCAACGCCTAGTTCAAGCCATGAAGAAGATCGTTTTGATGAAGAACAAGTCCACATAACAAAGTTGTCCTCTATTGATGATATAAACCAATTTGAACATCTTTTTAAGGCAGAATTACTTTACAATCCATACCAAAAGGACCTTGAGGTTTTACAATGAAAATATGATTCAATACCAAGGGGCCTTACACCATTATAAGAGCTTTTTGACTTCAATGATGTAGCTAACCAAAGATGGAGACTATAGAAACTAATGTAGAATAACATAAAATAGGCAACATGAATGAACCCAAAATGATCAAGTTATCTAGCACTCTTCCTACTCATATAAAACAGGAATATTTTGAACTTTTCAAAGAGTTTGGAGATGTGTTTTCATGGGGGTACAATGATCTGAATTCATATGATACCAACATTATCCAACACAAAATTCCTCTTAAAGAGAATAAAAAACATTTCAAACAAAAACTAAGAAGGATAAACTCTGTTTTATTACCTTTAATTGAGAAAGAGATCAAAAGGATGTATGATGTTGGCATCATAATTCCCATTAGATACTCAGAGTGGATTTCCAACCTTGTGTCTGTTACGAAGAAGACCAGGGATATTAGGCTTTGTATTGAATTTAGAAATCTGAACAAAGTCTCCGTAAAAGATAATTATCCCTTGCCTAAAATGGATCACATACTCCAAAACGTGGTTGGATATAAGAGAATATCACTCTTGGATGGTTTTTCACGCTACAACCAAGTGCTAGTACTCCCATGTGATCAGCACAAAAATGCCTTTACCACACCTTGGGGTACATTCATGTATGTTAAAATGCCATTTTTTTTTATGAATGCAGGGGACACATTCCAAAGGGCCATGGACATAGAATTCTCAGAAGACATAGGCTATTTCATAAACATTTAAATTGATGACATCATTGTTTACTCCAAAACTGGTAAAGAGCACTTAGTCCATTTGCGAAAAGTTTTTGAAAAATGTAGGAAATATGATTTATATTTGAATCCCAGCAAAGAAATATTTGGTCTCTAGGAAGTAAAAATCCTAGGTCACATAATCTCTAAAGAAGGAATCAAAGTAGATCCCAAAAGGATTGAAGGCATATTGAAAATCATCCATCCTACGAATCTCAAAGAGTTGCAATCTTTCATTGAGAAGATCAACTTTTTGAGAAGATTCATCCCCAACCTTGCTGAACTTTTAAGGAATATCACAAACATGCTTAAAAAGGAGACAAGAGTTAAATGGACCTTAACAGGAAAACAGTAATTTGAACTAGTGAAATAAGCTCTCACTCAAACACCAGTTCTCATTAGTCCTGATTTCACCAAGGATTTATACATTTTTTTGTTTGCATCTAAGCACACCATTGCTGCAGTATTGTTGTAAAAGAATAACATGGGCCAAGAACAACCAATAGCCTCTTTTAGTAAATCATTAAGAGATTCTCCACTCAAGTATAACATCATGGAGAAACAAGCCTTGGCCTTGATAAAATAATTGAAAGATTTTTGAGTCTACATTTTTCATTCCCATATCATTGCTTTTGTCCCACGTACAGTTGTCAAGGACATTCTAAAGAAAGACCCTGATGGAAAAAGGGGGAAATGGATTGCTATTATCTTAGAGTATGATTTAGAAATCAAACCCACCAAGATGGTTAATGGACAAGGATTAGAAAAACTCATGGCTGAATCGAATTTTCAAGCATTAGATATGAATATGGTTGATGTTTTAGAAGAACAGGAAGAGTTCACTGCTCCATACATTGAAGAAATATTTCTAAATTCATCTTGTTATGCTGATATCATATATTTTCTTCTTTATTTCAATACTCATCCTTCTTTGTCAAAGAAAAAAACTAGATTTTTGAAATAAAAAGCTTTAAAATTCTGCATTTTAGATGGAGTTTTGTATTGGAAGAATGTTGTTGGCATATTGCTTAAATGTTTTCTTGCGAATGATGTAGGAAAAATCATGCATGAGTTGCATGAGGGATAGTGTGGAGGACACCTTTACTGGAAAACCATAGCAAACAAGATTCTTAGAGATGGCTATTATTGGCCCACCCTTTTCTTGATACCCAAAAACTAGTCATGACTTTCCATAAGTGTCAATTTTTTTATGGCAAGAGAAAACTCCTACCTTTACCTTTGCATCCCATCAGTGTTGAGGCTCCCTTTCAACAATGCGGTTTGGACTTTATTGGAGAAATTTTCCCAACCTCATCTTCCCAGCATAAGTGGATGCTTACTGCGACTGATTATTTCACCAAGTGGATAGAGACTATCCCTTCTAGGAATGGTACTGACTCAGTCATTATCAAGTTCCTTAATACCAACATATTATCCCAAGTTGGTTGTCCTAGAAAGATCATCAAAGACAATGTTTCCTTTAAATCCAAAGGAATGGTTGATTTATACTATAAATATCATATTATATTGGGGCATTCCACAGCTTAGTACCCAAAGGGTAATGGGCTAGCTGAGTCCTCTAACAAAATTTTGATCAACATTATCAAAATATTGCTGGAACAAAATAAAAAATCATGGCATAGTAATCTAGTTCATGCATTATGGGCTGATAGACTAACCACCAAAAAATCAATAAATATGTCTCCCTATCAGTTGGTGTATGGCATCGATGTAGTCTTCCCAACATCCTTGGGAGTACTAGCCATGAAACTCCTCCAAAAAGTACAATCAGAAGAAAATGACCTTCAGAGAAGGCTGATTCAAACCATTCATCTACAACAGACAAGAGAGGAGGTTTAACAAAGGACACAAGCAGTACAAGAGAATATCAAGAAAATCTTTGACAGAAGGACAAAAGCCAATAATTTCAAAATTGGAGACACAGTTTTGAAATGGGATTCTAGGAGGGAAGATAAAGGTAAACATTGTAAATTTGATAATTTGTGGAAATGGCCTTATATCATTCATTCAATTAGGGGTCATAATTCTTTCTTTTTACAAGGGTTGAATGGAAAAGAGTTATTTGAAGGTCCTGTCAATGGCAGGATGCTCAAACATTATTTTTTTCAAGAATCCTAGCTCCAAAGTTTTCATTCATTATATATAACATTGCATGATAAGAGTTCATAAAAATAAAAAATTCAAAAAATAGAAAATGGAAAAGAGGGAAGATTTGAAAAAGGGTACAACCCCATACCCAAAAAATAGTACTATTGAAAGTGTGCAAGCTTAAATGCCATTGCTGGCTCAAAAAGAAGATCTTGTTCAGTCATTTAGCCTAATCATGGCTAAACATGTTTAAATTTATGTTTATGTTGATAAGTTAGTGTAAAAATGATTGTCAAAGTTATTCAAGCTTGGCTTATCAAAAAGTATATATTAGGAAGTGAAAGATACTAATTCCACATGCTCAAAACAGAACCAAAGGGGAAGATAAAGATGCATTACAAACGATATATCACAAATATTATCTTTCTAGTTACTTTTTATGCAAAATAATGTTTGTGTGCATCTTGTTCCAATGCCACAAACAATGGTAAGTTAGACTGCCTAATCCTGATTTGAACCATGCTTTAAATTTTATGTCGATAGTTTAGAGAAATACTACCAAACATTATAATCTTGGTAGTCAAAATAGTCTAGGTAGAGAATAAAAGAGCTCAACAGCTTAATCGCAACTTTTGGAAGAAATAAGGATAGAAATAGATAGTTTATTTCTGTTTTCAAAATAAAATGTCAAGAGTTGGCAGTTCAAGTGCACTGAAGGAAGAAAAAATGTTAGGACAAGTAGGTTGGGTAGGTAGAAATGCAGTTGAAGAAATAATATGTTGCATATTATTGAGATCACCATTTCAAAAGAATATTAGCTAGTGAAAAGAAGGGAAAAACCTTCCAAATAGAAGAGGCACTGGTTTTCAAAAACAGAGAGAATTGATAGCCTGAAATTTCTAGACACCTCCACAAGGCGCTGCCCTCCCCAAGTGGAGCCACTGTTAGTCATCGGTAATTTTTTCTAATATCAAAATATGACTAATTAATGATCCTAGATAATAATAAAAAAATTGAGAATTATTGTAAATTTTATAAATCTCACTGCCTTCATTATCCTAAGTCAAAATGTTTCAGTAAACTTCTCCCTCTTTGCCCCCTAAGTTTAACCTCATTTCTCCAAAAATAACTTCATTATTGGGCCTGTTAGCCTCATTTCACTATCCTCACCCTCACTCTCATTCATTTCCTTTTTCCTCTGAAAAACCCATTTTCTCCTTTCCTAAAAACCCTCATGAAATACCCACCATTCATCATTTCCCTTTACATGTATTAAACAAATGTAAAATTCCACTTTTTACATTGTTTAAAAACCAAAATTAGGCCTATCGGGTCCTTTAAATTTTATATAAAACCTTATTTTATGTTTAAAACCTGCCTTTGTATGATATAGGCCTAAAGCCCTTTTCTTATAAACCTCCAACCCTCTTTACACCCATAAAACCCCAATCTCCACTATCCCTAGCCCCTTCCCAATGAAAATAAACCTCCGCCCTATTATTTTCATAAACCCCCCATAAACATTATAAAATAACCTTAACCTTCAAAATATTAAGGGCAGGCCCCGCTTCTCATTACACTCGATGCCCTCCCCTTAACCTTACAACTTAACGCATTTCGTTAATTTTTAAGGCCTTGGGCCCCATCCTCCATTCAAGCTCACCATCCAACTGCACAATGCCACCTATCCTCCACTTCTGCCAACCTGACTGACTATTCACCACCTCCCAGATGTGCGATAGCTATAGATCTCCCATCCCGAGATCTGACGGCCAGTATTGCATATCGCAAATAAAGTTGTGATTCGATTAGTTATTCGCAACCCATCTAATATAGGTGGTTTTTTCCCACCACATGTCTCATCTTGAGGCATATCGTGTGCCTCCCAACATGAACCACTAACTGCTTGTCCTCCATGTGATAAAACCATTTTCGGTTTTCTAAAACCACATCCCTCCACGCCATTTTTCAAACCTTTCCCGCTCCCATTCAAACTCCTCCTGATTCCACCTATGGAACTTTTCCTCCTGCACCCTCTCCTCATCTGCAAACACCCTTTGACAGTCTAAAACCCTGAGAAAAGGGGTGAAACCCTCCTTGCAGGATTTTAGCTAATTATTTTTGTTTTTTGCAGGTTTTAATGGAGGACATAAATAAAAATATTCTGCAGGGTCAAAATTGATCACAGATTGGGCCTGGATGACGATCCCGGAGCTCATAAAGAGTCAATAATGGCCAGAAGGTCTGTGCCAATATTTGCATCGATGAAACATGGTCATCATTGGATCAAATGAACCCTCCATTCACGAAGAAAAGTTTCTCTTGCACACAGACAACAGAAATAGTCAAAGACACAGTGAAAGGAATAAATCAGAAGGATTAAAGGACCAATCCTAATCAGAAGCCAAAAAAAAAGGGTTAGCCAGTCAAAGGAGAAGATTAAAGAAAAGCAAACTGTGGAAAGATTAAAGGATAAAGGGAAAAGAATCATAAAGATAAATCAAATATTAAAGAAACAAAACAAATATCACAAACATATTAAAAGAAATATCATAAAGACGGATATTCAGAGCATACATATAGAGTTTAAAGGCCTAATAACAGAGATTAGAGATTAAAAAAAGGGAATATTAACCCAAAATATATTAGAATGACTCAGCCTATGGGATTTTCTCTTCTCAAAAGATATTTTTGCCACCTACTACTTTGTTTCCTTCAATAAAGCATTAGGTAGTTATTAAGCTTAGTCAGAGATATTTATATCTTCCAAATAGTTATTGTAAAATGTATGAATAGGCCTTAAAGTCAAACATTTCACCTATATTCCCTTAGGATTTAAGCTAGGAGTTATTAATCATAGAAATATCTGCATATATTCCTGCCTTAAGCCTTGCATGGTCTTCAAGGTTAGGAATTCATTAACTTTGTAATAAATGACACTCAAACCCTAGCTTATCTTCACCTCCTCATTTGCAGATAAATACTGCATATGAACTCATTATATTGTTGCCATTTGATGACTCTTTGAAGTAATACATAGTCTCTTGGAATTTGAAAATAATTCAAGGTCTTGGAACTTGTGGATGTCCTGATTTGTTTGTTGATGGAGGAGGCTAGATTGCAGGATCCCTGAGCCTAGTTGTTGGTGAAGTTCTTATAATATGTTATTGTTATTTCCTATTTTCATTATGTTTCCATATTCCTATGTTGCAGTAGAGAAAAATATTTAGGCTAATAAATGACTTTTGAAAGCACCTTGGTTTCGCTTGTTCTTCACCACCTTAATTTTTTCTTTTGCTAGGACGTTTTATAAAATTCTTAATTTCTCTCTAGACCCCCTAAGCTTGTTTATTTCATGAATATTTTAATATAGTTGGTATCAAGAATGATTTATGGCTAGCCCTAATTACTTTATATCACTAAAACACTATTCCTGAAGTCTCTCTCTAGAGTACCACTAGTTAAAGTCTGCCAAACAGGTTTTGTTTCGATAATACCCTTTGTACTTGCTTAAACAATTTTTTTAGAGATCTTCATAGCTATAATTAGGGATGTTTAGGCATTCCCTCTTCTCTGATTACATTTGTATTTGTGTCTTAAGTGTTTTATGTCTTTGAAGGTGAAATCACTAGAAGTTAAATGAGTTTCTCCCCTTCTATATTTCATTAGAAATGTTTGTCTGGAATAATTATCTGCTTTAGTTGAACCAAACAATTTATGGTTTTCCCTGTCTATTGATTACCTCTTCATGCTTATGATATTTCAGTCCCTTTATTAAAAATTGCATATGATAAAGGATTCTTAATTTCTCTTTGTCCAACTTTTTATTCTTACAATTGATGTCAAGATATCATTACCCCTAAAAACCTTGAAGATCCACTAACCAAGTCATATTTTCCCTGTGATGCTCCCCGATCCATTGATGAAATTTCCATGACTTTAATAGACTCCATTTCCCAATGAATTAGAGATTTAATCATTATATCTATTCTCCTTGATCATAATAACCAACCAAAACAATCAAACAAACCATGTACTCAATAACTAGCCTAAAACCAACCATGTAAAGCAAACAAGCTCATACCCTTTACAAACAAATAGAGAGATCCCTCTCTGAGTCCAAGAAGGTTAGGTCCTAGGACTTGAAATAATGGTCTCATGTTACCCTGTCCATTTGGTATACCAATCTGATAAATCACGGGACACCAACACCTCCTTAGAAACCCTTTGTGTGTTTCTTCTCTTTGAGGGCTTTGTGTGTTGTTCTGAAGGGGTTGTATTATTGTTTTTCTTCATGGTTTTCTCTATTTTTGAACCTTCAAATTTACCTTCAATGCCAATAACCTTTATCATTAGGCTTGGATTATGTATAGCCTTGGAATTAAGCCTAAAATTATTTTTGTCCCTTGTATGTCTCTTTCTGGTGCTAGGAATAGGTTTAGCTTCTTCCTTATTCTTCTTCTTGCTGCTGATTTCATATCCAACATCCTTGAGGAGTTCTTCATCTGATGGTGTAGGCTGATACTCTTTCTGCAAATTTTTATGAATATGTGCTTCGAAAATTTCCGGTAGGACCTGCTCTTTTGATGATTCTATAGTTGCAAACCTTCCTCTTCTGACTCTAGGGTAGACATTAGGAAATGGAGGAAGAGGCAGTACTATTTTCATGGACTTGGGTTTTCTTGCTGAGGATCTCTCACCTTTTTCCACCTTTCTTTCAGCCTTGACTATAGAAACATTCTATTTTTTTTCCCTTGGCATTCTTATGGATGTTTTTTTTTGGCCTTTCTTTTTTTTTCTTATTTTTGCAGGCTAAGGGTTTGGTTATGGAACTGGAGGTGTAGGTGTAGGTTGGCCTGCCCTATAGAATAAAAATTAGTCCCAATTTTTGCTTCTCTTCGTAACTCTTCTTCAACTAGAACTTTGATCAAATATTGATGGCACAAGCTATACTCAGAAACATCAGTGTGAGTCTAAACCCTTGATAACATCTTGGTTAGGCTTTTAAACAAGAAAAATGGCAGATTCAATGTATTCATACCTGCAATATGAAAAAAAAATCTCATATGATAGAGGAATACAACTATATACCTCCTTTCACATGTGAGGTATATCTTGATAAGCTTGATGGCTTCTGCTCAGTAATTATTAAGGTAGCTTCTTAGAATGCCCTTTGCTTAATTTGGATCTTTGTGAGAATCTTTGAGGAAGATGTCGAGATCACCTCCTATAATAAATTTTCCTTTGAACCACCTTTCTCCTTACTGAGGAAGGTTAAAGGCTTCAACAATGGATCATTTACAAACCTGCAAAATGAGGCCATAAACTATAGCTTCATGTCCACTAAAAGAGCTAGAAAATCTAGGGCTACTCCTGACTAAGAGCTCCCTAATCTCGTACAAAGAGGATACCACCCAGAGTGCATAAAAAAAATTCTTACCCTTGAATTGGCATCAACCAAATATGCACCATGTGGCTCTATTTGATTTATCTTACCACCTATTTTAGTCATATTTAGAAAAATAAATTCATATGTCTCCTGCAAATGATAGGTGGAAGAGTAGGAAAGGTTTTACCTTACAGGTGTGGCTTGTATTCACCTCTGGAATCTTGTCTGAAATCCAGACTCTTTCTTGAACTATGACTCTTAGCAAATTTGAATCCCTACAACTAAAACTTCGAATGACAGAATTCCTTTTTTGTAGGTGGTTTTAAATCTAAAACTTGGTCCATCACCCCATTCAAATCATCCTCCATCATTGAAAATATTCCTCACCATTATGTGCACCATGTGACACACCATCACCACCTTCAATTTGTTGCGTTTTACATATGAGAGCTTTAGATGGCTTATGGAAAGTGTGTTTATGACTTGTAGTCACCTCTAAAGTCTATGTTGTTGATTTGATGGAATTTCTGGTAGCATTGCTATGCTGCCAACCAAATGGTTATGGCATGTGGTGTAATCACCACGATCTATTTGATTAAGAAAAACACATACCTAGATACATGGATGGCTGACTTGGCATTGATAGGAATTACGGGTAATGGTTCAGTACATAACTGTAGATGACACATGTGTTCAACATATATAATGACTTGACTTAAGACAATCGAATATAATACAAAACCTATTTTTGAGGCATAAAAGGTATCTTTTAAACACCTAATTATCCTACATTAATTATCAATTCGGGAGTGACTTTTTGTTTCAAGAGTGTACTATGTCTGAGACTGCAATTAACTAAGAGTAATGCTATGAAATATGTAGTACAGTATGCTAGATACAAGAGTAAACGGATGCTTGTAAAGAAATCTAATTATAGAAACATGAATGAAAATACTTTGAAATCTTAACTACTCATTCTAGAAAACATCAATCAGGGATACAGTAATAATAACTCATTCCCTTAGAAATTGATGCAATTGAAATCACACTGAGACAAGGCAATCAATCTGGGAACTTGGAAGCAGTAACCAATGTCCTCTACAGCTTATGGTCCTATTCTTTAAGAAATCGAAATGAAATCAAACTTGAATTACTTGCTGATGAAAATAACTAAAAAGAACTTCTTCTAATAACAAGAGTTGGAAAGGAACAACAACTCGTAATTCCTATGTGTACACAACAACTATAAACACTCTCTCTACTAATCTGAACCTACGAATCAGAAATGAGCAATAAACATTAATGGAATAGCAAACATTAATTGAACAACAAGTATAAACTTAACACAATTAGGCAACGAATCTTCTTAATACTTCAACCCTGTTGATAGCCAACACTATGAAACTGTCAATAGAAATGAACCATAAACCAATATAACATAAACTGGAATTAAGTATACAACATCAAAGCTTTATAAAATATAGCAAGATGAATAAGCCAGTAAACACGATTCTTGCTAAGATAGAATAGCAGTGCAATTCGTTAATGCTCACAGCAAATCTGAATTCAATCCAACAACAATCAAACAACTTTGTAATCGTAATGAATCTGAATACAATTATCACACGACAGTAAGCAAAGGATAGAAAAACAAACAACAGAGTAATTCCACCAGGGCCAGGCCCTTAGCACCAGTGAAATACTTCTTGGTTACTTCATAACTTGAAAGATGAAATCAAACACGCCTTTATATTAATAGAGCATAGAGAATTACAAAGATCTCTCTCTAAAGCCGAGAGTCAATAAAGCATAATATTACAAAAGAAATGTTTTGAATCCAGGGATCTCCCCTAATCACTAAAGGCGGTGCCTTATACAACAAACTCTGACAGACAAGATAAGGAATAAGATGAGGTTTGAACAACGATCCCTCAGGATCGAAGGATCCTAATGGATTCGCTTCCCTTCTTTTAGTTATCCCATAATTTACTTTGACCGAAGCCGAGCTATCCCCTGCATTTTCTTAGTGATGCGTTCGGATTTCCTTGTCCTTGGAAGGATTTGGTCTAATGCTGGAGGAACAAAAATTTCATTTATCTTAGCCTCACCTTTGATATAGATGTTCACCTCATCTAATTCCCATTTTTAGCAACAAAAAGCAATCTTTAGTCATCTTTTTACAATAAACATAAATCTTTACAATTCTACCATAATTCTTGTAATAAATCATCTTTCTAGGTGAAAAGAATTATTCTTGAAGTAAAATAATGAGAAAACACATAGTGAATTTATACCTTTCCCACTGGTCAACATACCCACCTGCTTACCCTTTTTCATGCCCTCATGAAAACTATAGTTCACATGCAGAGCAGTTAAATAATAATTTGGATAAGGTTTTTCATCAAAAGGCCTAAAACCATTTATTGCAGCTAATGCTTCGAAGACAGGCTCTGTCTGTCCTTCGGGTAGTTCATAAATGGCATTGTAATCTGTAATAGGATACCATGAAATGGGGCTTCGAAACCTACATCCTAGCTAGAATGGTCCTTCCCTCAAAATGAGGTTGCTATAGGAAACCAAGCGGTCTGCAACTAATCCAAAGTTTTTATAGTTAAATGGTTCTATATTTTTGACATTCTGATTGGAAATTCCCCATCGGACCTTAGCTTCTAGGTAAGCTTGGTTTCTAATAGATAGGAAATACTCTATCCCATTAAAGATAATTGATTTATGGACATGTCCCAATTCTTGGATAACACCTTCCTTTGTCTTTAAATTCTTCTGCCTAGCCCATAGTTGTAATGGGTGCTTAGGTTCACTCCTAACCCATAAATCTAATTCATTTTCCTGCCTTTGAAAAAAATTATAGGCTTTAATCCATTTTAACTAATTAACAACAAAGGAAATAAATGCCTAGTATTGGATATCACCAACAAAAGGGCTAGGATTTGTCTCACTATCATTTTCCAATATGAGATCATGCAAATAAAACTCACACAAGAGGCATTGTACCTTTACCCCATAGAGTTTGCAGCATGTTACAAAATCATCTATAGTTTTTAGCTCTATAGATTTTCCTACCCTAACTACCTTAATATTTAGCTGTAAATATATTTCTAATAGAAATAAAGCATAATTCTTGGCAGGGCATCTACAAGCTAAGACATCGGTGTACAATGAGCAGAGAGTGTCCATTCGATTTTGGGCTAATTTTAATTGATTCATTACCTTTTCAGCCTTCTCCTCTATCTTTCGACACTTCTCATGGGCTTCAGCCTCTGCTTCCTGGTTGGTCTTCATCTGTTGCTGCAACTCCTGATATCTTCTCCTAGGGATAGTGTCTTCTTCCAATTTTTCCCTTTCCAATCAAGCCTGTGCCAACTCCTCTTGGAGTCTGGCTAATGTAGGGTCACCAAAAGTATTCTGACTACTAGCTTGCATATTTTCACTTTAAGTGGGTCCCTATGGAACAAATTCTTCTGGAATAGTTGCTTGTTGTTCCGTATCTCCATGATTAGGCTCAACCATAGCTTCTGCAACTTGGGGATTCATTTTAGTGGCCACTTTCCTCTTTTTCGAAGCTCTCTTGGTGGCTATGCTTCTTCTCTTTGGGGTTCGCTTGGGAATTTGTTTCATTCTAAGAACCCTAATGGTTTTCCTGAGTTGTTCCATGAGTCTCTAAAGCTTCATTCATTCCCTCCAAAGCTTTTCAATCTCAGTTACTTTCTTCCTTTTTCTTAATGGAAGGACTGTTCCTTTTTTTGGACCTACTTGCTCAACAGGGTTTTGGTCCTCATCAGCCATGCCTTCAGTTGGGCTCGCTTCTTTGTTTTCTTCTTGGGGTTCTTCCTAAATGTTCATATTCCCTTGGCTAAATTATTCAGGTGTTATACCCTCTATTGACTCTGCAATCCCCTGAGAATTTTCAGGTTGGGATACTACTTTAGTGTTCTCCTTTTCTTGTTCATGCTTCTTAGGGGAAGCAACCCCAGCTGATTCCATCATTTTGTTCAGGTTTTTTGATTCATCCAGCATTTATTCACCCATTTCTTTGTTTACAGTAGATTTCTCCTGCAATTGGTTGATATAAATATTAAGGTCCAGAGGGCTATGAGGCTGCACATAGTCACTCATATTGTCCAGAATTTGGGCCAATTTGTCTTCTTCCAAAGGACTTCAAGGTGAACTTGCAGTAGTGTTTTCGTGAGGCTTTGTTCCTTCTATTTCACTGTTGTGATTATCTTCATCCTCCTCACATGTATGGTAGCTACCTTCTTCCTCATCTGAGGAATGAATTTCTCCCTCAATTTCCTCTTCTTCGTTATTTCATTCTTCTGCACTGGTTTGTTTCTCACCACTGGTGTGGTGGCTCATTTATTCTTCCTATCAGTACAAGGACTTCCTCCTTCCAATTGTGGAGGTTGTTCATCCTTTGAGCTGGGAAATTCCAAGGGCTAGATACTACTACCTGGAAGGCCTTCTATCATTCCCCTACTTCTTTTTGAATGGAGGGACTGTCTACGATTTGATGGCTCAGCTGCTAAGCTAGCCATTCTCTTCCGTTTTGGGGCAGGTAAGGCTAATCCTCCATCAATCGAAGATATCAACTCTTCCCAAATGGTATGCTATTGGGCGAGACTACGAATCACTATTAATCTGATTAGGCAATGGTGGCTTACCACCATGTCTGCATGCCAATATTTTCTTATACTACAGGCAACATCATGCAGTAAGGAATTTAAAAATGTAGGCAAATTTACAGTGCATTTCTACTTTAATAATACCAATGACTTAAGGTGGCGAGGTCTTACCACGTCTTTCCTTCCTCGCATGTTATATAGGCCTGCACTATATTGGCGAATTCCGTCCATGGTTCTCCCAATGATTTTGGCTGAACTCCTTTGCCTTTGACAACCAATGTTTGTCCGTCATCATGGAAAATCTGCATGGATTCTTGAAGCCTGATCTTTTTATGAGTCCGTATGGTTCCTTGTGTTGGTAGACCAGACACCTCTACAATTATTTCATCTGTTACAACTATATGTATTCCTCTAACCATGGAGTATCCTTCCTGCAAATTCTATAAAAACTCGGTAGGCACTGTTTCATGGGGTTGTTGCGGCCTCGTGAAATATGTAATCCATCCCAATTTTTCCAGAATCTCTCGTGCAGCATCAAAAAAAACTAGCACTTGCGGCTCACTATGAATTGGTCGTCCTCCCATCGTCTCTTCACACTGTTACTTATTTCCAAACACACAGTGATGTAATGGAACAACACAACACGGTAAATTGGAATAATATTGTTAAGTTTTTGTTATTCGCTAGAATGTAGGGATTTGATTTGCATACAAGTAAAAACATATAGGGATTTTATCTGCATGCAGTGATTAAGAGACATCCCCGCCCCCCCTGGAGGATGATAGGTTGTCCTCGACCGTCAATTAAGAGAGGAAAGTATTGCACAACAGTTGTACAGCAGGAAAAAGCAGGCATAGTTATGACACAATCAATCAAATTATGGCATTTACTGAAATCAATGTGTGTGATAAATCGTAAATAGATATAGAAACGTTTGTAATGATTTAAAGATAAGGGGAACGGACAGCTTAAGATGAACATAAGTACAGATGCGTTTATTACCCACTCAAACTAATGTGATCGATTTATGATGATTTTCATGTATAATAGGTTTGAAATCAAGGGTTGACGATTCATACTTTCATTTGATATTTAGATAGAGATATAGGAAAAAGGGTTTAATATTACTATTGATGTGTATAAATGTGACTCCAATACCATCAGCAGAGCTCTGTTGCCCACAGGTGTCCATAACCTTGACAAAGTTTCTTTCTCACCCTTGGAACCATTGTCCTTTATTTATGTTGAGGAAGTTCTTGTTAAATGTCATAACGGAGGCCATTTTTCTGGCTTGGTGACTAGATAAATCACAATGCCATTCACCGAGAAGAAGTGAAAAGTGGGCAGGCTAGCTTGTGATGAGACCTCCTGTTCCAAGGACTTCTTAATTTTTTTTTTAATTGTCCGTTGGACCATATCCTTGGTGTGGTGGCCATGATGGGAATGCCGCTTCACTCGCTTCCTTATGATCATGGTAGGCTGGCTCTTGATGAGACCCCCTATCCTCTATCTGCCATATCATAAAATTATTAGTGAAATATATAAATATTTTTTCTTTTTCATATAGCACTTTCCTACTTATATATAAAGGATGGCTCAGCACTCCTTAAGAGTAGGGATGGTGGAAGAATTCTAAACATCTCAATAGAAAAGAATATGCCCTTATTCCTAATCCATGAGTAAAAATCAAAGAAAGTTATAAAATTTAGGGAAGAACCAACATGATAAGGATAATAGATCATATTAATTCTAGTGATAGTAAGATAGCAAAGTCATGTTATTAATTATGTCCCTTTTTCCTTTTTCTTATCATTACCAAAAAAATTTCTTAAAAATGACGATTTCTTTTTGATTTGTTGATTCCAGTAAGCTTTAATTTGTATGATTTTGTGTAAATAGTATGTTTGCCTTTAGAAGAGTCATCAGAAATCCTCAAAATGATGGTTTAAAACAAAAAATAATCCACTCAAAAGGTGTTATTCCTTTAAAAAGGAACAACGAAAACAATCTGCGGAAATGTTGTTCCTTTCGAAAGGAACAGCAAAAAGAATCTGCGAAACTGTTGTTCCTTTCTAAAGGAACATCAAAGAAATCTGTGAAACAGTGAAAATAAACAGTGCAACTGCTGTTCCTTTCAAAAGGAACAACGAAAACACACTCAACAAAGATGTTGTTCCTTTCGAAAGGAACAACAAAAATGTTGTTCCTTTAGAAAGGAACAACAAAAACTCAAAATAAGCGAAATAAACAGAGGTTTTTTTTTTTTCATGAAAGAAAGAATCAAAATGAATGAACAAAAACTATGTACAAATTTTAAATAAAAGAAATTATTTGATAAATGGGTGCCGAGGAGGAGTTATCCCCTTCAGCCATAATTTTCATGGTAGAATCTTCCCATAATTATTGGTAAAAGGATTCTCGAGTAAGTGGTTTATGATATAATCGTATTCGATGACCATTTACTTTGAAGGAATGTCCAGATCCATCAATGGTGTTTAATAGAATGGTGTCGTTATCATGCACTTTTTGTATTTCGTAAGGTCCAAGCCATCGTGTTTGGATTTTCCCTGGAAAATTCTGAAACCTAGAATCATATAGGAGTGCCCAGTCTCCTTCATGGAAGATCTTTTCTTTGACAAGGGAATCATTCCATTTTTCTCTCTGTTGTTGAATTAATAGTGTGTGCTGAAGAGCAGAGAGCCTAATTTCATCTAACTCATTAATTTGCTGTAGTCTTTTGGCCTGGGCTTCATTTAAATCTAGACCCACATTTTGGGTTGTTCTTAATGTCTGAATTTCAAACTCTATTGGAAAGATGGGCTCTTTTCCAAATACCAATTGATACGGTGAATATCCCGTAGTGGCTCTCCATGTTGTTCGGTATGCCCACAATGCTTCTAGCAATCTGTAGGCCCAATCATCTCTGTGTGAGGCAACAATTTTTGTCAATATGGATTCAATCACTTTGTTCGTGTTCTCTACTTGGCCATTTTCCTGTGGGTGGTATGGGGTTGTAATATTGTGTTGAATGTCGTAATTCTGCAATTTTTCAGCTAGAGCTACAAATTGTGGTCCTCCACCTGTTATTATGTCCCTCAGGAGGCCATATCGCACAAATATTTGGAAAATAAATTGTATTACAGAGTCCTCTGTAGCTTTTGAAAGTGCCTCTGCTTCAACCCATTTAGTGACATACTCGGTTGCAACTAGGATGTATGTTTTTTGGTTTGAGGGGGGGCTAATAGGGCCAAAAAAATAGAGCACCCAGCATTCAAATGGTTCAATTACTAGTTGAGGTTTCAAAGGCATTTCACCAGACTACCCAGGGAGACCTGTCGGTTGGCAGCTATCACAGGCCTGCACAAATTTTTTGGCATCTTTAAAAATGGTAGGCCAATAATAGCCTGTCTGTAAAACCTTATGGGTGGTTCTACAATTTGAAAAATGTCCACCACACAGCCCATCATGGCATGCTTTCAAAATATCAAATACTTTGTCCTCCCAGACGCATCTCCTAATTTTCATATCTGACCCTGTATGAAATAGGTATCCCCAATCCAAGAGACTCAGGTACTACGCTGTATTATCTACTTTCATTCATTAAGGGTTAGATGTTTAGGTAATTTACCTATTGCCAAATAATTTTCTATATCAGCATACCATGGGGTTCTGACAGTAACAGCAAATAAATGTTCTTTTGGGAAGTGGTCTTCAGCTGCTTCTGTATCTGTTGGCTTTGGCATTCTTGACAAAAAATCAGCTACAGGGTTCTCTTTTCTAGGTTGATATTTGACTGTAATGTCAAATTCTTGCAATAAAATCAACCATCTTGTCACTCTTCCATTTGTAATAGGTTTATTTTCTAAAAATTTAATGGTGGAGTGATCAGTATATAGTACTACGGGATACCCAGTTATATAATGTCTAAGCTTATTTATAGCATGCACTACAGCTAAAAATACTTTCTCATTCACAGTATAATTTAGTTTAGAAGGAGATAGATTTTTGCTAATATAATAGATTGCATATGGTTTTTTATCTTCCTCCCACCCAAGCACTGCTCCAATCGTTGTGTCTAGGGCATCAGATGAAATTTGGAATGGCAAATTCCAATTTGGGCCCCTCAGCACTGGGGCTGTTGAGACAAGATTTTTCCGATCGTTGAAGTCATTGTCACATTTATATGTCCAAATAAAATCAACGTTCCCAGTTAGTGCATATAAAGGTGCAAATATTCTAGAATAATGTTCTATAAATCTCCTATAATAACCAGAAAATCCAAGAAAGCTGCGTACCTCTGTTTGTGTGGTGGGTGTGGGTATTAATAAAATTATCTGAATTTTAGCTGGATCCACCTCAATTCCATCTACTGAAATATAGTGCCCTAGGATAACTCATTTGTTCATCATCATATGACACTTTTCATGGTTTAAACAAAGCCTAGTGTCAATACATCTTTGCAACACCTTTTCTAAATTTTCTAATGCTAGCTCAAAATCATCTCCGTAAGGTGTGAAGTCATCCATATATACTTCGAGCCCTTCATTTATTAAATCTGAGAAGATGCTGAGAATGGCCCTTTGAATTGTAGCAGGGGCATTGCATAGGCCAAAGGGTAAGACTCGGTAGGCAAATGTCCCCCAAGGACAAGTAAAAGTAGTTTTGTCCTGGTCTTTAGGGGCAATCTGGATTTGATTGTACCCACTGAGGCCATCGAGGAAGGAAAAGAATTTCTTTCCTCCCTGTTGAATATATTAGCTCCTCCATTCAATTTTTGGCCTGTTGTCCTATTTGAATCTGTTTAAAACCTCTATCATGGCCTAAGACCTCCATATCTTGCCTATCGCTACCATTCTCACCCACAAAATACATCAGAAAAAAAGCTAAAATTTGCACTTTAAAATATATTGGGCCCAACCACTTCAGTCTTAGCCCCAGCACTTATTCCTCCCACACGACCTTGCTCAGAGACCAAATGCCAAATCCAAAGGCGCTTGTCGTATACAACTATCGGGCGTAATCTCAGCCATACGATCGCTCGTAGATCTGACGGTCTGCATCTCTCCCACCTTGTGGTCCCTGCGCTCTAAAAACCACCGTTTAAACAAGTTTTTTTCCCCGCACCACTTTTGAGGGGCTGGCGGTTTTCCACAAATCGCAACGAATCCATACGTTGCTTGCCACGTGTCCCAGGCCATTGTTCTAAAACCGCTCCATTTCGCGCGTTATCATTCGGTCGTTGTTGCGCAGCGAAATCAATGAGAGTTGTTCGATTTGTAAGGCATCATCCGACGGTTGTCATGTTGTGAAGATGCGCATGTGTTAGGCCCAGCGTACAGTGTTCTGGGCCCACCTTTCTGTCGGTCTCCAATACGTTGTTAACCGTTGCTCCTGTTTGCGGATCGTATGGTCGAGAATCATTTACATGTCCCGTTGACTGACCAAGTTCACCTCCACGTCATCCTTTCCGCTTAGCCTTTTGTACGCCCACGTGTCATTTGCATTTCTCCCCCTCCATTCATATATTTCTTCCATATGTCACATTGTAACGTTTTATAATAGAAACCTCTGTCCATCCCATCCACTGTTGTTACACTGAGTTTTCCACCGCGACCCTGCATCGTTCTGCCATTCCACTTGTCCACACAGCCATTACCATTAACCCCACCATGCCCATCATCTCTGCGTCCGGTTTTTCTTAACATGTTTGTGGCTTTTGCAAGTTTATAATGATGGAGAACTGTCATAATTCATGACCTAGATTTGTAGAAGCCATGTATGTGTCAAGAGACTGGTTTTCAAATGTGAAATTTATGGAGAAGATCCGGGTAGCTGCTAAGATACTACTGCCATTAAAAGAAGCAGGGGGTAAAATCTATCAAACCCTCTAGGGTCATTCAAATGCACAGGTTGAGCAGTTGGAGAATTAATGGCACGGATAAAGAATGTCAGTTAGAGAGCAAGAAATTCAAAGTCTGGAGCCGAAGATTTTAAATAACAATTCAGCATTCAGAAGGTCAAGAGTACAAGTGCACAAAAATCATATCCTCCAGGTTTAACTTCAACAGATTTTTCGCTCAGGAAAGTACATAATGTTACATATTTTATTCTTCCTGTCTTATCCCTGGAGAAATTTTCACTTACAGCATTTACTTCATGGAGCAGCCACAGAGTACCTGTAGCATCCTAGAGCCGTCTAATAGTATGGGCGCAAAATGTTTCTGCCATTCTGTTTTAATGGAGAAATTAATTGTTTTCACCTACTTCTTTTATTAGTTTCTCTTCTCCTTCCTCTATAAAAAGGAAGAAGAAATACATTATAAGGGTTCCAGACTTTATTCAGAAAATTGTGCAGTGAAAGACATCTTTTGTATACATCTTGTAAAGCTTTTGTGTGAAGGCTCAGAGCTCGTAGGGTCTCAGTGAGGAGGAGTTCCATCTGTAATGAGGATTCTAGTCTTTAGTAGTTCACAGTATGTAACTTTCTCTTATGTGTTTTATATAACATTTCATTTCATCCACTTTCTTGTATCATGTTTTGGAATGCGAGTGTCTCACTGGTTTGGTAAGGATTCATCCTAGTTGATGCCCATACTTAAATCATTCAAGCACTTTAAATATGGCTCATGCATGATATACTGTTCCATATTCATCTCACCCATCTTTCCGCTATATTAGTTTCTTTGGGAGGGTGCTTTTAAAACGCCATTTTCACGTATGGATTCTTAAATTGATAAGCCCATATATGGTTTTGTTGTGTATCTCGGTATCAGCCCAATGTTGATTAGTATCTTCTTAACTTTTATTTCACCGCATTCACTTTCTGATATTTGATTTATGTGGCATATTATTTGAATCAGCCCTCTTTACAATAAATTGTCTCTTAACTGTCTGATGCTTTTGTGTTGGAGCTTTGCATTGTGTCTCTGCAACATTAATTTCCCTGTGGTAGTTTCTGTAAGCCCTGGTCCCATTTAAATCAATTTCCTTGTTTTACAAGAGATAGCAGGAGAGATTTTGGATTGACACCCACGCTATATTATATGCTCCTTGCTATGATAAGATGTCCTAGGCACTCATCTATGGCAACTCTAGGCTGTCTCTAGCGGTGACAACAATTGTCGACAACATCTTTCTGGCGCCGTTGCCGGGAATCGAATTTAAGAAAATCATTATCCCTAGGCCTCGACAAATCATATTCACTCTCTAATCAGGTGAGCACATAGATTTGAAGATCTGTATATCTCTCACCTTGGCGACTCCACTGTTGTTTTTTGATAAATCTATTGGTAGTCCTGGCTCCTCATAAGCCACATCTGAGGTCAGATACATCATAGTCAAAGACACCTTCAGTATCTGACCCTGAGAAGATTATACATAGAAGAAGTTGGAAAGAAAATAAATCAATCCGTGATGAGATCCCTGAATATTCTGTAGAAGATTATCCATCCTCTTCTTCTCAAGAAATCCAAGTAGAAAATCCCAACCCCACTGAGGAAAATCTTGAATATTACTCAGATAGCCCACCCCAGGGAAGTGCTAGAACTAAAGAGAACTTCCATCCTACCCCTAAGGCTGAGGAAGTTAAAGAAGTTACAGAAGTAGCCCCTGTTAATCGTGAATTGTTTCCATCTACACCTCAGGCTTCTGTACAGTATATTCCCGTTGTTATTCATACTCCACTCCCACCTCCTCCAATGGCTAATGTTCCAGCTTTTTTTTTAAACAAATATGCTCCCCTGGCATTACCTCAAGTGTTGAATGATATGCCCCAGGATTATTTGAAGATCTTGCCCAGATTAACTGAGGAAAATAAAATTGATGCTCAGAAACATCTTCAGACTTTCTGCTCTTTTGCAGAAAAATTTAATGTCGAACACTTGGATGTAGTCTTAAGACTATTTGTGCAATCTCTGGATGGTGAAGACAGGAAATGGTTCAAGACATTGGGAAACTGTTCCATAGCCACTTGGGATGATGTGGAAAATACCTTTCTCAGGAAATGGGGAGAAAAGAAAGATCATGGACTGTGCCTTACTTAGTTCAATACACTTAAGAAGAAACATGATGAAGGTGTGTCAGAATTTATCAAAAGATTTAACAAGTTATATCTAAATCTCCCTACAGATATGAAGCCTCATCAGAATGCTGCCAAATTTGTTTTCATAGCATCCTTTGACTCATATTTTGGTTTCTCTCTCAGGGAAAGGAAGCCTGCCACCCTAGATGATGCTCAGTCAGATGCTCTTGAGTTGGAAGAAAATTTTGTTTCCACAAGAAAATTAAAAGGGAAAGCTAAACAAGATACCAGAAGAAGAGGTAAAGAGGAAGTATCTACTTCTAATCAGGATAAGGATTCAAATAGAATTGAAGAAATGAACAAAATGATCAAGAATATTTCTAATAAATTGGTCAAGCTTGAATTGGAGACCAAGAATGCAGCCTCCAAGAATTTCCAGAATGCTCCAAACAAGGGTTACAATCCTCAGTATAGAAAGCCACCCCTGCAAATACTGCCAAGAGAAGCAAAAGAACAACAAGATCAGGTTCCTCACCCATTGTACCTAGAAGGCCCAGTAGATGACTCCACTGAAGATGTTGCTTATGAACTGCAAGATCTAAATCTTGCTCTCTCAAACAATGATGAAGTAGAATGCCCATTGCAAGAAGAGGGAGAAGAGCTCAGAGACATAGAAGAGGCATAAATTGATCACTATTGAAAACAGTTTAATGATTTCATGCAAGCACATTTTAATAGAAAATATGATCTCAGATCTTCAAGGAAGAGAACTCGGACTCAAGGTCAAGAAGAGGAGCCACCTTAAAAGTAAGTATCAGCTCAAAAGGATTCAATGATACAGAAAGCCACGGACAAAGGTAAGTTCCCACTAAACAAACCTTTCCAGCCTAATGATAAAATTCCTTCTTCTTCAAAAGTAGTCACTCCTCCTAATGCTGAGTCTATATCAAAAGAATTTAAACCTCCAGCAGAAAATAAAGATTCAAAAGAAGTTGTAATAGAAAATCCCCCTTCTACTTTTAATCTGCAAAAAGAGCTTGAAAAAGTCAAAATACCAGTCCCCCTGACTGAGCTGTTGAAATAACCTGTATATCAATCTCAATTTACTTCTTTCATGTTCCCCCCTGAAGCACCAATTATTCCAGATAGTCTCAACCTCCAAGAAGAAAGACCCATGGTAGTCTTTGGCCCACATGTCGAGGAGATAGACCCCTCTACTCCTCCTTTCTATGTGACTCTAGTGATTCATGATCTGATGTTACACAATTGTATGTTAGATTCTGGAGCTTCCCATAATCTTATGCCTTTGTCAGTCATGGAACAACTAGGACTACAAATCACACATCCACATAAAGACCTCTATTCATTTGATTCCAAAAGAGTTAAATGCTTGGGGATGATTAAAGACTTAGTGGTCAATCTGGCCCAAATTCCAGCAAAAAGTGTAGTAATGGACATTGTGGTGGCTGATATTCCATTCTGCTTTGGCATGCTGTTGTCAAGGTCCTAGGGAACAAAAAATGGTGGGTCACTCAAATTAGACTTAACATATGCCACTATTCCAATTTTTGGTGGCCAGGAGAGGAGGTTGTACAGAGAAACTAGATTTTTCAAGATGGTAACTAAGGTTGACAGCTCATAGAATTCACCAATATATAGCAAAGAAGGAGATTTCTCATGTTTGATGCTAGAAGAAGATCAAAATTTCGCTCATGAACCTTCTTTCTATCAAATCAAGACTGAGCAGCCTTTAGAAGACCATGAAGCAGGAGTATGGACTCTACATTTTGATGGAGAAAATTCAAGAGAAGGTAATGGGGCTGGAGTATTATTAATTTCTCCTACAGGAAAATGGATCCCACTGTCTTTAAAGTTGGAATACGAAGCTACAAATAATGTAGCTGAATATGAAGCACTATTATTGGGATTGAAAATAGCCAAGAGCATGGGCATACAGTGTTTAAAGGTCTTGGGAGACTCTGAGCTGGTGGTCAGATAGGTCAGAAACCAATTTCAAACCAAACATCCTCGGTTGAAGGCTTATAGGAATGAAGTGTGGGACATGGTGGAGAATTTCTTCTCAGCATTTAATATCCAGTTCATGCCCTGGGAGAAAAATAGAATGGCAGATTCTCTTGTTGTAGCTGCTAGTACATTCTGTCCTCCCCAGAACCCTCTCTTGAGGTATGAAGTTGAGGTACGTTATAGACTAACAATCCCAGATAATATCAAGCACTGGTAGGTATTTGAGGATGAGGAACAAATGAAGAGATTCCTAGAAACAATGGGAGAATTCTCTAATATGGAGATTGATGATTGTGAAGAAGATGAGGCTGAGAATGTTTCAGAAAATAAATCGGAAGAGAAAGTGGTAGGAAGTAAAGTGCTGCAGCTGAAAGGAAATGTCATCCCTAGAGGGCTGGTGCCCGTAGAAAGATTATTTGATAAAAATGATGTCCTTTTCTAGCCTAGTAAAGTAATAGAAGAAGATCATGTAGAATATCTGAATTCGGGCACTGATGTTGAGCCCAAAATTGTAAAATTGTCCAAGAAGATACCAGATGAATATAAGAAGAAATACCTAAAATTGTTTCAGTCTTATAAAGATGTATTTTCATGGTCCTATCTAGACCTTAAAACTTTTTATATTAATATAATGCAGCATAAAATTCCTCTAAGGGAAGATGCAAAACCTTATAAGCAGAAGTTTAGACAAATAAATCCTCTACTGCTTCCCTCTATTGAAAAAGAAATCAAGAAGCTGCTAAAGGCCAAAATAATCGTGCCCTTGAGATACTTAGAATGGGTTGCTAATTTGGTCCCTGTTTGAAAGAAGAATGGAGAAATAAGGCTGTGTGTGGATTTTAGGAATTTAAACAGAGCATCTTTAAAAGATAATTATCCACTGCCCAAGATGGACCACATCCTGTAGAAAGTGGTGGGAGCCTCTAGAATGTCAATGATGGATGGTTTTTCTGGTTATAATCAGGTAGCAGTACTCCCAGAGGATCAGAAAAAGACAACTTTCACTACACCATGGGGCACATTCGGGTATGCCAGGATCCCTTTTGGATTGATTAATGCAGGGGCTACTTTTCAGAGGGCCATGAACATAGCTTTTGTTGGGGAGCAAGATAAATTTTTGGTAGTATATCTTGATGATATTACAATGTTTTCAAAAAATGATGCTGAACACATTGAGCATTTACAAAGAACTTTTGAAAAATGCAGAAGGTATGGCCTTCCCTTAATCCACAAAAGTCTTTATTTGGATTAGAGGAAGGAAAGATTTTAGGGCATATTGTGACTAAAGATGGGGTAAGGATAGATCCCAAAAGAGTAGAAGTCATAAATGGTATTCCTCTTCCCAGGAATAAAAAAGAAGTACAGGTGTTTTTAGGCCAGATAAATTTCCTAAGAAGATTTATTCCTAACTACGTCGAGATAGTTAGGCATATAACCGATATGCTAAAAAAGAACAATGAAGTAAAATGATCTTAGGAATCCAGAGAGGCATTCACCAAGATAAAATAGGTATTTTCTGAAGCTCCTGTGTTGGCTGGACCGGATTATGCAAAGCCATTTATGATCTTTTCCTTTGTGTTAGTATGAATCTTTTGTCGAAGTGTGTGAAAAAAAACCACTTTAGCTACACATAACTTATAGCCATAACATCAAATATGGCTGCCAATATCTTTAGATATGTAGTTATTTGATCAAGACAGGTGCTACAAAAAACCAGATCTATGCATATAGAGACATTAAGCAGTAAAAATAAGGTTTTGCTCCATACATCCAATAGACAAGACAAGAACAATTTTTGAAAGAATTTTTTTGTATTAAGGGCACCTGGGAGGAAAACAAGAAGGTGTTTCCAATTCTCCTCAATGGGATGGGTTCTTGAAAGTCCTCAACACTTCAGATCTAGCATTTTTCTCTCCTGTTGGTGTAGAAAACCCAGAAAAAGATAGAACTCAAAGGGAGCTCACACAACAAATAATGGAAAATATGACAATGATAATGGCTCAAAGTCAGACCAAGAGTTTAGATCCAGAGTGATCTAATAGGCAACAAAAGGTGAAGAATGGTAGGATAAACCCTCCTATTTATAACAAAATATTGGGTCATTCTAGATCTTGGTGCATGATTAAAATAACATTAACCAAATCTAGATCCACCTTTTATGGAATATTTTATTATATTTGTTGGAGGGAAAAAGTATTTGACTTGGGTCAAATCCCTTCATTTGTGAATAATAAATAAATAAATGATTTATTTATCATTTTAAGGAAGTGTTTGAAGGATAATCAAATAAATAATGATTTATTTAATTATTTATGGGTGATTTAATCATATTTAACAAGGAATATTATTTAAGTAAGATTTAAACAATTATTCCTAGAAAATAATAAGATAAATAAGGATTTATCTAATTAATTTCTTTGTTTTGGGTTAAACATGACCAGGAATAATAATTAAATTATTGTTTAATTAATTATTTCTTGAGTAAAATCAAACAAATATAGGTTTTTTTAATATTTCCTTTTGGGGTTTCCTGTTTAGACCATAAACAACCTAATAAATGTGTTTTATTAAGTTATTTTCCATAGTGAAAGCAATTTTACTTAGGGTAAAATTGGTCTTACATGGTGTACTTGGGTCCATCTAATGATAGTAGGTTAGATGACCAAAAAATGGTGTAACAGATTTCCCCCCAGCAGGCGAGTGTTAGGAGAAAATCGTATGACCGAAGTACGTTGTAAGAACTCAATCACCAGACATCAAAAGGGAAGTCAGAGAGAGAAATGTGAGGTAGACTAATGTGCTGAAGAACTAGGCCCTGAGGAGAGGAGACTTGCAGGTGCAACAAGTCTCTTTTTATGAGAGGGTACCTGTGCTAAAGGTGGTGGGGGAGGCATACCTATGCCCGCCGAGACAAAGTACAAAAGAATAGCGTGTCCATTAAACAAGGGACCGAACCATAAAGTATAGCCGGCATAAACATGAGCCAGTTAAAAATACAATGAGGAATCCCACATATATGCTGTGCCTGGGATAATAGGCAGGACTTATACAATAATATCTGAGTACATGAGATACAAATACAACCCAAATGGCCCCTATAAGCGGGGAAGGGCTCACAAAATCTGACTGATACATGCAAATCAAAGAGGCACTGCAAGCGGCTAAGGCCGACATCATCAAATATATGGAGATGCATCAAAGGCTGCAATGAAGGGATCATCCAGGCATGTGGGGGGCTACCTGCAGGGCCACCCCCTCATGAGGGCTGAGACATCTCACACACACACGGGAATCACCAAGAGCTGTTGCTGCATCACTGAACCATCAAGTATACGGATCTCGATCATGCTGAAAGGAGCTGGAGAGGAGAAACAATCAAGTGAAAGGGAAATGAGAGATCCCTTTTCCTGATCCGAGGCACCGAACAAGAGTGGAAGCTGGAACCAAGGTACATCGCCCTCTAGACCTGTCTTCTGGAATGAAGGAGCTGATGTCGACAGAAGGAGGTATGCCATAGGTGAGGTAATGAGAGATCCTCAACTAAGGCACGAGAGAAAACAGTAGTGCGACGGACAGACTAATACCAATGATGAAGATGGAATGGAGGGGACTGAGTAGCGAATGGATGACTTCCCTTGCTAGAGCATAAAGGGCATGAATGACATGGCAGCGACTGAGACAATATCATAAGGGATAGGGGACAGTGGGACTAAAAGCCATAATGTGCGACACAAGAGAGAGACCAAGCAAGGAAGGATGGAGGACTATAGCGGGGTACAATGGGACTCGGGATAGACACCATGAATGCGATGATGACTCAACTTGGATTATCTAAACAAGGGCGACTTGATGGTGCTGCCACACAAAAAATATCCCATGGGGGACCCGAAAAACATGAGTACAAGATGGTATCTCATGAAGAAAATCGACACAAACAAAGACAAGTATGGAGGCAAAGTGGTGCCCCAAGTACAAGTGTTGTAAGTGAGGAAATTTTATTTTGGGGGGACGTGAAGTGACCCATCTTGGACAAAATGTGTCCTAGTGAAGTATCAAATCACAAAAAAATAACAGATACCCATTTGAGGGCTCGGTGAGAGCTTTCCAACGGTGCAGATGGTTTGTCAAACAGAGCTACGGTATGGTCGCAGCAGGCGAAAGAAGAAACAAGGGTTCTCCTTTAATAAGGCAGTTTTCCCTCCAAATCCACTCATTTTCTAGTGTTGCTGTTGGTGAATGTAGAGAGGAGAAAAGGCCCTAAATCTTGCGGCGAGCATAGCGGACAAACCAACCGTTGGAATCGAGATCTGTTAGTTGCAGGTAAGAGGCCTAACCTTACTCTTTCATTTTGATGCATTGAAAGTTCAGTTTAGGGTCCAAAATCTTAGGAACAGACCCTCTGTGATCTCTATGGCCGGGTCGCACTTTTTGGGCCAAAATCTGCGACTTGGGAAGCGGGTTTTGAGCAAAAAAGTGCGACTTGTCCCAGGATTTGGCAGAAAAGTGAGACCTAAAGATGGAGGGGATTTTAGTGCTGTGTTAGGGCTGAGATTTTTGTTTTTGTGGATGGTGGAAGTGTTTCCTATATGTATGATGACAAAGATGATGTTTTTGTGCAGATATGGCAGATATACGAGTCAATTGGAGAGAGAGAGACCTGGGTACATTGCGGTCAGAGATCCAGGTGGATCAGGGTGTCCGTCGTGTACTGGCCAAGTTTGGGGTTCTGAAGTTTTTGGAGAACCCTTTGATGAGAGCTGGGGAGCCCTTGTTGGCCCAGATTGTCAGTTATTGGGATCCAGATCATGAGGTCTTTATAGTTCAGGGGCACAGGATCGAATTGATAGTCTAGGATCTGTATTTTCTGACGGGTCTCCCACCACTTGGGATGGTGGGAAACACGCAGCCAGTGCTACTGCGGGGGCAACATATCATGGAGTTTGTGGAGCGTGTGTTGAGTGGGACCTACTATGGGTGGGCCCAAATGATGTTGGTGTCGTTAAAACGATAGTTGTCGCTCTGCAAGCGGAAAGTGAACCACGATTTCTTGTATGGGACTTTATTGTGTGCCTTCTTCTTTGAGAAGATCCCGACCTTACGACCTCATATACAACTCCCAGATGGGGGCCCGAGAGAGCCCAGGATGCACCGGTGGGGGCGGCTACTGTGCAGAGGAGGAGGAGGGGCGGTCAGATGAGTGTTTCAACCTGAGTTCTTTGCCCATTGGGATCAGATGTCATTATACATAGACGACTATCCCTATAGTGGGATGAGTTATTGTGGGGATCCGGACCTACCACTTTCGCCTGGTCGAGTATGGGGACCTGATGGTAAGTGACAAGTAACTACTCTTTTTTGGGCAAGTTAAAGTTAGTGAATAGTAGATAGGGTACTGATTCATGTAATTTTGGTATGCAGATATAGCTCCAGTAAAATCGGCTGGATATATGGGGCGACCGGCAGCATCTGGAGCTGCAGGTTTGAGTGGGTCGAGAGCAGCACATAATGAGGATGCGGCTGCCCTTCTGGAGGACATCCACCGTAGATGCGACAGGTTGCTAACCGGAGTGTCAAAGCGTGGGTGGCAAGACTTAGACGACCAGTACATAGAGCCATGTATTGGTCTACCCTCAGAATGGTGAGGTGTCATGCAGCACATGGCGATGGCCGGTCAGGGGATACATGATCTACAGGCTTCAGGAGCAGAGCCATTAGCTCGGGATCCGCCAGATAGTGATTAGGTGTGGGACAGGTGGTGCCCCCTAGTGTGTATGTAGGGACAGATGGTGTCCCCATTTTTGACTTTTTTGTAACATGCTATGGACATGTCATATGGATTAGAGTAGATGGACTCTAAACACATGTTTTGCGACACATATTATGGATATGCATATTTGTTAATGATTATGAAATTTATTGTCTTGTATGAAATGTGTGTGATAAATGCCAATCTAGAACATGTTTTGCAATGCTATCTACATAGTGATTCTGTTCTCGAGGTACAAGGTTGAAAGTTATGGTTTCAAATTCATGTATCAATAGTTTCACTCATAAATATCGTCTAAACAACACAGGATTACACACATGATAGACACCATTTAGTTGCATGACAAGAAGCAGGGAATCTAAACGAACATGCAGCTGGCAGATGCGATGAAAGAGGGCATCGGCTAAGAGACCACGCACTGCATCATATTCAGCCTGATTGTTGGTGGTAGTACCAATGCAAACCCCGTTTGAGAGAACAAGGGCATGCAAGGGGGTAAAAATGGCCCAACCTGCCGAGGCTAGATTCCGGGAGTAACGACTTGCACCATTGGCGTAACCGATATAGGGTGGGGACAGGCGGTCCTGCGGAATAGTGTTATAAGACAAAAAATGGGTGGAGGAGGTATAATGACGGTAGCGTGAGTGTATAGTAGACATCGAGCGGCAACTAAAGGAGGGAGTGTGATGGGAAAGATGGCTATGCCGCATATACACACTAGATGGTGGTATATGAGGGCCATAGGAGGGGTGGCTGGGACTTGGGCTGCGGATGTCAACAGACATACGGGTGGTGGTATCCCATGTATGGGTGGGAAGGATGAGGTCAGGGGAGGAAAAGGTTCCCAAGGAGGCATCCGGATGGGAAAGGAGGGGATGAAGAGTGGAAGGGAAACCACATGACGTGGCAAAGTTACCTAAATCATCTGTAGAGGAAGAAAGGCTCACATACGGATCATCACGGGGAATGACGGAAGAACAAAGAAACAAATGGTCAAAGGATGTTGAGCCCAGGGTGGTCGCTGAAAGGGGGTCAATCGAAACAATAGGGAAGGATTCAAAGGGAATGTTGTCCGAAGGTCTCACAGAGGATGATAGGTAGAGAATGTTGGTAGTAGACTCCGTCATCTGGACATCAGGGGGGGGGATGTCAATGGGAGCGGGGGGATCCTCAAGATGACCTGAAGCATACTGCGCAAGTATGGGAGAGGCAGACTGATTTTGTTCAACCTCATACTCTCGAACTACCTCTAACGAGGTGCAGTAATGCGTCAGGTGAGGAAAATGATGGGAGTAATGGCCATGGACACCGCATAAAGCATAGGGTTTGTTGGTGTGAATAATCTTTGGGTTCTTGGTTACGGACGAGGACGGTATAGAGGGGTCAGGGACCGTAGACTCAGGGAATGTGACTTTAACCATGGGTTGAATACAGGGCAATTCGGGACAAGTATGGGTGGCGTGACCGATGACATCACACAAGGTGCAAGGCTTTGTGGGCGGAGGAGGAGCCGAGTCAGTCGTGGTGGCCTTGTCTTTGGCTGCCCCCTTGCGATATTTGCCTTTCTTTCCTGGAGCTGTCACCACAGGGGCAGGGTCCTGGGGAGGTGCGGGGGGCATGGTGGCAATGAAGGAAGTGAGGGGGACCGGTTGAACCGGTGTCAAAGAAAGATAGGGTTTGGGGTGACCAGGTGGGGTAGCGGCTGGAGGGTCAAGGTACTAGACAGGTATGCCCAGGGTCAGGTTAGGGAGAGAGAGGGTGGCCATGACGGGGACCATATAGACTCCAGGAGGGGGAGCCAGGAAAGGTATCTGACCAGCGGGATAATGACCAGGAGGGATGGCTCTGAGATGGTTGAGGCCTGGGGGAACCGACCCAGGAGGATAGAGGGGTTCAGGGATACCAGTTGTAGGAGAAGGGCCAGAAGGAGGAGGTCTGGCTAGCTGAGATGAATGGCTAGGAGTGGGTTGCGGTGGATGAGGTTGAGTCTGAGGTTGCTGACTAGCCGAAGCGGGTCGCTTAAGGGCAGCCCGAGACGATTGCATCATGTAAACATTCGATAAGCTAGGATCAGAGAGGAGGAGGAGGAGGGATACCAGGGAAAGTTCTAAGCAACGGGGAGTCTTTGTAGACGCTGGGAGAGACACTGGTCAAGGAATCGATGGTTTGCTTATTGGCTACAGAAGAGATGGTCGTCTCAGGGGAGGTCTGAGACTTTGGCTCATGATAAGTCAACTGGTCGATGGTGATTATCTTTCCATTGTGAGGAAAAGACATCTTGCGAAAAATCGCAGATGGGACAGCAAACATGTCATAGGTGTAGCTTTGCCCCAATATAATGTTGTAATCTAGAGGGGTGTCAATGACTTCGACGTCAACGCAAACAGTCTTGCCCACAAGAGTGATAGGACAATTACGGAAGAGGCCAATGGGCTGGGAGGCGTGGCCGTCCCACGCTCGAAGGGTGATCGTGGAAGGGGCCAACTCAGGAGATCCGAGTTGCTTCCAAAACGACATCACACAGGTGGATGCCCCCTCATCAATTATACACCGAGAAACGTTGGCGTTTCAGATTTTGACTGGGATTTGGAAGGCTACGGAAGCAGGAAGGGGAGGATGTTCTGATTGATGGGCATCAAACACAATCATTTGGTCATCAGTAGGATCCACAATGCCCACGTCCGATAGTAGAGCCTTCTTTTGGGAAGGGCATGATTGGAGGAGTTCCAATGTGGAAATGGTAACAGGAGACTGAGCCAAATCATCTACTATGCTATACGAATGAGCAGCTCGACCAGGAGCAGCATTTCGGCGTAATGGTCCTTTAGGAATCTTGGTATGAACCTCAAATTTGGGTTGAGGGATATGTAAGGGACCATTGGATGTCGAAAGAGGCTTGGTAGAACCTGAAGAAGGGTACTCAGAGGCAGAATGAGCGAGAGGCTTGGGGTACTGGCGAGACCGAGTTTGAAGGTTAAGGTCGACGGTTGGGGATGGATCAGAGTTCATCATGAGGATCTGGTAATCGGAGGAACTAGAAGGGGAAGGTTTAGTGGTGCCCTATCCGTCAGATGGTTGGGTAGCCACGAATCCTTGCTGGGGGAAAGGATCGGTAAACACATCCGGTTGAGTAGTGGCCACATTAGGGGGAGCATAAGGGGAGGCATATTGTCCTCGCAATGTGGCTTGAGACTCCCACATATGCCGCATCTGTGGTAGGAGGGGAAAATCGTGAGTGTAATGACCGTAAACACCGCAACACGAACAAGTTTTATTTGTGTGAATAGGCCTGTCCGACTTGGGCTGAGTACCCTATTGCTGGTTAGAAGTGTTAGGGTTAGTACCTTGGGGATTGGGTCCATGAGTACCAGGGGCAGATTTATTTTGATTGCCTCTCCGCCTTCTTTGAGAGGAGATTAGTCACGCCCTGCTGTGCAAATACTTGCCCTGGAGGGGGTTGTAGGTGTTGTTGCTGATGTTGAGGAGGCAAGGGAGGAGGGAGTGCATATGCTGGAGGAGCTCGAGCACCAGGCTACAGATAAGGATAATGGGTAGGTTTGGAAACATTGAGGTAAGCAGGAGGTTGGGCAAAAGGATGAGGCATGCTGTATCCTGGATACATGTTACCTGGAGGGGGAAAAGTGCTAGAGGTGTTGGCCCCTCTTGGAGGGAGACCATAGCCCATAGGAGGTTGAGAATACGGATGAGAAAGGGCTCCAATGATACTGTCAGCGGAATGAGATGCTCCTGGGGCGTTAGCGCCACCGGGCCTGGGGAGGTCAGGAAGGACGGTATAAACATAACCAGACTGAGCGTAGATCAGGTCATATTTCAAGGCTATTTTGAGGGCGGCTTCTTCGGTTTGAGGGAAATGGGAGTTGACATCTTTGCCAATGGAAGGTAAGAGAGTGTGAAGGAACTAGTCCATATAAACCCGATCTTCGAAGGTGGGGGCTCGACATAAGCTCCTTCTTCTCCGCCATTCCTGGACATGAGTGGAAAGGCGGGTTGAAGAGGTTTGATTGAAAGAGGTCAAAAGCTCTGTACCAGTATCGTATCGGAGAGGGATCTAGAAATAAGATAAAAAGGCTTCGGCAATGGTCGCAAAGGTGGTATGGGAAGAGGTGGCTTGGTCAACATACCATTTAGAAGCTTTGTCGGTAAGCGTGCATTGGAACAACCGAAGACGGATGGAATCATCGGTAATGGAATTGGAGGAACACCGCATGTGGGAAGATCGGACATGGTTGGTTGGATCTTCTCCGGCAAGGCCTTCGAACTTAGGGATGTCAGAGGGGAGCTTGGTTGGCATAGCAGACCAACCAACATCATGGCGGATAGGGTCATTGGTCAACTGATTGAGATCGGGGAGGCTGAAACCTGCCATGTAAGGGAGCAAAGGTGCAGCCGAGGTAGTTCCTGTGGCGGTTTCGCTAGGAGTAGTCCCGCCATTAGGGTTGGGATTACCGCTAGCGTTAGGCCCTAGACCAGAGATAGTGAAGGTGACAGGGGGAGAACCAGAAGGAGAACCCAATGAATCAGAAGAGGAGTCAGAGTGCAGACTTGGAGGAGGACTAACTCGACGATGGCGGGAAGGAGCAGGTCGACCGACCAGAAACTGAGGGCGAAGGCCAAGAAGTCTGCGGGAGGTGTGCCTTGGGGGTGCAATGGTGACAACACAAAAACGGCATAGGGGGAAGAAGAATGATCAACCAAGGCAGGGAGGTGCATAATCAAGAGAGTACAATGTCGAAACAAGGGCAGATAGGTGCATTGTCAATTTATTTTAAATTCTTTTCCTGGCAGTGTAAACCAGGCTCTTCTTCGCTTAGGGTGAGTGTGTGGCGTTTTTTAATTTTTATTTTTAAACCCTTTTCATTTTGAGAGCAAGAAAAAGTGTGCTGCGTAACTACAAATAATGCTGCAGAGAACAGTATATAATGCTGAAATAATAGAAAATTAACAGCTAATTAATGCATCAATCTAATCCAAAGAGGTGGGGCTCTCAAAACTATTCTATCAGAGGGAAAAAATCTAGTCAAAACACACTAAAAGAGGCCAATAGATCTAGGGTCAAAAGGGACAGGGATCTAAAGGAGAAATCTGTTGAAAAGAGGGGCAGAACATAGTCGAGAGGCAGAGGCAAGGTGGCTGGAAAAAAGGAGGAAATCAGAAAAAAGAAGATGGGGCAAGGAGGAGGCCCTAAATGTAGATCCAATAAAATATTTAGGAGGTGATTTGAAAGGGAGAAGAGCTGATTAAAAGAGATCTGAAAAGGAGGTATCAGATCTAGAAAAGGGGGAGCTGAAACTCTGAAAAAACAGACACCTGAAACAGATAAAAACTCTTCCACCAAAATTGGAGGGTACTGGAGCCATAGGGGGCTATGTTCCCACTTAGATGAGAAAAAAAAATCAGAAACAGGTCGGAACGGGCTGAGACAGAGGCTGGAAAACCCTGACATAAGCTTCAGAAAAACCCAGAAAAATTGTGGAAAAATAGCAGAAAAATTGGCAGGTCGCAGGTTCTGACCTGTTTTCTGTGCAGGTCGCAGATAATGGGCTAAAAAGTGCGACCTGGAGGTCCAGGTCACAGTTTATGGGCTTAAAAGTGCGACCTGAAGCTCCGGGTGTCTCGGCGGCAGATTTTCAGAAAAGTTGTCGTCTCAATTGCAGCTGATGTCTGTCACCTGCGCAATAGGGCCAGAAACACATGGAAGTTATAAATTTTAATGTTTTAGGGTTTTATAGGTGAAAAAAAACATGAAAATAGGAAAAACAAAAAGCTGAAAAGAAACCCTAGGGTTTGAAGTAGCTGGATATGCAGGAATATGAAAAACGACAGCGGTCGTAATTGAAAACCCGTGTGGAGTCGCCAATTGTTAGTATGAATCTTTTTTCAAAGTGTGCGAAAAAAGACCACTTTAGCTACGCATAACTTATAGCCCTAACATCAAATATGGCTGCCAATATCTTCAGATCTGCAGTTAGTTGATCAAGACAAGTGCTGTAAAAAACCAGATCTATGCATATAGAGACATTAAGCAATAAAAATAAGGTTTTGCTCCATACATCGAATAGACAAGACAAGAACAATTTTTGAAAGAATTTTTTGTATTAAGGGCACCTGGGAGGAAAACAAGAAGGTGTTTCCAATTCTCCTCAACGGGATGGGTTCTTGGAAATCCTCAGCACTTCAGATCTAGCATTTCTCTCTCCTATTGGTGTAGAAAACCTAGACAAAGATAGAACTCAAAGGGAGCTCACACAGCAAATAATGGAAAATATGACAATGATAATGGCTTAAAGTCGGACCAAGAGTTTAGATCCAGAGTGATCTAATAGGCAAAAAAAGGTGAAGAATGGTAGGAGAAACCCTCCTATTTATAACAAAATATTGGGTCATTCTAGATCTTGGTGCATGATTAAAATAACATTAACCAAATCTAGATCCACCTTTTATAGAATATTTTATTATATTTGTTGGAGGGAAAAAGTATTTGACTTGGGTCAAATCCCTTTATTTGTGAATAATAAATAAATAAATGATTTATTTATCATTTTAAGGAAGTGGTTGAAGGATAATAAAATAAATAATGATTTATTTAATTATTTATGGGTGATTTAGTCATATTTAACAAGGAATATTATTTAAATAAGATTTAAACAATTATTCCTAGAAAATAATAAGATAAATAAGGATTTATCTAATTAATTTCTTTGTTTTGGGTTAAACATGACTAGGAATAATAATTAAATTATTGTTTAATTAATTATTCCTAGAGGAAAATCAAACAAATATAGGTTTTTTTAATATTTCCTTTTGGGTTTCCTGTTTAGACCATAAACAACTTGATAAATGTGTTTTATTAAGTTATTTTACACAGTGAAAGCAATTTTACTTAGGGTAAAATTGGTCTTACATGGTGTACTTGGGTCCATCTAATGATAGTAGGTTAGATGACCAAAAAATGGTGTAACACTTTGCATCACCACATACAGTAGTTGGAGTGTTATTACAGAAAAATGAAGAAGGATACGAGCAGCCTATAGCTTTCTTTAGTCAGTTGTTCCATGATGCAGAACTGAAATACAATATATTAGAAAAGCAGGCATATGCCCTGGTGAAGTCCCTCAAAGATTTTAGAACATATGTTTTGCAGTCCCACATTACTACATACGTCCCTACAGCAGCTGTCAAAGACATTCTCATTCAGGGAGATAGCGAAGGAAAAAGAGGGAGGTGGATTGAAAATATACAGGAGTATGATTTGGATATCAGACCTACTAAGCTGATTAAAGGACATGGGCTTGCTAAAATGTTATCTGAATCGAAATATCAAGCTCTGGGCATAAATTTGTCTATGATTTCAAATGAAGAGTCTGTGAGAGAACAAGAGCAGCAAGGTCTGTAAATGGCCACTCAGAAAGCACATATAAAGTTTCTCACCAGTCCTTGGTACAAAGGAATAGTAGAATATCTTTTGACACTCAGCTGTCCTCCAAGTTGTGATAAAGCAAAATACAGGGCTTTAAGATTGAAATCACAAAAGTACATAGTTGCTAATGGGAAACTGTATTGGAGAGATCCTTCTAGAATCCTACTCCTGTGCCTTATAGAGGATGAAGTGGAAAGTATAATGATATAATTTCATGAAGGAATTTATGGAGGAAATTACAGTTGGAGGGCCACAGCTCATAAAATCCTGAAAGTTGGTTTCTACTAGCCAAAATTATTTGGGGATGTTTTTAATTGGGTCAGAACATGTGATAAGTGTCAGAAATTTGCTAAGAGACAGAAGTTGGCAGCTCTGCCCCTGATTCCAGTTCATGTAAATGAACCATTTCAGCAGTGGGGAATAGATTTTATAGGTGAGATACATCCTCCATCAAGTGGAAAACATAAATGGATATTAACTGCCACAGATTATTTTACAAAATGTGTGGAAGCCATACCTGCAAGGAATGCTACTGACACTGTCATCATAAAGATCATGGAAGAAAACATCATATCTAGGTTTGGCTGTCACGCTAGAATAGTGACTGATAACGCACAGGCCTTCAAATCTGCAAAATTTGTGAGTTTCTATCAACAATATAATATTGCACTAAATCATTCCACATCCTACTATCCATAGGGAAATGGCTTGGCAGAATCTCCCAACAAAACTTTGGTGCAGGCCTTGAAGAAAACTATAAATGAAAATCAGAATAATTGAGATTCCCAATTGAAATATGGGCTAATAGAATCACCAGCAAGAGAGCAACTGGGAAATCCCCATACGAATTGGTGTATGGAAAAGCAGCAGTGTTTCCGATGCAGCTGGCTTTACCAGTGGCACGTTTCATGCAAGAAAGTCAGGAAGAACCAGATGATATGGTCAGAAGAATAAATCAATTGGTGGAATTAGAGGAAACAAGAGACCAAGTGAATCAGAGACTAGCTGAATATCAGGAGAAAATGAAACATATATTTGATCAGCATGCAAAAGATAGAAAATTTCATATTAGAGACCTAGTGCTCAGGTGGGATGTTAGGAGGGCTGAAAAAGGAAAGCATGGCAAATTCGATCCACTCTGGTTCGGCCCTTTCAAAATTGTGGAACAGGGAGGTAATAATACTTTCGTATTGGAGAATTTACAGGGTGACTTATTGGATGCCCCTGTAAACGGCCAATTTCTAAAGCCCTACTTCCAATCCTGATTCGGGCAAAAGGTGGCCTGATTGTATCATATTGTATATTAGTTTTTTGTTTTATTGCTATTCGAATGGTGCGAGTTTCATAATGAACCATGAAAGGAAAAGGTTTTTGAGAGCAGAGTCCACAGGGTTTACATAATATTATGAACAGGAGGTCTGCAAGTTCTCAACACGTCCAAGTATGAACACATCGTCCCCAGATGGAGTCGATGTTGACTATATTAGCTCCTCCATTCAAGTTTTGGCCTGTTGTCCAATTTGAATCTGTTTAAAACCTCTGTCATGGCCTAAGACCTCCATATCCTGCCTATCACTACCATTCCCACCCACGAAATACATCGGACAAAAAGCTAAAATCTGCACTTTAAAATATATCGGGCCCAGCCCCTTCAGTCTTAGCCCCAGCACCTATTCCTCCCACATGACTTGGCTCGGAGACCAAATGCCAAATCCGAAGGTGCTTGTCGTATACAACTATCGGGCATACTCTCAGCCATACGATCACTCATAGATCTGACGGTCTACATCTCTCTCGCCTTTTGGTCCCCATGCCCTAAAAACCACCGTTTAAACAAGTTGTTTTCCCCGCACCACTTTTGAGGGGCTGGCGGTTTTCCACAAATCGCAGTGATTCCATACGTTGCTTGCCATGCGTCCCAGGCCACTGTTCTAAAACCGCTCCATTTCATGTGTTATCATTCGGTCGTTGTTACGTAGCGAAATCAACGAGAGCCATTCGATTGGTAAGGCATCATTCGACGGTTGTCATGCTGTGAAGATGCGCATGTGTTAACCCCAGCGTACAGTGTCCCGAGCCCACCTTTCCATCGGTCTCCAATACGTTGTTAACCGTTGATCCTATTTGCGGATCGTATGGTCCAAAATCGTTTACACGTCCCGCTGACTGACAAAGTCTGCCTCCACGTCATCCTTTCCGCTTAGCCTTTTGTACGCCCACGTGTCATTTGCATTTCTTCCCCTCCATTCATATATTTCATCCATATGTCACATTGTAACGTTTTATAATAGAAACCTCTGTCCATCCCATCCACTGTTGTTACACTGAGTTTTCCACTGCCACCCTGCATCGTTCCGCCATTCCACTTGTCCACACAGCCATTACCATTAACCCCGCCACGCCCATCATCTTTGCGTCTAGTTTTCCTTAACATTTTTGTGGGTTTTGCAGGTCTATAATGATGGAGAACTGTCATAATTCATGACCTAGATTTGTAGAAGCCATGTAAGTGTCAGGAGACTGGTTTTCAAATGCGAAATTTATGGAGAAGTTCCGGGTAGCTACTAAGACACTACTGCCATTAAAAGAGGCGGGGGGTAAAATCTATCAAACCCTCCAGGGTCATTCAAATGCACAGGTTGAGAAGTTGGAGAATTAATGGTGCAGATAAAGAATGTCAGTCAGAGAGCAAGAAATTCAATGTCTGGAGCTGAATATTTTAAATAAAAATTCAGTATTCAGAAGGTCAAGAGTACAAGTCCACAAAAATCATATCCTCCAGGTTTAGCTTCAACATATTTTTCCCTCAGGAAAGTACAGAATGTTACATATTTTATTCTTCCTGTCTTATCCCTGGAGAAATTTTCACTTACAACATTTACTTCATGGAGCAGCCACAGAGTACCTGCAGCATCCTAGTGCCGTCAAATAGTATGGGCGCAAAATGTTTCCGCCATTCTGTTTTAATGGAGCAATTAATTGTTTTCACCTACTTCTTTTATTAGTTTCTCTTCTCCTTCCTCTATAAAAAGGAAGTAGAAAGACATTGTAAGGGTTCTAGACTTTATTCAAAAAATTGTGCAGTGAAAGACATCTTTTGTATACATCTTGTAAAGCTTTTGTGTGAAGGCTCAGAGCCCATAGGGTCTTAGTGAGGAGGAGTTCCATCTGTAATGAGGATTCTGGTCTTTAGTAGTTCATAGTATGTAACTTTCTCTTATGTGTTTTATATAACATTTCATTTCATCCACTTTGTTGTATCATTTTTTGGAATGCGAATGGCTCACTGGTTTGGTAAGGATTCATCCTAGTTGATGCCCATACTTAAATCAGTCAAGCGCTTTAAATATGGCTCATGCATGATATACTGTTCCATATTCAACTCAACCATATTTCTGCTATATTAGTTGCTTTGGGAGGGTGCTTTTAAAACACCATTTTCATGTATGGATTCTTAAATTGATAAGCCCATATATGGTTCTGTTGTGTATCTGGGTATCAGCCAAATGTTGACTAGTATCTTCTTAACTTTTCTTTCACCGCATTCACTTTCTGATATTTTATTTTTGTGGCATATTATTTGAATCAGCCCTCTTTATAGTAAATTTTCTCTTAACTGTCTGATACTTTTGTGTTGGAGCTTTGCATTGTGTCTCTGCAACATTACTTTCCCTGTGGCAGTTTCTGTAAGTCCTGGTCCCATTTAAATCAATTTCCCTATTTTACAAGAGATAGCAGGAGAGCTTTTGGATTGACACCCAAGCTATATTATATGCTCCTTTCTATGATAAGATGTCCTAGGCACTGGTCTATGGAAACTCTAGGCTATCTCTAGGGGTGACAACAATTGTCGACAACACTGCCAATGTGTCTAATACCTGGTCAATGAAAGGAAGGGGAAAGTGGTCTTTTTGGAATGCCTTGTTAAGTTCTTAGTAATCTACACATATTCTCCACTTCCTATTCTTTTTTGGTACCACTACTAATGGAGAGACCCACTTGCTATCATATATTGGGTAGATGAAATTTACATGCAATAGTTTCTACAATTCAACTTTCATAATATATTTAAGGTGAGTGTTTAGTCTTCTTTGGGGTTGGCGAATGGGTCTCGCATATTTTTCGGTATAAATGTGGTTTGTGCATAATTGGGGGTCAATTCCCCTAATGTCTGGGTAATGCCATGCAAAGGATGATTTGTATTTCCGTAGTAATTGGACCAACTTCTCTTCTTGTTCAATAGATAGATTTTTGTTAATGTTTAGAGTTTATCCCGGCTCAATTTCTACAACCTTAGTATTATACACAGAAGTAGTGGGTATTACTTGATCAGGAATTTCTTTCAAAGGATCTTCTTCTTCTTTATTATCAAATTATGCCTTGATCATGTGACATTGTAGATGGGATCTGAATTATGGTTTATTAATAAAACTATTAATGATATCATCCTATGTTTGGTCTTTAAAATCAAGGGCATCTTCTATAGTTAGAGGTGATCTCATATTTTCCATAATATATGATATAGTTTGTTTTCTTGTTTTGATTATTGATAGGCTTGGTTGGACTAGGGGATATAAAGCTAAATTCTTGACATAGTTTCCCCTTTTTATTGTCATGTTTCCTTGTCGGCATCCAATATAGGCATCGGCAGTTGCCAACCAAGGTATACCGAGGATTAACGGGTGTCCATATAGCCGGTTCTTTGGGTTGATAACCAGGAAGTTAGCAAGGTATTCCCAAGAATTTACACATACCATTGCATCTTTTAGTGTACCTTCTAGTTTGACTACTGACCAGTCGGCCAATTCCAATAAGGTTGTTGTTGGTTCAAGCAATGTAATGCCAAGTTTTTGACAGGTGGTGGTTGTTAAGATATTGATTGCAGCTCCCAAATCAACTAAGGAATTTGGGAACAATTGCCCATTGATTTGCACCGTCACTATAGGATTTCCTAGGTCTTCATATTTTACAGGTGTTTCCATTCCTGATAATAAATTAGATAGAGTACCAACTATTTGGACAATTGGGTTGGTGGTTGTTCTCCTCTTTGGCTTCTTTATGCATAATTCCTAAATGGTTTTTGCATATATAGAGATGTCTTGGATAGCTTGGAGGAGAGGGATTTTTATACACAAATTTTTTAATTCTCCCAGAGGATAAAAATCAGGATGTTCTAATGGGCATGGTATGATTGATCATTCTGGGAATGGTGGAGAAGAGGTTGTTACTTGTTGTTGATTTTGTTGTTGAACCTCCTTCTCTTTTTGTAATTTTTGTTCTACAGGTAACGGATCTTCAATATAAACATTTTTGTTTCTCTATGTTTCTACTATACACCCAAACCTTAATTGAAGGTCATTACACTCCCTCATTCCAGTTTCTAATTTTGGGGGTTCCATTATTTGGACAGACTGAACTGGCCTATTGTTGGGATTTGGGTTGGGATGGGCTGGGAGTTGTGGTCTTAAGTTGTTCTGGGGGTTTGTATAGGGAGCCGATAGTGTAGGTTGAGAGAGGGGAATTGTTCCAGCTAGCTGATTTGTAGGTATTTTCCAGTTTGACTGCCAGGCCTGACTCTGCGAAGTAGAGGGGGGCCATTGTGTTGGATAAGAATTGTTTTTTCAAAGCGGTTGGAAGAAAGTAAAATTTGGCCAATTAGTTTGATTTGTTTGATTTGGCCATGATGATGTAGGGAATGGATGTTGTGACCAATTGGGGAAAGGTGGTTCATTTTTCCACATTCCATTATATTGCTGAGAATTGTATTGAGGAGGATGAAAAGAAGAAAGTGGATCAGTTGGCATACCTAACTGTCGTGGCTGCCATTTTCGGCATTGATTAAGTAGACATACTACTTCTGATTCTTCTTCTGCCTCCTTATAAACTAATTTTAGGCTAGGAAGTGAGGGACATCCTTCTATGGGGTGATCTTTCGTGCAAATGGTGCAATTTTTTTTTACATCTAGCAGGCACTCTTTGTGGCTGTGTTTCTTCCTGCATCTAGGACAGAATACTGCCAAACTTTTCTCTGCTTCTTCTTGCTTTTGTTTGGCTTACATAATGTCGAACTGCATTGTTAGAGTCCCCAGTATAACTGTTTTAAAATATTCCAGCAGGTTTGCAATCTCTGTACAAGTTACACCTTCATTGGAGGTCTTTTTGTCCCTTGTAATCATGTCACGTTCTGCTTATTTTAGCCTTGTGTTGCCCCTCAAACTCCTGATACACAAATCAATGATGTTAGAATAGCTTTCCTGATATATATCACGTTTTCCCATAATATTCAATGTTTCAACCCATTGATCTTTCATTCCCCTAATTAATGTAGCTTTCAACACATTATCAGGTAAGGGTAAGGATGCATAAAGAGATCTCTGAATATTGTATTAAAACCATTCCACATATTCTTGCAGGGTTTCATTTGGTTTTGCTGTCATTTGGAATATTTCTTATTTTAGTTCTCGAGACCTGAAATAATATTGATATTTCTTTAAAAACGTAGCTTTCATCTGATCCCAATCAGTTATGACACCCCCACCTAACCCCATAAACCATCGTAAGGATTCTCTTTTAATGTGGAAGGAAATAGTTTTAATTTTTGGGGATCAGTGGTATACTCATACCCCCTGCACAACACATCGAATTCGAAGAAAAATGCATCTGGATCTTCTGATGTTAAGCCATGAAATGTGGGAATATTTTGAAGATGAATGGATTTCATAGGTGTATTAACTACAGTATATACCATAGAATATTGCAGTGTAGAGATTTGCTGGGGGTTTTCTGGTTCTGGGCCATTTGGTCAAAAATGTGCCAATATCCTTCTAGGATCTCAAGGGAATTCCTAGGCTGACTGGAAGGGCTAGGAATGGCCTTGACAACACTTCCTTGGTCTGGAATAATAAGTATTCTTTGATGACCTACTGTTTGAGGTGATTCAGTATCTTGGTTTATAACGATTTTAACAGTACTTCCCTTATCTGGACTGCTTACTATTTGGACTATTTCAGGAGGATATTCTGGTTCTTCTGCTTATCCTGTTTCCCCTTCTCCTTCACGGATATTACTAGAGTTTTCTTCTTGAGGGGAAATTAGGCAGGGATTCTCAATTTCTTGGGAATCTTGCTCAATTCCCACTTTTTGACTATGTATCTCAGCAAAGGCTTCAGATGGTGACTCTATGGCCTGAAGGGAACTAGTAGGTTGTCTAGAGACAACTTTCCTAGGCCCTACTGATGGCTGAGATTCAATCCTTTTAAGGATTTCATCAATAAAATTTGTTCGCCCAAGGGTCACCGGTCCCTTAGGCTTTTTAGGTTTAGGAGGTTTTTTTTTTTTCTTTACTGGTTTATTCATTCAAGAAAACAAGCCTTCATTCCTACCTAAAAAAATAAGCTTACCTAATTCTGCTGTGAAGTGGGTTGTGAGCAAGTGTGTTCCTTGCCCGGTGTGCAGGTTCTTACCTTCCATATTTAATACCCTATTCATCGCAAGCAGAAGAAAATTAATTGTGCATCACTCCTTTGAAATGGCATACACTCTCCCTGGCAATGGCGCCAAAATGTTGAGGCATAAAAGGTATCTTTTAAACACCTAATTATCCTACATTAATTATTAATCCGAGAGTGGATTTTTATTTCAAGAGTGTACTCTATCTGAGACTAAAATTAACTAAGAGTAATGCTATGAAAGATGTAGTACATTATGCTAGATACAAGAGTAAATGGATGCTTGTAAAGAAATCTAATTACAGAAACATGAATGAAAATACTTTGAAATATTAACTACTCATTCTGCAAAACATCAATCAAGGATACAGTAACAATAAATCATTCCCTTACAAATCGATGCAATTGAAATCACACTGAGACAAGGCCATCAATCTGGGAACTTGGAAGCAGTAACCAATGTCCTCTACAGCTGATGGTCCTATTCTTTAAGCAATCAAAATGAAATAAAACTTGAACTACTTGCTGATGAAAATAATTAAAAAGAACTTCTTCTAATAACAAGAGTTGGAAAGGAACAAAAAATTGTAATTCATATGTGTACATAGCAACTATAAACACTCTCTCTGCTAATCCGAACCTATGAATCAGAAATGAGAAAAAAACAGGAATGGAACAACAAACATTAATTGAATAGCAAGTATAAACTTAACGCAATCAGGCAACGAATCTTCTTAATACTTCAACCCTATCGAGAACCAACACTATGAAACAGTCAATCAAAATGAACCATAAACCAATAGAACAACAAATAGAACTAAGTATAGAACAAAAAATCTTTATAAATATAGCAAGATGAATAAGCCAGTAAACATGATTCTTGCTAAGATAGAATAGCAGTGCAATTCATTAATGCTCATAGAAAATCCGAATTCAATCCAACAACAATCAAACAACTCTGTAATCGTAATGAATCTGAACAAAATTATCACATGACAGTAAAAAAAGGATAGAAATACAAATAGCAGAGTAATTCCACCAGGGTCGGGCACTTAGCACCAGTGAAACAATGCTTGGTTACTTCATAACTTGAAAGATGAAATGAAATGTGCCTTTATATTAATCGAGCATAGAGTATTACAAAGATATCTCTCTAAAGTCGAGAGTCAATAAAGCATAATATTACAAAAGAAATGTTTTGAATCCAGGGATCTCCCATAATCACTAAAGGCGTTGCCTTATATAACAGACTTTGACAGACAAGATAAGGAATAAGATGAGGTTTGAACAGCAATCCCTCAGGATCGAAGCATCCTGAGGGATTTTCTTCCCTTCTTTTAGTTATCACATAATTTACTTTGACCGAAGCCGAGCTGTCCCCTGCCTTTTATTAGCGATGCGTTCAGATTTCCTTGTCCTTGGCAGGATTTGGTCTAACGCTGGATGAACATCAATTTCATTTATCTCAGCCTCACCTTTGATATAGTTGTTCACCTCGTCTAATTCGTGTTTTTAGCAACAAAAAGAAATCTTTAGTCATATTTTTACAATAAACATAAATCTTTACAATTCTACCATAATTCTTGTAATAAATCATCTTTCTAGGTGAAAAGAATTATGTCTAAAGTAAAATAATGAGAAAACACATAGTGAATTCATACCTTTCCCACTTCTCAACATACCCCCCTGCTTACCCTTTTTCATGTCCTCATGAAAACTATAGTTCACATGCAGAGCAGTTAAAGAATAAGTTGGATAAGGTTTTTCATCAAAAGGCCTAAAACCATGCATTGCAGCTAATGCTTCGAAGACATGCTCTGTCTATCCTTCAGGTAGTTCATAAATGGATTCGTAATGTGTAGCAGGATACCATGCAATGGGGCTTTGAAACCTACATCCTAGCCAGAATGGTCCTTCCCTCAAAATAATGTTGCTATACGAAACCAAGCGGTCTGCAAGTAATCCAAAGTTTTTATAGTTAAATGGTTCTATATTTTTCACCTTCCGATTGGAAATTCCCCATTGGACCTTAGCTGCTATGTAAGCCTGGTTTCTAATAGATAGGAAATAGTCTATCCCATTCAAGATAATTGATTTATGGATAGGTCCCAATGCTTGGATATCACCTTCCTTTGTCATTAAATTCTTCTGCCTAGCCCATAGTTGTAATGGGTGCTTAGGTTCACTCCTAACCCACAAATCTAATTCATTTTCCTGCCCTTGAAAAACATTATAGGCTTTAATCCATTTTAATTGATCAACAACAAAGGAAATAAATGCCTAGTACTGGATATCACCCACAAAAGGGCTAGGATTTGTCTCACTATCATTTTCCAATATGAGATCATGCAAATAAAACTCACACAAGAGGCACTGTACCTTTACCCCATAGAGTTTTCAGCATGTTACAAAATCATCTATAGTTTTTAGCTCTATAGATTCTCCTTCCCTAACTGCCTTAATCTTTAGCTGTAAATATATTTCTAATAAAAATAAATCATAATTCTTGGCATTGCATCTACAAGCTAAGACATTGGTGTATAATGAGCAGAGAGTGTCCATTCGATTATGGGCTAATTTTAATTGATTCATTACCTTCTCAGCCTTATCCTCTATCTTTCGACACTTCTCGTGGGCTTCAGCCTCTGATTCATGGATGGTCTTCATCTGCTGCTGCAACTCCTGTTATCTTCTTCTAGGGATAATGTCTTCTTCCAAATTTTCCCTTTCCAATCGAGCCTGTGCCAACTCCTCTTAGAGTCTAGCTAATGTAGGGTCACCAAAAGTATTCTGACTACTAGCTTGCATATTTTCACTTGAACTGGGTCCCTCTAGAACAACTTCTTCTGGAACAACTGCTTGTTGTTTCGTATCTCCATGATTAGGCTTAGCCATAGCTTCTGGAACTTAGGGGTTCATTTTAGTGGCCACTTTCCTCTTTTTCGAAGCTCGCTTGGTGGCTATGCTTCTTTTCTTTGGTGTTCGCTTGGGAATTTGTTTCATTCTAAGAACCCTAATTGTTTGCCTGAGTTATTCCATGAGTCTCTGAAGCTTCATTCGTTCCCTTTGAAGCTTTTCAATCTCAATTATTTTCTTCCTTTTTCTTAATGGAATGATTGTTCCTTTTTCTAGACCTACTTGCTCAACAGGGTTTTGGTCCTCATCAGACATGCCTTCAGTTAGGCTCACTTCTCTAATTTCTTCTTGGGGTTCTTCCAAAATTTTCATATTCCCTTGGCTAAATTCTTCAGGTGTTATACCCTCAATTGACTCTGCAATCCCCTGAGAATTTTCAGGTTGGGATACTACTTCAGTGTTCTCCTTTTCTTGTTCATGCTTCTCAGGGGAAGCAACCGCAGCTGATTCCATTATTTCGTTAGAGTTTGTTGTTTCATCCAAAATTTATTCAACCATTTCTTTATTGACAGCATAGTTCTCCTGCAATTGGTTGATATCAATATTGAGGTCCAGAGGGTTATGAGGCTGCACATAGTCACTCATATTGGCCAGAATTTGGGCCAATTGGTCTTCTTGTAAAGGACTTCGAGGTGAACTTGCAGTAGTGTTTTCGTGAGGCTCTATTCCTTCTCTTTCACTACTGTGATTATCTTTTTCCTCCTCACAGTTATGGTAGCTAACTTTTTCCTCATCCGAGTAATGAATTTATCCCTCAATTTCCTCTTCTTCGTTATTTCCTTCTTCTGCAGTAGTTTGTTTGTCATCACTAGTGTGGTGGCTCATTTCTTCTTCCTCATCAGTACAAGGACTTCCTTCTTCCAATTGTGGAGGCTATTCATCCTCTGAGCTGGGAAATTACAAGGGTTGGCTACTACTACCTGGAAGGCCTTCTATCATTCCCCTACTTCTTTTTGAATGGAGGGACTGTCTACGATTTGATGGCTCAGCTGCTAAGCTAGCCATTCTCTTCCGTTTTGGGGCGGGTAAGGCTAATCCTCCATTAATAGAAAATATCAACTCTTCCCAGCTAGTATGCTATTGGGTGAGACTATGACTCACTATTAATCTGATTAGGCAATGGTGGCTTACCACCATGTCTACGTGCCGAGATTTTCTTATACTACGGGCAACATCATGCAGTAAGGAATTTAAAAATGTAGGCAAATTTACAGTGCATTTCTACTTTAATACTACCAATAACTTAAGGTGGCGAGGTATTACCATGTCTTTCCTTCCATCGCATGTTATATAGGCCTGCACTATATTGGCCAATTCTGTCCATGGTTCTCTCAATGATGTCGGCTGAACTACGTTGCCTTTGACGACCAATGTCTATCCATCATCCTAGAAAATCTTCATGGCTTCTTGAAGCCTGACCTTTTTCTGAGTCCATATGGTTCCTTGTGCTGGTAGACCAGACACCTCTGCAATTATTTCATCTGTTACGGCTATTTGTATTCCTATAACAATGGAGTATCCTTCCTGCAAATTCTGTAAAAACTCGGTAGCCACTGTTTCATGGGGTTGTTGCGGCCTCGTGAAATATGTAATCCATCCCAATTTTTCTAGAATCTCTCATGCAGCATCAGAAACAACTAGCATTTGTGGCTCACTGCGAATTGGTCTTCCTCCCATCGTCTCTGCACACTGTTACTTCTTTCCAAACACACAGTGATGTAATGGAACAACACAACATGGTAAATTGGAATAATATTGTTAAGTTTTTGTTATTCCCTAGAATGTAGGGATTTGATTCTCATACAGGTAAAAAAATATAGTGATTTGATCTGCATGCAGTGATTAAGAGACATCCGCGCCCCCCCTGGAGGATGATAGGTCATCCTCGACCGTCAATTAAGAGAGGAAAGTACTGCACAACAGTTGTACAGTAGGAAAAAACAGGCATATTTATGATACAATCAATCAAATTATGGAATTTATTGAAATCAATGCATGTGATAAATCGTAAATATATATAGAGATGTTTGTAATGATTTAAAGATAAGGGGAACGGATAGCTTAAAATGAACATAAGTACAGATGCGTTTATTACCCACTCAAACTAATGTGATCAATTTATGATGATTTTCATGTATAATAGGTTCGAAATCAAGGGTTGAGGATTCATACTTTCATTTGATATTTAGATAGAGGTATAGGAAAAAGGGTTTAATATTACTATTGATGTGTATAAATGTGACTCCAATACCATCAGCAAAGCTTTGTTTCCCACAGGTGTCCATAACCTTGAAAATTTTTCTTTCTCACCCTTGGAACCATTGTCCTTTATTTATGCTGAGGAATTTCTTGTTAAAAGTCATAACAGAGGCCATTTTGCTGGCTTGATGACCAGATAAATCACAATGCCATTCACCGGGAAGAAGTGAAAAGTGGGCAGGGCGGCTCGTGATGAGACCTCCTGTTCCAAGGAATTCTTATTTTTTTTTTTAATTTTCCATTGGGCCATATCCCTGGTGTGGTGGCCATGATGGGAATGTCACTTCACTCTCTTCCTTATGATCATGGTAGGTTGGCTTTTGATGAGACCACCTATCCTCCATCTGCCATATCATAAAATTATTCGTGAAATATATAAATATTTTTTCTTTTTCATATATCACTTTCCTACTTATATATAAAGGATGGTTCAACACTCCTTAAGAGTAGGGATGGTGGAATAAGTCTAAACATCTCAATATAAAAGAATATGCCCTTATTCCTACTCCATGAGTAAAAATCAAAGAAAGTTATAAAATTTAGGGAAGAACTAACATGATAAGGATAATCGATCATATTAATTCTAGTGATAGTAAGACAACAAAGTCATGTTATTAATTATGTCCCTTTTTTATTTTTCTTATCATTACCAAGCAATTTTCTTAAAAATGACGATTTATTTTTTATTTGCTGATTCCATAAAGCTTTAATCTGTATGATTTTGTGTAAATATGATGTTTTCCATTAGAAGAGTCATCAGAAATCCTCAAAATGATGGTTTAAAACAAAAAATAATCCACTCAAAAGGTGTTATTCCTTTAAAAAGGAACAACAGAAAAAATCTGCGAAAATGTTGTTCCTTTCGAAAGGAACAGCAAAAATAATCTGCGAAACTACTGTTCCTTTCGAAAGGAACATCAAAGAAATCTATGAAACAACGAAAGTAAACAACGCAACTGTTGTTCCTTTCAAAAGGAACAAAAAAAACACTCTCAGCAAAGTTGTTGTTCCTTTTGAGAGGAATAGCAAAAATGCTATTCCTTTAGAAAGGAATAGCAAAAACTCAAAACAATCAAAATAAACAGAGTTTTTTTTTCATGAAACAAAGAATCAAAATGAATTAACAGAATTTATGTAAAAATTTTAAAGAAAAGAAATGATTTAATAAATGGGTGCCGAGGAGGAGTTATCCCCTTCAGCCATAATTTTCATGGTAGAATATTCCCATAATTATTGGTAGAAGGATTCTCGAGTAAGTGGTTTATGATATAATTGTAACCGATGACCGTTTACTTTGAAGGAATGTCCAAATCCATCAATGGTGGTTAATGTAATGGTGCCATTATCATGCACTTTTTGCATTTCGTAAGGTCTGATCCATCATGTCTAGATTTTCCCTGGAAAATTCTGAAACCTAGAATCATATATGAGTGCCTAGTCTCCTTCATGGAATATATTTTCTTTGACAAGGGCGTCATTCCATTTTTCTATCTGTTGTTGAATTAGCGGTGTGTGCTGAAGAGCAGAGAGCCTAATTTCATCTAACTCATTAATTTGTTGCAGTCTTTTGGCCTGAGCTTCATTTAAATCTAGACCCACATTTTGGGTTGTTCTTAATGTCTGAATTTCAAACTCTATTGGAAGGATGGACTCTTTTCCAAATACCAATTGATACAGTGAATATCCCGTAGTGGCTCTCCATGTTGTTCGGTATGCCAAAAATTCTTCTAGCAATCTGTAGGCCCAATCACGTCTGTGTGAGGCAAATCTTTTTTTCAATATGGATTCAATTACTTTGTTCGTGCTCTCTACTTGGCCATTTTCCTGTGGGTGGTATGGGGTTGTAATCTTGTGTTGAATGTGGTAATTCTACAATGTTTCAGCTAGTTTATTACCTACAAATTGTGTTCCTCCATCTATTATTACGTCCCTCGAGAGGCCATATCGCACAAATATTTGGAAAAGAAATTGTATTACAGAGTCCTCTGTAGCTTTTGAAAGTGCCTTTGCTTCAACCCATTTAGTGACATACTTGGTTGCAACTAGGATGCATGTTTTTTGGTTTGATGGGGGGCTAATAGGGCCAACAAAATAGAGTACCCAACATTCAAATGGTTCAATTACTATTTGAGGGTTCAAAGGCATTTCATCAGACTGCCTAGGGCGACCTACCCTTTGGCAGCTATCACAGGCCTGCAAATTTTTTTTGGCATCTTTAAAAATGGTAGGCCAATAATAGCCTGTCTGTAAAACCTTATCGGCAGTTCTATGATCTACAAAATGTCCGCCACACGGCCCATCATGGCATGATTTCAAAATATCAAATAATTTGTCCTCCCGGATGCATCTCCTAATTTGCATATATGACCCTGTATGAAACAGGTAGCCCCCAATCCAAAAGAATCGAGTACTACGTTGTATTGTCTTCTTTTGTTCATTAAGGGTTAGATGTTTAGGTAATTTACCTATTGCCAAATAATTTTCTATGTCAGGATACCATGGGGTTCTGACAGTAACAACGAACAAATGTTCTTCTGGGAAGTGGTCTTCAACTGCTTCTGTATCTGTTGGCTTTGGCATTCTTGACAGAAAATCAGCTACATGGTTCTCTTTTCCAGGTCGATATTTAATTGTAATGTCGAATTCCTGCAATAAAATCAACCATCTTGTCACTCTTCCATTTGTAACAGGTTTATTTGCTAAAAATTTAATGGCAGAGTGATAAGTATATAGTACTATGGGATACCCAGTTATATAATGTCTAAACTTATTTACAGCATGTACTACAGCTAAAAATTCCTTCTTAGCCACAATATAATTTAGTTCCGCAGAAGATAGATTTTTGCTAATATAATAGATTGCATATGGTTTTTTGTCTTCCTCCCGCCCAAGCATTGCTCCAATTGTTGTGTCCGAGGCATCAGATGAAATTTGGAATGGCAAATTCCAATTTGGGCCCCTCAGCACTTGGGTTGTTGAGACAAGAGTTTTCAAATCGTTGAAGGCATTGTCACATTTATCTGTCCAAATAAAATCAACGTTTTCTGTTAGTGCATATAAAGGTGCAACTATTCGAGAATAATGTTCTATAAATCTCCTATAATAACCAGAAAATCCAAGAAATCTACATACCTCTGTTTGTGTGGTGGGTGTGGGTATTAACAAAATTATCTGAATTTTAGCTAGATCCACTTGAATTCCAACTACTGAAATATAGTGCCCTAGGATAACTCCTTCAATCATCATCATATGAAACTTTTCATGGCTTAAACAAAGCCTAGTGTCCATACATATTTGCAGCAACTTTTCTAAATTTTCTAATGCTAGCTCAAAATCATCTCCGTAAGGTGTGAAGTCATCCATATATACTTTGAGCCCTTCATTTATTAAATCTAAGAATATGCTGAGAATGGCCCTTTGAAATGTAGCAGGGGAATTGCATAGGCCAAACGGTAAGACTCGGTAGGAAAATGTCCCCCAAGGATAGGTAAAAGTAGTTTTGTCTTGGTCTTCAGGGGCAATCTAGATTTGATTGTACCCACTGAAGCCATCGGGGAAGGAAAAAAATTTCTTTCTTGCCAATGTGTCTAATACTTGGTCAATGAAAGGAAGGGGAAAGTGGTGTTTCTAGGTTTCCTTGTTAAGTTCTCAGTAATCTACACATATTCTCCACTTCCTGTTCTTTTTTGGTACCACTACTAATGGAAAGACCCACTTGCTATCAGATATTGGGTAGATGAAATTGACATCCAATAGTTTCTGTAATTCAGCTTTCACAATATATTTAAGGTGACTGTTTAGTCTTCTTTGGGGTTGGGGAATGGGTCTCACATCTTTTTCGGTATAGATGTGGTGTGTGCATAATTGGGGGTCAATTCCCTTCATGTCTAGGCAATCCCATGCAAAGGTTGATTTCTATTTCCGTAGTAATTGGACCAACTTCTCTTCTTGTTCAACAGTTAGATTTTTGTTAATGTTTAGAGTTTTTCCTAGCTCAATTTATACAATCTTACTATTATACACAGAAATAGTGGGTATTACTTGATCAGGAATGTATTTCAAAGGATATTCTTCTTCTTTATTATCAAATGCTGCCTTGATCATGTGACATTGTATATGGGATCTGAATTGTGGTTTGTTAATAAAACTATTAATGATGTCATCCTCTGTTTGGTCTTTAAAATCAAGGGAATCTTCTATTATTAGAGGTGATCTCATATTTTCCATAAGATATGATACAGGTTGTTTTCTTGTTTTGATTATTGATAGGCTTGGTTGGGCTAGGGGATATAAAGCTAAATTCTTGACATAGTTTCCCCTTGTTATTGTCATGTTGCCTTGTTAGCATCCAATATAGGCATCGACAGTTGCCAACCAAGGTCTACCTAGGATTAACGGGTGTAAATCTAGCCGGTTCTTTGGGTTAATAACCAGGAAGTTAGCAAGGTATTCCCAAGAATCTACAGATACCATTACATCTTGTAGTGTACCCTCTAGTTTAACTACTGATCGATCGGCCAATTCCAATAAGGTTGTTGTTGGTTCAAGTGATGTAATGCCAAGTTTTTGATAGGTGGTGGTTTTTATGATATTGATTGCAGCTCCCAAATCAACTAAGGCATTTGGGAACAATTCCCCATTGATTTTCACTGTCACTATAGGATTTCTTGGGTCTTCATATTTTACAGGTGTTTCCATTCTTGATAATAAATCAGATAGAGTACCGACTATTTGGACAGTTGGGTTGGTGGTTGTTCTCCTCTTTGGTTTCTTTATGCATAATTCCATAATGGTTTTTGCATATATAGCGATGTATAGGATAGCTTGGAGGAGAGGGATTTTTATACACAAATTTTTTAATTCTCCCAGAAGATCAAAATTGGGATGTTCTAATGGGCGTGGTATGATTAATCGTTCTGGGAATGGTGGAGAAGAGGTCGTTACTTGTTGTTGATTTTGTTGTTGAACCTCCTCCTCTTTTTTTAATGTTTGTTCTACAGATAACGGGTCTTCAAAATGAACATTTTTGTTTCTCTATGTTTCTACTATACGCCCAAACCTTAATTGAAGGTCATTACACTCCCTCATTTCAGTTTCTAATTTTGGGGGTTCCATTATTTGGACAGAATGAATTTTCCTATTGTTTTGATTTGGGTTGGGCTGGGCTAGGAGTTGTGGTCTTAAGTTGGTCTAGGGGTTTGTATAGGGAGCCGACAGTGTAGGTTGAGAGAGGGGAATTGTTCCAGCTCGCTGATTTGTAGGTCTTTTCTAGTTTGATTTCCAGGCCTGACTCTGCAAAGTAGAGGGGGACCATTGTGTTGGATAAGCATTGTTTTGCCAAAATGGTGGGAAGAAAGGAAAATTTGGCCAATTAGTTTGATTTGTTTGATTTGGCCATGATGATGTAGGGAATGGATGTTGTGACCAATTGGGGAAAGGTGGTTGATTTTGCCACATTCCATTATGTTGCTGAGCATTGTATTGAGGAGGCTAAAAAGAAGAAAATGGATCAGTTGGCATACCTGATTGTCATGGCTACCATTGTCGGCACTGATTAAGTAGACATACTACTTCTAATTCTTCTTCTGCCTCCTTATAAACTGCTTTCAGGCCAGGAAGTGAGGGACATCTTTCAATGGGGTGATATTTTGTGAAAATTGCGCAAACTTTGATTACATCTAGCGGGCACTCTTTGTGGCAGTGTTTCTTCCTGCATCTAGGACAGAATACTGCCAAAATTTTCTCTACTTCTGCTTTCTTTTCTTTGGCTAGTATAACTATTTTAAAATATTCCTGCATGTTTCAAATCTTTGCACGAGTTACACCTGCATTGGAGGTCCTGTTTTCCCTTGTAATCATGTCACGTTCTACTGATTTTAGCCTTTTGTTGCCCCTCGAACTCCTGATACACAAATCAATGATGTTAGAATAACTTTCCTGATATATATCACCTTTTCCCATAATATTCAATGTTTCAACCCATTGATCTTTCATTCCCCTAATTAATGTAGCTTTCAACACATTATCAGGTAAGGGTAAGGATGCATAAGGAGATCTCTGAATATTGTATTGAAACCATTCCACATATTCTTGCAGGGTTTCATTTGGTTTTGCTGTCATTTGGAATATTTCATATTTTAGTTCCCGAGACCTGAAATAATCTTGATATTTCTTTAAAAACGTAGCTTTCATCTGATCCCAATCAGTTATGACACCCCCACCTAAGCCCATAAACCATCGTAAGGATTCTCTTTTAATGTGGAAGGAAATAGTTTTAATTTTTGGGGATCAGTGGTATAGTCATACCCCTTGTACAACACATCGAATTCGAAAAAAATTACATCTAGATCTTCTGATGTTAAGCCATGAAATGTGGGAATATTTTGAAGATGAATGGCTTTCATAGGTGTATTAACTACAGTATATACTATAGAATATTGCAGTGTAGAGGTTTGCTGGGGGTTTTCTGGTTCTGGGCCATTTGGTCAAAAATGTGCCAATATCCTTCTAGGATCTCAAGGGAATTCCTAGGCTGACTGGAAGGGCTAGGAATGGCCTTGAAAACACTTCCTTGGTCTGGAATAATACGTATTCCTTGATGACCTACTTTTTGAGGTGATTCAGTATCTTGGTTTATAACGATTTTAACAGTACTTCCCTTATCTAGACTGCTTACAGTTTGGACTATTTCAGGAGGATATTCTGGTTCTTCTGCTTCTCCTATTTCCCCTTCTTTAAGGCTTCATATGGTGACTTTGTGGCCTGAAGGGAACTAGTAGGTTGTCTAGATATAACTTTCCTAGGTCCTACTGATGGCTGAGATTCAGTATTTTTAAGGATTTCGTCAATAAAATTTGTTCGCCCAAGGGTCACCGGTCCCTTAGTTTTTTAGGTTTAGGAGGAATTTTGTTTTGCTTTGCTGTTTTATTCATTCAAGAAAACAAGCCTTTATTCCTACCTAAAAAAATAAGCTTACCTAATTCTGTTGTGAAGTGGGCTGTGAGCAAGTGTGTTCCTTGCCCGGTGCGCAGGTTCTTACCTTCCGTATTTAATACCCAATTCTTCGCAAGTAGAAGAAAATGAATTGTGCATCACTCCTTTGAAATGGCATACACTCTCCCTAGAAATGGTGCCAAAATGTTGAGGCATAAAAGGTATCTTTTAAACACCTAATTATCCTACATTAATTATCAATCCGGGAGCAACTTTTTATTTCAAGAGTGTACTATGTCTGAGACTGCAATTAACTAAGAGTAATGCTATGAAATATGTAGTATAGTATGCTAGATATAAGAGTAAACAGATGCTTTTAAAGAAATATAATTACAGAAACATGAATGAAAATACTTTGAAATCTTAACTACTCATTCTGCAAAACATCAATCAGGGATACAATAACAATAACTCATTCCCTTAGAAATCAATGCAACTGAAATCACACTGAGACAAGGCAATCAATCTGGGAACTTGGAAGCAGTAACCAATGTCCTCTACAACTGATGATCCTGTTCTTTAAGCAATCAAAATGAAATCAAACTTGAACTACTCATTGATGAAAATAACTAAAAAGAACTTCTTCTAATAACAATAGTTGGAAAGGAACAACAACTCATAATTCCTATGTGTACACAACAACTATAAACACTCTCTCTACTAATCTAAACCTACGAGTTAGAAATGAGCAATAAAAAGGAATGGAACAACAAACATTAATTGAACAGCAAGTATAAACTTAACGCAATCAGGCAATGAATCTTCTTAATACTTCAACCCTGTCGATGGCCAACACTATGAAACAGTCAATCAAAATGAACCATAAACCAATAGAACATCAACTAGAATTAAGTATAGAACAACAAAGCTTTATAAAATATAGCAAGATGAATAAGCCAGTAAACACGATTCTTGCTAAGATAGAATAGCAGTGCAATTCATTAATGCTCACAGCAAATTCGAATTCAATCCAACAACAATCAAACAACTCTGTAATCATAATGAATCTGAACAAAGTTATCACACGACAGTAAGCAAAGGATAGAAATACAAACAACAGAGTAATTCCACTAGGGCCGAGCCCTTAGCACTAGTGAAACACTGCTTGGTCACTTCATAACTTTAAAGATGAAATGAAACACGCCTTTATATTAATAAAGCATAGAGTATTACAAAGATCACTCTCTAGAGTCGAGAGTCAATAAAGCGTAATATTACAAAAGAAATGTTTTGAATCCAGGGATATCCCCTAATCACTAAAGGTGTTGCCTTATATAATAGACTCTGACAGACAAGATAAGGAATAAGATGAGGTTTGAACATCGATCCCTCAGGATCGAAGGATCCTGAGGGATTCACTTCCCTTCTTTTAGTTATCACATAATTTTCTTTGACTGAACCCGAGCTGTCCCCTGCCTTTTCTTAGTGATGCATTCGGATTTCCTTGTCCATGGCAGGATTTGGTCTAACGCTGGAGGAACAACAATTTCATTTATCTCAGCCTCGCCTTTGATATAGATGTTCACCTCGTCTAATTCCTGTTTTTAGCAACAAAAATAAATATTTAGTCATCCTTTTACAATAAACATAAATATTTACAATTCTACCATAATTCTTCTAATAAATCATGTTTCTAGGTGAAAATAATTATGTTTAAAGTAAAAGAATGAGAAAACACATAGTGAATTCATACCTTTCCCACTGTTCAACATACCCCCCTGCTTACCCTTTTTCATGTCCTCATGAAAACTGTAGTTCACATGCAAAGCAGTTAAAGAATAAGCTGGATAAGGTTTTTCATCAAAAGGCCTAAAACCATGCATTGCAGCTAATGCTTCGAAGACATGCTCTGTCTGTCCTTTGGGTAGTTCATAAATGGATTTGTAATCTGTAGCAGGATACCATGCAACGGGGCTTTGAAACCTACATCCTAGCTAGAATGGTCCTTCCCTCAAAATGAGGTAGCTATAGGAAACCAAGCGGTCTGCAACTAATCCAAAGTTTTTATAGTTAAATGGTTCTGTATTTTTCACATTCCGATTGGAAATTCCCCATCGGACCTTAGCTGCTATGTAAGCCTGATTTCTAATAGATAGGAAATAGTCTATCCCATTCAAGATAATTGATTTATGTATAGGTCCCAATGCTTGGATAACACCTTACTTTGTCATTAAATTCTTCTACCTCGCCCATAGTTGTAATGGGTGCTTAGGTTCACTCCTAACCAAAAAATCTAATTCATTTTCCTGCCTTTGAAAAAAATTATAGGCTTTAATCCATTTTAACTGATTAACAACAAAGGAAATAAATGTGTATTATTGTATATCACCCACAAAAGGGCTAGGATTTGTCTCACTATCATTTTCCAATGTGATATCATGCAAATAAAACTCACACAAGAGGCACTGTACCTTTACCCCATAGAGTTTGCATCATGTTACAAAATCATCTATATTTTTTAGCTCTATATATTTTCCTGCTCTAACTGCCTTAAGATTTAGTTGTAAATATATTTCTAATAGAAATAAAGCATAATTCTTGGTAGGGCATCTACAAGCTAAGACATCAGTGTACAATGAGCAGAGATTGTCCATTCGATTCTGGGCTAATTTTAATTGATTCATTACCTTTTCAGCCTTCTCCTCTATCTTTCAACACTTCTCGTGGGCTTCAGCCTCTGCTTCATGGATGGTATTCATCTGTTTTTGCAACTCTTGATATCTTCTCCTATGGATAGTGTCTTCTTCCAATTTTTCTCTTTCCAATCGAGCCTATGCCAACTCCTCTTGGAGTCTGGCTAATGTAGGGTCACCAAAAGTATTCTGACTACTAGCTTGCATATTTTCACTTGAACTGGGTCCCTATGGAGCAGCTTCTTCTGGAAGAGCTGCTTGTTGTTCTGTATCTCCATGATTAGGCTCATCCATAGCTTTTGCAACTTGGGGGTTCATTTTAGTGGCCACTTTCCTCTTTTTCGAAGCTCGCTTGGTGGGTATGCTTCTTCTCTTTGGGGTTCACTTGGGAATTTGTTTCATTCTAAGAACCGTAATGGTTTTCCTGAGTTGTTCCATGAGTCTCTGAAGCTTCATTTGTTCCCTCTGAAGCTTTTCAATCTCAGTTACTTTCTTCCTTTTTCTTAATGGAACGATTGTTCCTTTTTCTGGACCTACTTGCTCAATAGGGTTTTGGTCCTCATCTGCCATGCCTTCAGTTGGGCTCGCTTCTTTGTTTTCTTCTTGGGGTTCTTCCTAAATGTTCATATGCCCTTGGCTAAATTATTCATGTGTTATACCCTTTATTGACTCTGCAATCCCATGAGAATTTTCAGGTTGGGATACTACTTCAGTGTTCTTCTTTTCTTGTTCATGCTTCTCAGGGGAAGCAACCCCAGCTGATTCCATCATTTCGTTAGGGTTTGTTGTTTCATCTAGAATTTCTTCAGCTGTTTCTTTGTTGACAGCAGAGTGCTCCTGCAATTGGTTGATATCAGTATTAAGGTCCAGAGGGCTATGAGGCTACACATAGTCACTCATATTGGCCAGAATTTGGGCCAATTAGTCTTCTTGCAAAGGAATTTGAGGTGAACTTGCAGTAGTGTTTTCGTGAGGGTCTGTTCCTTCGCTTTCACTATTGTGATTATCTTCATCCTCCTCGCAGGTATGGTAGCTACCTTTTTCCTCATCCGAGTAATGAATTTCTCCCTCAATTTCCTCTTCTTCGTTATTTCCTTCTTCTGCATTGGTTTGTTTCTCACCACTGGTGTGGTGGCTCATTTCTTCTTCCTCATCAGTACAAGGACTTCCTCCTTCCAATTGTGGAGGTTGTTCATCCTCTGAGCTGGGAAATTCCAAGGGTTGGCTACTACTATCCGGAAGGCCTTATATCATTCCCCTTATTCTTTTTCAATGGAGGGACTGTCTATGATTTCATCGCTCAGCTGCTAATTTAGCCATTCTTTTCCGTTTTGGGGCAGGTAAGGCTAATCCTCCATCAATTGAAAATATCAACTCTTCCCAATTGGTATGCTATTGGGTGAGACTACGACTCACTATTAATATGATTAGGAAATGGTGGCTTACCACCATGTATACATGCCAATATTTTATTATACTACGGGCAACATCATGCAGTAAGGAATTTAAAAATGCAGGCAAATTTACAATGCATTTCTACTTTAATACTACCAATAACTTAAGGTGGTGAGGTCTTAGCATGTCTTTCCTTCCGTCGCATGTTATATAGGCCTGCACTATATTGGCCGATTCCATCCATGGTTCTCCCAATGATGTCGGCTGAACTCCTTTTCCTTTGACGACCAATGTCTATCTGTCATCCTAGAAAATCTTCATGGCTTCTTGAAGCCTCACCTTTTTCTAAGTCCATATGGTTCCTTGCGCTGGTAGAATAGACACCTTTGCAATTATTTCATCTATTATGAATATCTGTATTCCTCTAACCATGGAGTATCCTTCCTGTAAATTTTGTAAAAACTCGGTAGCCAATGTTTCATGGGGTTTTTGCGGCCTCGTGAAATATGTAATCCATCCCAATTTTTCCAGAATATCTCATGCATCATCAGAAACAACTAGCACTTGCGGCTCACTATGAATTGGTCATCCTCCCATCATCTCTACACACTGTTACTTCTTTCCAAACACACAGTGATGTAACGGAACAACACAGCACGATAAATTGGAATAATATCGTTAAGTTTTTGTTATTCCCTAGAATGTAGGGATTTGATTCGCATACAGGTAAAAAAATATAGTGATTTGATTTGCATGCAGTGATTAAGAGACATCCGCACCCCCCTTGGAGGATGATAGGTCGTCCTTGATCGTCAATTAAGAGTGGAAAGTACTGCACAAGAGTTGTACAACAGGAAAAAGCAGGCATAATTATGATACAATCAATCAAATTATGGCATTTACTGAAATCAATGTGTGAGATAAATCGTAAATAGATATAGAAATGTTTGTAATGATTTAAAAATAAGGGGAAGGGATAGCTTAAGATGAACATAACTACAAATGCGTTTATTGCCCACTCAAAATAATGTGATTGATTTATGATGATTTTCATGTATCATAGGTTTGAAATCAAGGGTTGAGGATTCATACTTTCATTTGATATTTAGATTGAGATATAGGAAAAATGGTTTAAAATTACTATTGATGTGTATAAATGTGACTCCAATACCATCAGCAGAGCTCTGTTGCCCACAGGTGTCCATAACCTTGAAAAAGTTTCTTTCTCACCCTTGGAACCATTGTCCTTTATTTATGCTGAGGAAGTTCTTGTTAAATGTCATAACGAAGGCCATTTTTCTGGCTTGGTGACCAGATAAATCACAATGCCATTCACCGGGAAGAAGTGATAAGTGGGCAGGCCAGCTCGTGATGAGACCTTCTATTCTAAGGACTTCTTAATTTTTTTTTTAATTGTCCGTTGGACCATATCCTTGGTGTGGTGGCCATGATGGGAATGCCACTTCACTCGCTTCCTTACGATCATGGTAGGATGGCTCTTGATGAGACCCCCTATCCTCCATCTGCCATATCATAAAATTAATAGTGAAATATATAAATATTTTTTCTTTTTCATATAACACTTTCCTACTTATATATAAAGGATGGCTCAGCACTCCTTAAGAGTAGGGAAGGTGGAAGAATTCTAAACATCTCAATAGAAAAGAATATGCCCTTATTCCCACTCCATGAGTAAAAATCAAAGAAATCTATAAAATTTAGGGAAGAACTAACATGATAAGGATAATCGATCATATTAATTCTAGTGATAGTAAGACAGCAAAGTCATGTTATTAATTATGTCCCTTTTTCCTTTTTCTTATCATTACCAAACAATTTTCTTAAAAATGACAATTTCTTTTTGATTTGCTAATTCTAGTAAGCTTTAATTTGTATGATTTTGTGTAAATAGTATGTTTTCCTTCAGAAAAGTCATCAGAAATCCTCAAATTGATGGTTTAAAACAAAAAATAATCCATTCAAAGGGTGCTATTCTTTTAAAAAGGAACAGCAGAAACAATCTGCGGAAATGTTGTTCCTTTCGAAAGGAACAACAAAAAGAATTTGTGAAACTATTGTTCCTTTCTAAAGGAACATCAAAGCAATCTGTGAAACAACGAAAATAAATAGCGCAACTGCTATTCCTTTCAAAAGGAACAACGAAAACACTCTCAGCAAAGTTGTTGTTCCTTTCGAAAGGAACAACAAAAATGTTGTTCCTTTAGAAAGGAACAACAAAAACTCAAAATAGGAAAAATAAACATAGTTTTTTTTTTTTCATGAAACAAAGAATGAAAATGAATGAACAAACTTTATGTACAAATTTTAAAGAAAATAAATTATTTAATAAATGGGTGTTGAGGAGGAGTTATCCCCTTCAGCCATAATTTTCATGGTAGAATCTTCCCGTAATTATTGGTAGAAGGATTCTCGAGTAAGTGGTTTATGATATAATCGTACTCGATGACTATTTAATTTGAAGGAATGTCCAGATCCATCAATGGTGGTTAATGTAATGGTGTCGTTATCATGCACTTTTCTTATTTTGTAAGGTCCAAGCCATCGTGTCTGGATTTTCCCTGGAAAATTCTGAAACCTAGAATCGTATAGGAGTGCCCAGTCTCCTTTGTGGAAGATATTTTCTTTGACAAGGGCGTCATTCCATTTTTCTCTATGTTTTTGAATTAACGGTGTGTGCGGAAGAGCAGAGAGCCTAATTTCATCTAACTCATTAATTTGCTGTAGTCTTTTGGCCTGGGCTTCATTTAATTCTAGACCCACATTTTGGATTGTTCTTAATGTCTGAATTTCAAAATCTATTGGAAAGATGGGCTCTTTTCCAAATACCAATTGATACGGTGAATATCCCGTAGTGGCTCTCCATGTTTTTCAGTATGCCGACAATGCTTCTGGCAATCTGTAGGCCCAATCACGTCTGTGTGAGGCAAAATTTTTTGTCAATATGGATTCAATCACTTTGTTCGTGCTCTCTACTTGGCCATTTTCCTGTGGGTGGTATGGGGTTGTTATCTTGTGCTGAATGTGGTAATTCTGCAATATTTCAGCTAGTTTATTACCTACAAATTGTGGTCCTCCATCTGTTATTATGTCCCTTGGGAGGCCATATCACACAAATATTTGGAAAAGAAATTGTATTACAGAGTCCTCTATAGCTTTTGAAAGTGCCTCTGCCTCAACCCATTTAGTGACATACTCGGTTGCAACTAGGATGTATGTTTTTTGGTTTGAAGGGGGGCTAATAGGGCCAAAAAAATCGAGCGCCCAACATTCAAATGGTTCAATTACTAGTTGAGGGTTCAAAGGCATTTCGTCAAACTACCCGGGGTGACCTACCCTTTGGCAGCTATCATAGACCTGCACAAATTTTTGGCATCTTTAAAAATGGTAGGCCAATAATAGCCTGTCTGTAAAACCTTATGGGTGGTTCTACGATCTGCAAAATTTCTGCCACACGGCCCATCATGGCATGCTTTCAAAATATCAAATACTTCATCCTCCTAGACTCATCTCCTAATTTTCATATCTGACCCTGTATGAAACAGGTAGCCCCTAATCCAAGAGAATCGGGTACTACGCTGTATTATCTACTTTCGTTCATTAAGGGTTAGATGTTTAGGTAATTTACCTATTGCCAAATAATTTTCTATATCAGCATACCATGGGGTTCTAACAGTAACAACGAACAAATGTTCATCTGGGAAGTGGTCTTCAACTGTTTCTGTATCTGTTGGCTTTGGCATTCTTGACAGAAAATCAGCTACAGGGTTCTCTTTTCCAGGTCGATCTTTAACTATAATGTCGAATTCCTACAACAAAATCAGCCATATTGTCACTCTTCCATTTGTAACAGGTTTATTTTCTAAGAATTTAATGGCAGAGTGATCAGTATATAGTACTATAGGATACCCAGTTATATAATGTCAAAACTTATTTACAGCATGTACCACATCTAAAAATTCCTTCTCAGTCACAGTATAATTTAGTTTAGCAGGGGATAGATTTTTGCTAATATAATAGATTGCATATGGTTTTTTGTATTCCTCTCGCCCAAGAACTGCTCCAATCTCTGTGTCTGAGGCATCAGATGAAATTTGGAATGGAAAATTCCAATTTGGGCCCCTCAGCACTGGGGTTGTTGAGACAAGATTTTTCAGATCGTTGAAGGCATTGTCACATTTATCTATCCAAATAAAATCAATGTTCCCAGTTAGTGCATATAAAGGTGCAACTATTCGAGAATAATGTTCTATAAATCTCCAAGAATAACCAGAAAATCCAAGAAAGCTACGTACCTTTGTTTGTGCGGTGGGTGTGGGTATTAATAAAATTATCTGAATTTTAGCTGGATCCACCTAAATTCTAGCTGCTGAAATATAGTACCCTAGGATAACTCCTTCTATCATCATCATATGACACTTTTCATGGCTTAAACAAAGCCTAGTGTCAATAAATATTTGCAGCACCTTTTCTAAATTTTCTAATGCTGGCTCAGAATCATCTCTGTAAGGTGTGAAGTCATCCATATATACTTCGAGCCCTTCATTTATTAAATCTGAGAAGATGTTGAGAATGGACCTTTGAAATGTAGCAGGGGCATTACATAGGCCAAAGGGTAAGACTTGGTAGGAAAATGTCCCCCAAGGACAGGTAAAAGTAGTTTTGTTTTGGTCTTGAGGGGCAATCTAGATTTGATTGTACCCACTAAAGCCATCGAGGAAGGAAAATAATTTCTTTCCTGCCAATGTGTCTAATACCTGGTCAATGAAAGGAGGGGGAAAGTGGTCTTTCTGGGTTGCCTTGTTAAGTTCTCGGTAATCTACACATATTATCCACTTCCCGTTCTTTTTTGGTACCACTACTAATGGAGAGACCCACTTGCTATCAGATATTGGGTAGATGAAATTGACATCCAATAGTTTCTGTAATTTAGCTTTCACAATATATTTAAGGTGAGTGTTTAGTCTTCTTTGGGGTTAGTGAATGGGTCTCACATATTTTTCAGTATAGATGTGGTGTGTGCATAATTGGGGTTCAATTTCCTTCATGTCTGGGTAATCCCATGCAAAGGCTGATTTTTATTTCCGTAGTAATTAGACCAACTTCTCTTCTTGTTTAGCAGTCAGATTTTTGTTAATGTTTAGAGGTTTTCGTGGCTCAATTTCTACAACCTTAGTATTATACACATAAGTAGTGGGTATTACCTGATCAGGAATGTATTTCAAAGGATCTTCTTCTTCTTTATTATCAAATGCTGCCTTGATTATGTGACATTGTAGATGGGATCTGAATTGTGGTTTATCAATAAAACTATTAATGATATCATCCTCTGTTTGGTCTTTAAAATCAAGGGCATCTTCTATAGTTAGAGGTGATCTCATATTTTCCATAAGATATGATACATGTTGTTTTCTTGTTTTGATTATTGATAGGCTTGGTTGGGCTAGGGGATATAAAGATAAATTCTTGACATAGTTTCCCCTTGTTATTGTCATGTTGCCTTGTCGGCATCCAATATAGGCATCGGCAGTTGCCAAGGAAGGTCTACCTAGGATTAAAGAGTGTCCATCTAGCTGGTTCTTTGGGTTGATAACCAGGAAGTTAGCAAGGTATTCCCAAGAATCTACAAGTACCATTACATCTTGTAGTGTACCCTCTATTTTGACTACTAATCGGTCCCCCAATTCCAATAAGGTTGTTGTTGGTTCAAGCGATGTAATGCCAATTTTTTGACAGGTGGTGGTTGTTAAGATATTGATTGCAGCTCCCAAATCAACTAAGGCATTTGGGATCAATTGCCCATTGATTTGCACCGTCATTATAGGATTTCCTGGGTCTTCCTATTTTACAGGTGTTTCCATTCCTGATAATAAATCAGATAGAGTACCCACTATTTGGACAGTTGGGTTGGTGGTTGTTCTCCTCTTTGGCTTCTTTATGCATAACTCCTTAATGGTTTTTGCATATATAGCGATGTATTGAATAGCTTGGAGGAGAGGGATTTTTATACGCAAATTTTTTAATTCTCCCAGAAGATCAAAATCAGGATGTTCTAATGGGCGCGGTATGATTAATCATTCTGGGAATGGTGGAGAAGAGGTTGTTACTTTTTGTTGATTTTTTTGTTGAACCTCCTTCTCTTTTTTTAATGTTTGTTCTACAAGTAACAGATCTTTAATATGAAATTTTTTTGTTTCTCTCTATTTTTACTGTATGCCCAGACCTTAATTGAAGGTCATTACACTCCCTCATTTCAGTTTCTAATTTTGGGGGTTCCATTATTTGGACAAACTGAACTAGCCTATTGTTTGGATTTGGGTTGGGTTGGGCTGGAAGTTGTGGTCTTAAGTTGGTCTTGGGGTCTGTATAGGGAGCTGGCAGTGTAGGTTGAGAGAGGGGAATTGTTCCAATTGGCTGATTTGTAGGTATTTTCCAGATTGACTTCCAGGCCTGACTCTGCGAAGTAGAGAGGGACCATTGTGTTGGATAAGCATTTTTTTGCCAAAACGGTGGGAAGAAAGGAAAATTTGGCCAATTAGTTTGATTTGTTTGATTTGGCCATGATGATGTAGGGAATGGCTGTTGTGACCAATTGGGGAAAGGTGGTTGATTTTTCCACATTCCATTATATTGCTGAGCATTGTATTGAGGAGGCTGAAAAGAAGAAAATGGATCAGTTGGCATACCTGATTGTCATGGCTTCCATTGTCGGCACTGATTAAGTAGACATACTACTTTTGATTCTTCTTCTGCCTCCTTATAAACTGCTTTTAGGCTAGGAAGCAAGGTACATCCTTCTATGGGGTGATCTTTCGTGCAAATGGTGCAAACTTTGATTACATCCAGCAGGCACTCTTTGTAGTTGTGTTTCTTCCTGCATCTAGGATAGAATACTGCCAAAATTTGCTCTGCTTCTTCTTGCTTTTGTTTGGCTTGCATAATGTTGAACTGCATTGTTAGAGTCCCTAGTATAACTATTTTAAAATATTCTAGCAGGTTTCCAATATCTGCACAAGTTACACCTTCATTGGAGGTCTTGTTGTCCCTTGTAATCGTGTCACGTTCTGCTGATTTTAGCCTTGTGTTGCCCCTCGAATTCCTGATACACAAGTCAATGATGTTAGAATATCTTTCCTGATATATATCACCTTTTCCCATAATATTCAATGTTTCAACCCATTGATCTTTCATTCCCCTAATTAATGTAGTTTTCAACACATTATCAGGTAAGGGTAAGGATGCATAAGGAGATATCTAAAGATTGTATTGAAATCGTTCCACATATTCTTCCAGGGTTTCATTTGGTTTTGTTGTCATTTGGAATATTTCGTATTTTAGTTCTCGAGACATGAAATAATCTTGATATTTCTTTAAAAACGTAGCTTTCATCTGATCCCAATCAGTAATGACACCCCCACCTAACCACATAAACCATCGTAAGGATTCTCTTTTAATGTGGAAGGAAATAGTTTTAATTTTTGGGGATCGGTGGTATAGTTATACCCCCTGCACAACACATCGAATTCGAAAAAAAATGCATCTGGATCTTCTGATGTTAAGCCATCAAATGTGGGAATATGTTGAAGTGGAATGGATTTCATAGGTGTATTAACTGCAGTATCTACTATAGGATATTGTAGTGAAGAGGTTTGTTGGGGGTTTGCTGGTTCTGGGCCATTTGGTCAAAAATGTGCCAATATCCTTTTCGGATCTCAAGGGAATTCCTAGGCTAACTGGAAGGGGTAGGAATGGCCTTGAAAACACTTCCTTGGTCTGGAATAATAAGTATTCCTTGTTGACTTATTGTTTGAGGTGATTCAGTATCTTGGTTTTGAACGAGTTTAACAGTACTTCCCTTATCTGGATTGCTTACTGTTTGGAATATTTCAAGAGGATATTTTGGTTCTTCTGCTTCTCCTTTTTCCCCTTCTCCTTCACGAAGATTACTAGAGTTCCCTTCTTGAGGGGAAATTAGGCAGGGATTCTCAATTTCTTTAAGCAATCAAAATGAAATCAAACTTGAACTACTTGCTGATGAAAATAACTAAAAATAACTTCTTCTAATAACAAGAGTTGGAAAGGAACAAAAACTCGTAATTCCTATGTGCACATAGCAACTATAAACACTCTCTCTACTAATCTGAACCTATGAATCAAAAATGAGAAATAAACATGAATGGAACAACAAACATTAATTGAACAACAAGTATAAACTTAACACAATCAAGCAACGAATATTCTTAATACTTCAACCCTGTCGATAGCCAACACTATGAAACAGTCAATCAAAATGAACCATAAGCCAATAGAACAACAACTAGAATTAAGTATAGAATAGCAAAGCTTTATAAAATATAGCAAGATGAATAAGCCAGTAAATACGATTCTTTCTAAGATAGAATAGCAGGGAAATTCATTAATGCTCACAGCAAATCCGAATTCAATCCAACAACAATCAAACAACTCTGTAATCGTAATGAATTTGAACACAATTATCACATGATAGTAAGAAAATGATTGAAATACAAACAACCGAGTAATTCCACTAGGGCCAGGCCCTTAGCACTAGTGAAACACTGCTGGGTTATTTCAGAACTTGAAAGATGAAATGAAACACGCCTTTATATTAATCGAGCATAGAGTATTATAGAGATCGCTCTCTAAAGCCGAGAGTTAATAAAGCATAATATTACAAAAGAAATGTTTTGAATCCAGGGATCTCCCCTAATCACTAAAGGTGTTACCTTATATAACAGAATCCAACGGACAAGACAAGGAATAAGATGAGGTTTGACCAGCGATCCCTCAGGATCGAAGGATCCTGAGGAATTCGCTTCCCTTCTTTTAGTTATCACATGATTTACTTTGACCGAAGCTGAGCTGTCCCCTGCCTTTTCTTAGCGATGCGTTCGGATTTCCTTGTCCTTGGCAGGATTTGGTCTAACGCTGGAGGAACAACAATTGCATTTATCTCAACCTCACCTCTTATATAGATGTTCACCTCGTCTAATTCATGTTTTTAGCAACAAAAAGCAATCTTTAGTCATATTTTTACAATAAACATAAATATTTTGCAATTCTACCATAATTCTTGTAATAAATCATCTTTCTAGGTGAAAAGAATTATGTTTAAAGTAAAATAATGAGAAAACACACAGTGAATTCATACCCTTTCCACTGCTCAACACCTATCATGAGATCTAAAAAGATTAAAAAAATATTTGAGGCATATTTACACCATGACACGTGGTTTAACTAAAGCGGATGCACTTTTTCATTTTCATTTTTTAAATAGAGTATGCTTCCGGAAATTATGGCAGCATCGGAATAAAAGTAAAAAATTTAGAAACAAGAAAATAACAGACTGTCCGAAAGGGCTAAAATTTTTTCTTTTGAAAATTCCGGTAGCGACCATTTTTTTTTTTAATTTTGAAATTTTTTGAGGTTCAATCCTAAAAATAAAACTATGGAATGGACTCATGACTTAGCAAAGAATTGTGATAACACACAAGATAGGTGGAATTGTCTCCAAGTATAATCTACAAATTATCATTATCAAGTAGTTCCCTTATCCAGGTCCCTCGTGACTTCCACAAATGTCTTGCGCGACGCCATGTACTTGGCCATTAAAGAGAGATGAGAGGGAAAATGAAATGATGAAAGGTATGATGATTACCATGCATGATATATGACACAAGATGAATCATAACTTAATGTACCATGATGAAATAATGAATTTTGACCACTGAAATGATGACAGAATATTGATTACCCCACCGTTAGCAGAAAAGCCAGAGTTCGTGGCACTTTTAGTTAGTGGGAGGGCAGATTCACTATGGAATTTTCAGGTAAGTCCATAGCGAAAATAGACTATTTTACAGAGAAAACGCTGCAGACTTGAGGAACTTTTTTCAATTGTCATAAAATTACTATTTTAACCCATGCAATCGAATTTTTGAATTTTACTTTGATAATACCTCTATCACATGACTAATGGCCATTTAGACCCCTTGAAACTATATACAAAATTTGAAATTTAATGAATTTCATGACCTTATTTCACCCTAATAACCTAGCCTAACTCAAGTAAGACACGCCTAGACCAACCTATTTGTTATCAAGGATAAAACTTGGAATATGGTACGAGGGTAACTAGTTGAAGCAAGATTTGGCTCAGCTAATCTATGGTTGGGTGGAACATGGAAGTCCCATCTCCAGCTGGTTTTTACATTCAGTAATGAATAACTCATTCCTTTGGTATTTGGTATGAAAATTTACTAGTTATTATGTGGACTCTATTATTGTTATATCTAATTTATTTATGTTGTTATTATGTTACTTATAAGCACATAATTTATGAGTGATGATGTATGACTTTATCCATGTTTTTTTCTTATAAATGAATGCACATTATATCTATGGTTAAATAGATTATATTGTGGCTAATGATGTAATAGATAAATGCTTATTATCGATTCTCAATTAAGTATGAAACCCCTATGATTAAATATGTTATTTAAACCTGTGGATTCAATGTTTGTGATATGTTTGAATAAATTCTTGTCATGGCTAGGAGGGGTATAGATAATTTCTTGCTAGTGTAATTTATTTCATGTCATTATTCCAATGTTATTTATCATCCTCTAAGTTTTCATGAAGTTCTAGGTAGTGACCTGGGCTTTGGTCCTAAAAAGGTGGCTTAAATCCTAGTGTTATAGACAAGGAAGTGAGCAAATGGGGTCCTAAATGCAGGTTTGTTGTGTTTTTCTTGCAACTATATCCTCCCAACCAGTGACATGTTATGTTGTGCCTACAACTATATCTCAAAATGGTCAAAATTTCAGTGTGACGCAGGGGTAAGATGCATGAAGGGTTGGGTTTCCTCCTCGGGGTGTTGTTGATACTGTACAAGGTCTTTTTGATGTGTTTTCATTGGTTCCACTTCCTTAAGGTCATCTAGGGGGTTCAATCTCATATTAGTAGCCTCTTGTCACATGTTTACCCCAGTTGGTTAGTTACTTGGGTAGATGTGGGACAAGGTTGTTATATTGTGTAGGGAACAAATGAGTCAAAACGACACGTTGATGAGTAGATGGTGGTGAAAGAAGCCTATGTACTTAATCCATTTAAGGACACTCATGAGTAAGGTGGTTGCCTTGAAAATATTTACTAGGAAAATTCATTTTTTGGTGCCATTCACTAGTGCCCCCTTCCTGACTCTGAGGATTTGTTTGAGACTCCTGAATAGCTTGATTTTTTTGTTTATTTCTCTTATTATTATTTTTTCTTACCACCATATTGAGGGTTGTTCTTTAGTTGAGTGGACTTCATCGTGAGGACATATATGGAATGTTTAGGAGGGGGTGATTTAGCAGAGCCAGAATCACTTGCTCAAGCTTGACATGTAACAGTCAATTTCCCAAGTTGGGTAGTAGGTTGGCTCACAAAATTAGAAGTAGACCCGATCACAGAATCACATGTGGGTCAAGAAAATGTTTAGGAGGGTCAATGGATGACCTAGGGGCATTAGGAAACACTTTGTATAGCATACTCGATTGTAAATAGATAAGATCCAACTGATCAGCAACTGAAATGGATTGTTCCTCGGCAAGGACTTGGAACATGGAGACATCCTTTGGAATCTGAGGTCAGAGAGATGGAATGCACCATTTATGTAATATTTCATCAAGTAATTTGGTTCTCACTAACTTCTTGCGATGACACCACTCATGAATATGATAACAAATTAATGTGACTTCATCTTGTTTAAAGTTGGAAAAGAGGCAATATTTGATATCATATCGAGTAGGAAACTGGAAGTGTTTCAAAAAGGTTTGAGCTAGGGTGGAAATGTCACCATAGGATGCAACGTACATACATTGGAACAATCGAAGTTTAATAGAATCATCCACCAAAGAATTAGACGAGCACCATAAATGATACGTGGCAATGTGAGTGGATGGATTCTACACAACGTCCCTTCAAAATTGCAAATATATGATGGAAATTTGGTGGGCATGGGTGGCCACCAGGGATCATGATGGCTGGGGTCATTAGCTGATTTGGCCAAATCCGATAAATCTAGAGAAGATAAAAGTGAATTATGGAGTTTACTAAATTAGTCATAGGTAGGAGAAGCCCCTCAACAACCTTTTCATAGGCAGGAGAAGCGTGACTGGTAAATGGATGTTCCCCCTAGGGTATGTTTCCCCATCGAGTGAATGATCCCCAAAATCATGGTTGCTTATGGGTTTGTAGCTAGGAGTGAAAGAAGGAACACTTTGCATAGTAGGACCGCCATAAGTAGGATAAACCATATGGGAGATGGTACTGGCAGTCGTGTTGGCCCCAGGTAAACTATCCCCCCTAGGAAAGGTGTTGGTGGGTGGCTTTCTTAAAAAAAATGAACTATACTAGGTCTATGACATGTGAAAAACTAAATCTATCTCAGGATGACTAGCGACAACTGATGATATCCCCCACACATTTCCAGAAGTGAGAGTGCCTAACTGAGGAATATAAATGGTTAGTTGGGAAAAGTGAGGTGAAAAAAATCCTGAACCTACCTACTGACTAGGTAGAGGCACCATGGTCGATAGAGAAGATGGTGAGGGCACGAAAACATTCAAGAAATTTGTAGGAGCTATGGACAAGGCGGGTGGAATGCTCTAAGAAGAAGTGATAGGTGTAGAAGGTGGAGTATGTATGACCATGTTGAGAAGTGGAAACGATTACATGGAAGCCGATAATGCTGATGTAGAATGTAAAAAGCTCTCAGAATCCTCCATATGGTAAAGAAATGAAGAAATAACATAAGTATAGGCTGTTGCAGAACTGTTAGCGTTCAGCTACAATAAAGTAGGTCCTAATGGATCAATCAAAGGTGGATTGGCAGGGGCAACAAAATCATCTGCCAAAGCCTCAGTAGAGACCATATCACTACCAGAGGGACTAGGTACACAATAAAATACTATGTTATGGTCTAAGTCTTGAGCACTGATAGGCACTCTACATGCAACAATGATAATTTCACCTCATTGGCAAGGGAAAGCTTAAAGATGATGTGACCGTCGGCGAACAAACCAAGCCAGAGTGATTATAATTAAAACATAATTATGTTAGTGAAAAACACCCAAAGGCCACAACTATAAACTCGGACCAAACAACACACACTATAAATGTCCTAAAAGATAACACATACAAACCAAAATACAAAGAAGTTGGCAGTGGAACAATTATACTAGCATCCTACTTCCCAACCTTTTTAGCTACAAACTTGGTGCAAGTGCCCTTATTAGACATGGGTAAACCTCTGAGAGTATTGATAAAGTATGACTAACATTTTTCCCATGTATAGAGAACATGACCCCGACCCTGCACTTGTGTATGAGCCCTAAATAGAGAGGAAAATATGGTCACCACCAACAATAACACAACCTAGGGGGAAAGTTGCAGGATAAATCCACACGCAAGAGAAATACACTTCTCCAAAAAGGAGCCAATACGAAAACCCCCTTGAGATTTTCCTCCCAAGTAATCCCCAAGTGCTACAAAAAATGCTAATAACACCATTTGTATGCATGCAAATTCCACTATTTCGTACCATCAAGAATAAGCAAAATGGGTCGTGTCACCGTGCCTATCTCAACTGTGACATCATGCTTGACCCTCTTGTGAGATGGGATTCCCACACTGCACTACAGAAAATGGATTTTACTCCCTACCATAACCTACTCAGTTGATTTTGTAGTCTTGGAGTAGCTAACTCACACTCCTATCTCCAAGACCCTAGCCTAAGATAGTGTTGGCGTACTACTAGTGAAATTAAAAGACAAGTATAGTTAATTTTATTATCTTGTTGATTTTAGTGGTTGTCATTTACATAATTGGGATGCAGCATGCAACTAAGATGGTGTGAAATACTCTTTATCAGTCACCCTAATGTAGTTATACGCAATTTTTGTTTTCCACTTTGATGAATACTAACTAGGGAGGGTAAGAGTTTTCATAAAACACCAATGCCTATTATGACACACTTCTCAGTAGCTCTTCCTTAATGCAAAGTATCCAAATAATTTGTGAATTAATGACGCAAAAATAAACCAAAAATGCAAACCGAAGTAACCGAAAATAAAAAAAAGAAAAATTCCCAAGAAAGAACACAAAGCACTCCAAAAGTGTCACATCTAGGAAATAGAAAACCCAATCAAACTAACACACTTAAAGAAATCTAACCAAAATCCAAAAGTTAAAAAAGGAAGGAAATGATAATAAGCTATGTTTGTACCACAATGGCTCAGCCAAGGCAAATGTTCTAAAAAGGTCAAAAATAAACCCTAGAAGCAGGAAGGCCTAAACAAGATCAAGTGAGGGTGATGAAAACACCCTCAAAATCACTTTTGTAGATGGAAACTACACAACCAATCACAACACCACAAATTGTGACTAAAATTACCAAGAAAAGAAAGAGATCAATAATGAACAAGTGAAAAAAGCACACAAGCACACAAAGATCTGAAAGTGAGATATGAAACAGATACAAGAAGTCACGAAACGTAGCCAAACAGATCTGAAACTGAGATCTAGAGATGAGAACACTAGTCCTCAACTAAAGAACAAAAAGAATCCTCCAAGGGAACCTTGAAAAACATAAGCAATAGAAGATCCGAACAAATGAATAAGAAATGGCTCAAATATGAAAAATATTAGTAGCTAGCAACAACAAAAATAATAGATCCAACATGTCTCCAATATATCGGAAATTTTTGAAGAAAAAAGCTAAAAAATAAGAAAATAAGCTGAAAGAAAACCCGAGAATTGGGAAAAAACAGATAGAAAATAGGCATATTTTTCAATCAAGCCATATCTTCCTCATACGGACTCCATTTCAGGTGGTTTCTTTTCTTGAGGTAAAATTTAAAGAGGATTACATATATGTAATTATTTTTACTCAATTATGTATAGAAAATAGTGGAAACAAAATTAAAAAATGGTTGCGCACGAGGGCGGAAGAAAAATAAACTAGCCCATTTTCAATTGGCCATAACATCCTCATGCAGAGTCTGTTTCCGTGATTTTTTTGTTTTGTTTTGGATGAAATTCTGAGAGGAATCTAGATATGTGGTTAATTCAATCAAATTATATATAGGAAATTCTAGAATTGGATTTTAAATGCATGATATTTTATTCCCTCCTAAAAAAAATGAAAAAAAACTCCAAATCTAAGATCAATTCAGATATGAGGCAAGTAAAATCAATGGAGATAAAAAATAATCCAAAAATCCACAGAGAAATAAATGGAAGACCAAGAAAGAGAAAAATCGATCAAAACAGGAGGAAAATTAGACACAAAGCAAGTATGCTCTCATTGAAAGCATGAGTTATGTTGCATCTAAATTTGCAATGATTTGTTGCTTTGTGATCTCATGTCTAATCAAATCACTAGACATAGAAAACAAGGCCAATAGCACAATAATATAGCCCCAATCCTGAATGACCAAGCATGCAAAAAACAATCAGTTCTACGTTATAGAGAAAGGAGATCACACTTGTAATCCTCACAAATCAAAGAAATGTTTTGAATTTGATGCAGATCTTGCGTCCACTCGAGCGATCTACCACATCTACACTTGATCTCTTATCCCTAAACAAAATATCAACCAATCAAAGACAACAGGTGATTTTCCTCAGAATATTGTTAGATCAAAAGCAATAGAATCGACCATAAAATATGTTGAATACAACTTCACATAAGGGAAGGAACATAAATTTCCATTGATCATAAAATAAATTATAATGCTTATACCTTATCCTCAAAGCTTCCTCTCCTCCAACTTGTAGGATGGTCTCCTCTCCAATTACAAAGAGCTCTGTAGTTTGGATACTTTCTCCCTACTATGTTTCCTCTTGGTGAGGTTATATAGTCTCACTATGTCTTCCAGGAGAATGTATATAGACACTTAGGGGCTTTAGAAGTTAGGAAAATTCTATAGTAATGGACCCCTAGCCAACTCATGCACAAGTGGGTGAAGATGATCTCCTTCAGGATGGAAAACTGTAGAAATTTCTTTCACAATTATGAGATTTTTCTCAATTATCTCAATTATGAAATAATTATTATCTCATAATTATAATTTTTGGGAAAAATAATTATGAAAAATTTTCAATTATGTAATTTCACCCTTTTATAATATAATTCTCACATAAGTAAAAGGAAAGGTCAAAAAGGGATGCATTTTATCCAAACAACTGAGTTAAGTTGAGATTGGGTTTCTCTCACTATAATAGAGTGGAAACTAGGTTTATAACAGGAGGCATTATGGGACTCCCAACCATCATATTCTTATTTTTATGGCTTCTCCAATAGGCTTGCTACTATGGTGATTCTTTACTGGAGATTGAAGCAAACATAATACTCCCCCCAAGCTTAACCCATCCAACACATCAAACTAGCCTAATTACCATCATATCTAGGCTAGGGGAAATCAAAACCAACATCTTCTACCACAAAAATACATGTTGGTTTGGTTGACATAATACCAACACTCTTGCCAACTTTCAGAAAATTCCAACTTCCCAACAAATCTCCCAGCATGATTGTTGACATCAATTCAAACACACTTATAGCCAATAGTGATCCAAACAATGTCAATTTTTCAACAATATCCCCCTTTGGAATTGATGGAAACACCTCAACCTCATCTTCACTTTCAAGGCCAATCCACATGTTGCTTCCACACTTCTCCTAGCATAAGCCACCAATGGCTTGCTCTCCTGTGCATGGGCCATCACAACTTCTCCAATACTTCTCTCCGACTTTGACATCAATGGAAAAGGGATACAAGTTGTCTTTTTCTTCCCCATGCAATCATCGACTATCAATGAAGAGGGATTAGCTACTGATGTGTATTCTGGTTTGCTTATAAATTGGGCATATGTGATATACTACCCCTGAACATATACTTCCTTGGCTTTGAATTCCTCTAGTTCTTGACACCTTATGGTTGTTGACTAAATAATCTCTTACCAATGCATATTTTGTATCAGTTAAAAAGAAAACTAATACCAATTAAATTTCTCATGGTATTGCTACTGCTGGAAATACCAATAAATGATGATGCAATTTGGCTTTCCCTTATGCTTCATCTTCTATGATCACTTATCCTAGGAATCTACATCACTTATTCTCCCTCTGAGATCATGTTGCTCAAAATATGGAATTCTTCTTAGGTAATACCATTTTCACCAAAATATATGATAGAAATTGGATATTGTACAAGGAAAACTCTAATACTTACCTTCAGAAAGAAACTCCCAATTGCACAAAAAGGTTTCTCCATACTAACCCAGACCAATTGACATAGTGATACCAATTAAAGGATAAGAGACATGCAAATCTTGTACCAATTGTGTTTCATGAACACAAGACTATTAGGAATAATCAAACTCACAACTTAAATTAAATAATGGTATTTGACCTAAGATCTAAACATTTCATTTCCTCCCAACTGCTGACATGTTTTATTGTGCCTATAGTTATGGATCAAAAGGGTCAAAATGTCAGTGTGACCCAGGGGTAAGAGGAATGAATGGCTGGGTTGCCTCCTCGAGATTTTTTTGATACTGTAAAAGGTATTTTTGATGTGTTTACATTGGTTCCAGTTCCTTAAGGTCATCTAGGAGGTTGAATTTCATATTAGTAGCCTCTCATCATATGTTTACCCTGCTGGCTGGTTACTTGGGTAGATGTGGGAAGACGTTGTTACATTGTGTAGGTAAAAAATGATTCAAAACAACAAGATGATGAGCAGATGGTGGTGAAATAATCCTACGTACTTCATCCATTGAAGGAAACTCATGAGTAAGGTGGTTTCCTTGAAAAATTTTACAGGGAAACTTGATTTTTTGGCGACGCTCACTAGTGCCCCCTCCCTGACTCTGAGGATTGGTTTGAGACTCCTAAGTAGTTTGATTTTTATTTTTTTTCTCTTATTATTTTTGTTTTTATTACCATCATATTGAGGGTTCTTATTCAACTGAGTGGACTTCATCGTGAGAAAATCTATGGATTGTTCAGGACGAGGTGCTTTATCAGAGCCAAACTCACTTTCCGGAGCTTGAAATGAACAATCAATTTCCCAAGTTGGGTAGCAAGTTGCCTCACAGAATTAGAAATAGACCCAATAATGACATCACATGTGGGTTAGGAATAGGTTTAGGAGGGTCAATTGATGACCTAGGGGCATTAGGCAACACTTCATATAGCGTACCTGGTTGTGAATAGATAAGATCCAACTGCTCAGTAGCTAAAATGGATTGTTCATTGGTAACAACTCGAAAGATCGACACATCCTTGGAAATATGAGGTTAGAGAGATGGAATGAACCATTTATGCAAGATTTCATCCAATAATTTGGTTCTCACTAACTTCTTGTGACAACACCACTTAATAATGTGATCAGAAATTAATGTGACATCATCTTGTTTAAAGTTAGAAAAGAGGTCAGAGTCAATATCATACTCAGTAGGAAACTGGAAGTGTGTAAAAAATGTTTGAGCTAGGCTGGAAAAGTCATCGTAGGATGTAGTGTCTAACTCGATATACCACTTTGGAATATCCCCAATTAATGTACATTGGAACAATCAAAGTTTAATAGAATCATACACCAAAGAATTAGATGAGCACCATAAATGATAGGTGGTAATGTGAGTGGATGGATTTTACCCAGCTTCCCTTAAAACTTGGGAATATGCGATGGAAATTTGGCAGGCATTGGTGGCCACCACGGATCATAATGGATGGGATCATTATTTGATTTGGAAAAATCAGGTAAATTGAGAGAAGATAAAATCAAATCACAGAGTTTACTAAATGGGTCATAGGCAGGAGAAGCCCCTGACCAACCTTGCGATAGGCAGGAGAAGCATGACTAGTAAATATATTTCCCCCCCAGGTTATGTGCCCCCATTGAGTAATTGATCCCCAAAAGCATGGTTGGTTATGGGGTTGTACCCATGAGTGAAAGAAGGACCACTTTGCATAGTCGGACCACCATAAGGAGGATAACCCATATGGGAGATGGTACTACTAGTTGTGTTGGCCCCAGGTAAACTATCCCCCCTAGGAAAGGTGCTAGCAGGTGGCTTCCCTAAAAAAAATGAAATATACTAGATCTTGGACATGTGAGAAGCTACATCTCCCCGAGGATGACTAGAAACAACCTATGATCCCCCCCACAAATTTCCAGGAGTGACAGTGCCTAGCTGAGGAATAGAAATTGTTGTTTGGGAAAAGTGAGGTGACAAAAATCCTAAACCTATCGGTTGAATAGGTAGATGTACCATGTTCTTCATAAAATATGGTTTGGGCATGAAAAATTTCAAGAAATTTGAAGGAGCTATGGACAAGACGGGTGGAATGCCCCAAGAAGAAGTGATAGGTGTGGACAGAGGAGTAGATATGATCACACCGAGAGGTGGAAATGATTACATGGAAGCTGATACTACCAATGCAAAAGGTAACAAGGTCTAAAATTCCGCCATAGGGTAAATAAATGAAGAAATAACATAAGTATAGGCTGGTGTAGAACTGTTAGGGTTCAGCTACAATAAAGTAGGTCCTAATGGACCGATCAAAGGTGAATTGGCAGGAGCAACAAAATCATCTGCCAAATTCTCAATAGAGACCAGATCACTACCAGAGGGACTAGGTACACACTCCAATATTATATGATGGCCTAAGTCTTGAACACTGATAGGAGCTCTCTATGCAAGAGTGATAAGTCCACCTCATTGACGAGGGAAAACTTGAATATGATGTGACCGTCGACGAACAAATTCAGCCAGGGTGATTATAATTAAAATATAATTATGTCAGTGAAAAGAACCCAAAAGCCAAAACTATGAACTCAGACCAGAAAAAACACACTAGAAACATCCTAAAAGATAACACACATACCAAAATACAAAGAAGTTGGTGGTGGAACAATTATACTAGCGACCTACTTCCCAACCCTTTTAGCTGTGAACTCGGTGCAAGTGCCCTTATTATCTGTGGGGCACCCTTCGAGAGTATTGATAAAGTATGACTAATATTTGTCCCACGTATAGAGAATATGACCCCGACCATGCACATGTGTATGATCCCTAAATAGATAGGAAACTATGGTCATGACAAATAATAACATGACCTTGGGGGACAGTCGCAGGAAAAACCCACATGCAGGGGTATGACACTTCTATAAAAAGGAGACAAGACTAGAAGCCCCTTGAGAGTTGCCTCCTAAGTGATCCCCAAGTGCTACAACAAACGCTAATAACACCATCTATATGTGTGAAAATTATGCTATATTGTGCCATCGATAATAAGCGAACTGGGTCATGTCACCCTACCTAGCCCAAGTGTGACCTCGTGCTTGAACCTCTTATGAGAAGGGATTCCAAGACCACACTACTGTAAATGGAGTTTACTCCCTACCATAAGCTTCTAAGTTGATTTTTTTGTCTTGGAGTAGTTAAATCACACTCCTCTCTCCAAGACCCTAGCCTAAGATAGTGTTGGTGTACTACTAGTGAAATTAAAAGACAAATATAGTTAATTTTATTATCGTGTAATATTCCCAAATGGGAAATGCAACAATACAATGCAGAAAGATAGGAAAATAACACAAATAATTTCTTATAGAGCATAAGGCCAATATGGAGACCTTTCATATTTATTTACAACAGAAAAATAGATGTAAAAGATGGCCCATAAGATGCATAATAGGAAATACAAGTCTCCAATGAAAGAAAACCCTCAAAATGAGGTGTTGCAACCATATATTAAGACTGAAAAAGCCTAACAACGTTATTTTATTGCCTCTACACAATTGTAGATTACATATCAGATCTAGTGCAAATAAGTGCATAAAAAAGTTATATATATATATATATATCAGATCCATGCACTATACAAGCTCCTCTAATGAACCCCATTGGGGTTTTGAGCAAAAAAACAAGTACAAGATGTAGATCTAAGATCTAAGACTACAGATCTACTGAAATATTCAGATCTAGAAATTGTGGCTGAACTGATATAGGAAATATAATAGCCTCCTCCAATAGATCTCCAAAGTGAAGGGCAGATCCCCAACATTTAGAAAATCACTCTCCAAATGGTGTGTTGAACCACCCTGCAACTGCACCTACAGAAATAACGTAGTTCTGGAAGTATACTGCAATGTAGGGATCAAAACATGATTTCCTAATGCCAAGATCTAAAAATTATTCTCAATGCCTTCAATACTTTCCTCCCAATGAAGTAGAAACCTTCTCCACTGAAAAGGAGCACTAAAATGGCCTAGATCTAAAAGATCTAGTCTCCACTTACTGGAGCTTGCAAAAACAACCAAACCCTCAATAGGATATGTGTTGTAGTTGAAAGAAGAAGCTTGGGCCAAAGCCAGATAGTGGACATTGCAATACAAACTCTCGCAAGAGCTACTCAATGGGAAGAGGTGGGATTCCCAATCAGGAACACCCAATGCTAAGCAACATTCAATCTCAGCTAAACATCAAGAGAAAGATACATGTCTAAACAGAAAATATATTCAAAAATATGATAAACACAAACAACCTTCTAATGCTTCCATCCCCTTCCTTTTATAAGACAAGAGCTTGCAAACCCTAAACCACATCCAATGATAATACTCCTTTCACGCAAGGCATCTCTATCTAAAACTGCATTGTGCCTCATTCATGGCCACTCCTCCAGAAAACACTGTAGATTTGGTCAAGGTTGACCCAATCAAAATGTTCTAGCCCCTTTCACACCTAAAGGTGCTTGATTTAACAGACAAGAATTATCCTTTTCACATTTGGAATTTATTTATTCATTATTAAGGAGTATTATGGACCTCCTTTGCTCTTTTATTCTTTAAACAAAGTAATAAAACAAAAATGAATATTCCAATTAGCCCATGACTAATTGGGAATATTACAGTCCTCCCCTCCCAAATGTTGCTTGTCCTCAGGCAGCTGCCAAGGTGAGTTCTGCAACTCTTCTCCTCCCCCATTGGTGACACCAACATGTGATAAGCTTCCTCCATAAGCTAAGTGTTCACAAATCCAACCCTCCATGAATTTCTCCTTCAAAGTTCTCATGAGATGTAAATAATCCATCCCATAAGGAGACAATAGCTCAAATGAAACAAACATGGTTTGCCCAATGTTATCCCTGAAACATGTAGCATAAGATACATGGATAATCTCCATCCCATAGGGCACATACATACCTCCCATCCTCCCTCCATAGATTCCCATAAAAATTACAAGTACATCATCCATGCATAGGATCAAAACTACATAAATACAAACACAAATTTGTGCATATGGAGGTGGGTCATAGTCCCACATGTGGAACTAGCGCAGTGCATCTCCTGACTGCATCAGATCATGATGTGGTAAGTGGCTTCCCCAACACTTACTTGTTTTCCAAGTCATCTCACTATGGCTGAAAGCGTGAGATATATTTTGTGCTTTGGGAATGCACCCATCATGAAACAAAATCTCCCTTTGTCCTCCAAGGGAGTGGCCATGTTCAAAAATTTTTGTGGCCCAAAGTTGGCCATGAAGTTTATAAGGTAAAATACTCCTCCTTGGAGTCATGGCCTGCATATACATGGTGATATAATGCAAACAATAATCAAATGAAACAATATTTACATGAGCATATTATTCATGAAAGTTCCTCCTTAAACAAATGGAGTGGTGCATAGATCTATCCCCTTCCTCAAAAAGAGAAAGAGATGGTTGAATTAACTCCTTTATAGATTTATGTTGCTACCCCATCTCCACATGGTACATGCATCTTTGAAAATGCTGATGTAGTTCTCCTTCAAAGCCCTTCCAAGTGTAGCTTCTCTTGATGATGTTGTAGAATCTCATGGAATATGTGTGGCTCTAAACAGAACTCTTCATAAGCCCTTTGTAGTAACTTCTCCTTGAGCTTGGAGGCTCTAGACAAGAATATACTACCATGATAATAGATGACTCATTCTTGTACTAAATAGCCCTCTTCATGTAGATGGTCATCAAGTATCATGCATGTGTGAAGATCATTGGAGTAATCCACCAACAGTTGGGATTTCCAATATGGATCAATCTCCCATAGTGACAGCGTTGATGATCTATGAACAGAAATTTTTTGTCATATGGCTACTCACCTCTTTGACATCTCCCATGCCAAAGGTATATGTTGGAAGGTCATTCCTTCCATGCATCTCCTGCCACAGAACAAAATCTGAAATGAGAGTGGGTAATGATGATGTTGGGAGAAGATATCCATTCTCCTTGAGCCTACCCAAGACTCCCAACGTTGTATCATTGTCTTCCAATTCTCCCATCCCACCTGGATCTATACTTGGATCATCATTTTGTGAGACATCTCCTACAATATCTTAATCATGTGGCCTCCCAGGTGGTTTTCCACTATATAATAGTGTCCCATGTGGAAATCTCGTGAGCATGATAGATGGGACTGTAAGGTCCTTGCTTCCACTACGCAAATCCATCTCTATTTTCTGTGTGGAAGTTGTATGTGAGGGATATGTATGCATGCCCTTGATCATTTTCGTCTTACCAATATTCTTATCCACCCATTCCATTTGCAAAGCCTCCCAATCAGTGGTGAGTTTTTCCAATGTAATCAACCATTGAACACCCAATATCACATTGGTGTCAGGTATGTCAACCACAAAGAAGTGAACAATCAATGTATATGTCCCCATGGTGATTGATAAGGATGGGACATAATGCATGCATTTCATTGTTCTATCTCCTAGAAAGAAAATAGAGAATCCCTCAAAAATAATCAGTGGGTATTGCCCTCCTTTTCACTAATTGGGCATCAATAAAATTGTGGGTAGCCCCACTATCAACCAAAACATAAACCCTCTGATTCATGATGGAACCTTGAACTCTTGAGGTCAAGTACTTAGGTAATATTCTCAAAGATGAAAGAGCCCATCCAATAGGAGAAAATTCTCCACTCCCATCTCCTGATGGTGTTGGTTCTCCTCTTGAAGTGTCAGCGCTGTGATCTCTCCTTGGTTCCTCTTCTTCTTTGTAATATTCCAAATTATGAAAATGCTACATCAATGAGAATATCTCAAGATATTCTAAAGTCGGAGCTTCAACAATAAGCAAGCACAATAATGGTGTAGCAACAACACTCAACTCATATAAACATGAGAGAAATCCATATCCATTTCATTAAATAATAGCATCAACAAATGAATACATGATCTTGAGGGAAAAGGGTGCTCAAGATAGGCAATGCTCAGCCTCAAAGAACAAGTACATAAACCATGATGAAATACTGCTATACATGTGAGCTCAAGCTATGACAGCGTAGTTTTATAGAGAAAATGCATGCTACATATGTCAAATAAATAGATAAACAAATGTATGGCCCAATACAACAATGAGAGTGAAGATATCAGCTCCTAGAGACTACCTCATGTCAATCCAGGAAGGATTGGTAATAAAATACAAAAACTGCAAAATGCCAGAGTTGTTGGGTAGCTGCAGCAACTCATAAATAGAACTGTTTGGTGATGGAAATAGATGATACCCAAACTGAATGTGCCTCCTCCAATTGATCTTTAGGATGAAAGGCTGATCCCTTCACCAAATATCTCACCCTCCAACAAACTGCAAGAGCCCCACTGTAGATGTTGCTCTCACAATAACACAGTCTCCGAATGGAACTGCATTGTAGGGCTAGGGAAAGAGTTGGCCTTGATTCAAAAGTATTAAATATTCTCCGGAATGCCTCCAATCTGATATCCCAATGGAAAGAGGGACTCCTCCTCTGAAAATAGCTGTTGAAGGCGGTGTAGTGAACCCTCACTGCAACACCCAATAACACAACATTAGTCTGCTACAGAAATAACACTGTCTTGATGGAGGATGCTTGGAATTAAGCCTGAATGTGAGGAAAATGAAGAAAAATACCTCAAGAGACTTCTCAATAAGGATAAGTAATCCTAAACAGGAATTCCCCCCGCAATTCTTGCTAAGAAGAAAATATTGCACAATTGTCTAATGGACAATTGAGATGAATAATACCAGCATGAGAAACAATGGTTTCCTTGCCCTCCTTTTAAACAAATGAAAGCCCCTCTCCATGGTTCCCACTTCTCTTAGGGTTTCCTCCACCAAATAACCCTTTCCTCATTCATACTGTGCTTCTTCTATAAGTGTGTTCCACCTCTTGGCCCAACGCTGTTGACCTGGTCAAACTTGAGCCTGTCCACTTGAAAATAACCCTGTTCACACATGAGGGTGTGAAAAATAGCTCCAATGATGATCCCCATTAATACTATAAGGGATTTTATTTTGATTATCACTATGCATGGGCCTCCTTACCCATTTATTCTCCTCCTAGGTGAAATCAACAAAAATTAATGTTCCAAATTATTGTCGGAAAATTTTGAAACATTACGGTCCTCCCCTCCCAAATGTTGCTTGTCCTCAAGAAACTGCAAGGACAAAATTGGAGAGCCTCCTCTCAAGGCATGGAGTCTATGAAGTGTTTGAGGAACATCTTCCTCGTGTGGATCCTCCATCCCCCAAGCAATCATCCATGCAAAATTAGTTACCCCCCAACATGGCAACTCCTGAAAGTCATCTTCCACCTCTGGCTCTAGCAATGTAGGTGGGATGCAAATCTTATCCTAGTAGACAAAATATCCTACCCCACGCTATCCTACTCTACACTTAGGATAAGTGTGGAGTGTATTTTGATCCTGGGCTAAAATTATATTGCCCTCAAGTGGCAAGATCGAGATTAGACCTCTAAGGATCTCTCCTCCAGCATTATGAAACATGTTGGCCCAAATCATCTCATATGTGATGAGTTGGAATTCATCATCATATGGCATCATATCCCTCATATGGATCACCTCATAAGGAAAAAAATGAGTTGTTGTAGTGGCCATATCATCTCCCATGCTCCCTCTAGAACATGTAGTGCAAAGTGTGTGCGAGTTTTCTCCCTCCAAGGACACATTCACCCAATGTGTCTCTCCTCTAATCATGCTCCCAAGGAATGATCTAGAAATATCAACCAAGGGAACCATAAGGAGAATAATGCTGGACGCCATGTGTAGTAAAGGATAAGGAAAATGGTCCCTCAAATGAAGCCAACACAGTTTGAATCTCCACTACCATAGAAAATAAAATGATGGGTGGCCTCCCCACCATTTGATTGTTGCCCCATTCTCCTAGAGAAAGTGAATGATGTAATGTGAAATGTATGTATGTTATCCAAGATAAATTTCCTCCCCATATCCTCTTAGGGAGTGATCATCCATAATGGCCTTATGTAGACCATGAAATCTAGAAGGAAGGATATTCCTTCTTTGAGAAAATTCTTGCACATATATGGTTAAGAGATGCATATATATAGACAAATCATTATGAAATCCAACAATAATCTTACCATATGTCTTGCTCATATAGGTGGCGTGGCTCATATATGAGTCTCCCCTCATTGTCAAGGGAAAAAGAGTTTACTGTGCTAACTCGTCCATATCCTCATGATCTATGGAATGCCTCCTCAAGTTTTTCAAGTGGTTCCCCCCACAAGAAGTAAAAAAATATAATGTGGCATTCATGGTTGGCCCATGGTACCTCCTTAAATGTAAAACATGTATAGTAAGGGGAATCATGATCCCAATGGGCATGCTTAATCTCAAGCTCACTCTCCAAACAAAGCTCCCCATAAATATAAACATATCAGCAATACATGGAAGCATAGTACAATAAGAACAAGTTGCCAAATGACAACCAGAAAGTGGATCAAGGTCCCACACAAGGAACCAACGTAGTGAATCCCTTGCCTGCATCAGTTCAAACAAAAACAAGTGCTTCCCCAGCCACTTGTTTTTTGCCACAATCATCTTATAAGATACAATTATGAAAGTACAAAAGGGTGTCAATGGTGCACACCAAAATCCATGTGGCTTTCCCCACAAACCACCAATGAGGTAGCCAATCTCAATGTTACAAATGGCTTCAAGTACATAATCATATAATATGAAAGAAGGAATAATCCCCCTTGGTACATTATGCTGCTCATAAAAAGACAAGAAGTACAAAAGATAAGGTGAAATTGTACATTCTCCATCTTGTACTCAAATACTTGAGCTGAAATTGCTCAATTGAAAATGCTCCCTTACTCCCAATGAGTAGAAAGGTGGCTGTGACATCCTCTCCATCATCATCTAGGCTCTACATCTCTCCATATGCTGATGTATGTCCTTCTGAATGCCCTCCCAAATGAACTCCTCTGCCAAGGCAAGATATGCACTAGAATGCATGGAAAGAAGTACTCTTGTGCTGCATGCAACAACTTCTCCTTGAGGATATAATCTCTAATAAAGAAGACTCTGTGATGTGAATATATGACCATATCATCCATAATGTATCTGTCATCTCTCTCTGGGTCATAAAGGGTCATGCATGCACCAAGATCCTTTGAGTACTCTACTAAAATCTGAGATCTCCAATAAGGATCAATCCTCCTAAGAGACAACGCTGGTGATCTGGCATGTGTAGCTCTCCTCATGCTACTGTTTGCTACTTTGACATCCCCCATGCCAAAGTTATCCTCCAAAATATTCACCTCTCCAAAATCCAAGAGTGGTTAACCCAAAGAAAAATGTCTCTCATCAAAGATAGAGCTGGTGGCCTCCCTGGTAGAATGGCTCTATGTAGTGAGACATCAATGTCAGGAGTGGAATATATATATGGTTGGGAAACCTTGCCCTTGCTCTCACAGTGAAATACTGACTGCCTCCTCTTTGCACTAGCTCTTTGAAATAGATAAGGGTGTGGACTCCTCATCATATGATGCTGATCTTCCTTCCTTCCTCCTCCTTCCAGCAGCAATGCTGCACAATCATGTTCCTCATTGATTATGTTGGGACCTCCATGAATGAGATCCCAGGACCCTCCTTGCAAAGATGAAAGAATCCCTCTAGCTGGAGCAAGATCTCCTCTTCCCTCTGCATGAAGTACTAGATGAACTCTAGAAATGATAGCGTTGTTGCGCTCAGCCTCCTCAACAAGAGTGGGCAACCCTCGAATGAATAGATCCTCTCCTGGAAAAGGGATCTCTTTGCCTCCTTATGCCAAAATACAAGATGAAGGTCTTGCCTCCCACAAAGTATCATGCAAGATATCAGCCTCCTTCATGGTTCTTTGAAATGTTTTTGAGTTTATGGTTTCCTCCCTCACATACAAGGGTTTTGTTTGTTTGAATGTGTTTGTTTGCTCCATATGTGTTTTAGAATTCCTCCTACCAAATATCTTTATCAAAGTGATAATGAAAATTGCATAGGAAGAGGTATTTACATTTTTCAAAGTAAATGACTCAAATAACCACCATGCATAGACCTTACCTCCCAAGTGCAGTGCTGCTACTCTGATGGCTTCATCTTTGGGAATTTGATGCTACTGCAGAAAGGTGTCTAGCTCTTCTATCCAAGCCCTCGCTGAAAAAGTAGGGGAACCATAAGAGATAGATAGAATAAATCTATCCTCATTATGTTGTTTTCTCCTCCTCACCATGATCTTGAAAAACTCTGGAAAAGTAATATGATCACTAAACTTCTGAGTTTGAGATTCATACTCATGTAAGAAACCTCTAAGAGTTCCTTTCTTTGGCATTCCTTCTTCTTCTTCTTCTTTCGTGGAAAAACTGGCCATGTGACTGTGTTGTACCTTATAGGGTGTGGCTGAATTCTCACTTTCCCTATAATAAAAACTAGAGTTTGATGCAGTTTCAAACCCTCTTGGAGATCCTATACAAATCTCCCTCATTAGCTTCTCAAATTCTTCATGAATGCTCTGTACATATTTTGGAAGAAGCTTGGTAGGCTTGTCTTCCCTTTTCTCTCCACATAATGGAGTCTTCATATTCTCTCTCCTTGATAGCATTATGGATGAGATCCACTGGCTGGGCCAAAGATCATGCTTTGATACCACTGTAACATTCTAAATAAGGAAAATGCTACAACAATGAGAATATCTCAAGATATTCTAAAGTTGGAGCTTCAGCAATAAGCAAGCACAATAATGGTGCAGAAGCAACACTCAACTCATAGAAACATGAGAGAAATCCATAGCCATTTAATTAAATAATAGCAACAACAAATGATACAAGATCTTGAGGAAAAAGGGTGCTCAATATAGGCAATGCTTAGCCTCAAAGAACAAGTACATAAACCATGATGAAATATTGTTATACATGTGAGCTCAAGCTATGATAGTGCAGTTTTATAGAGAAACTGTATGCTACATATTTCAAATACATAGATAAAAAAATGTATGGCCCGATACAACAATGAGAGTGAAGATATCAACTCCCAGATACTACCTCATGTCAATCCAGGAAGGATTGGCAATAAAATACAGAAAATGAAAAAAGCCGGAGTTGTTGGGTAGCTGCAGTAACTCAGAAATATAACTGGATGGATATGGAAATAGATGAAGCCCAAACTGAATGTACCTTCTCCAATGGATCTTTAGGATGAACGGCTAATCCCGTCACCAAAGATCTCACCCTCCAACAAATTGCAATAGCCCCACTATAGATGCTCCTCTCAAAATAACGCAGTCTCTAAATGGAACTACATTGTAGAGCTAGGGAAAGAGTTGACCTTGATGCAAAAGTCTGAAATATGCTCTAGAATGCCTCCAATATTATATCCCAAAGGAAAGAGGGACTCCTCCTCTGAAAATAGCTGATGAAGGTGGTGTAGTGAACCCTCACCACAACACCCAACAACACAACATTAATCTGCTGCAGAAATAACAATTTCTTGATGGAGGATGCTTGGCTTCAAGCCTGGATGTGAGGAAAATGAAGAACAATCCCTCAAGAGACCTATTAAGAAGTATAAGGAATCCTGAACAGAAATTCCCTCGGAAATTCTTGCTAAGCAGCAAGGAATGCACAATTGTCTAATGGACAATTGAGATGAATAATACTAGCATGAGAAACAATGGTTGCCTTGCCCTCCTTTTAAACAAATAAAAGCCCCTCTCCATGGATCCCACTCCTTTTATGGTTTCCTCCACCAAATAACCCTTTCCTCATTCATACTGCGCTGCTTCTCTAAGTGTGCTCCACCTCTTGGCCCAGCGTTGTTGACTTGGTCAAACTTGACCTTGTCCACTTGCAAATAACCTTGTTCACACATGAGGGTGTGAAAACCAGCTCCAATGATGATCCCCATTCATACTATGAGGGATTTTATTGTGATTATCACTATTCATGGGCCTCCTTACCCATTTATTCTCCTCCTAGGTGAAATCAACAAAAATTAATGTTCCAAATTATTGTCGAAAATTTTTGGAACACTACATTCTTCCTCCTCATCATCTGAGAAGACCTCTATGTAATCTGCTTTTCTAGCTGCACATTTATTTACAAGTGCCCATGATTCTTGGAAATTGAAGCAAAGCTTAATTCTTCTTAGATCTCTCTGGAAGTAAACTTCAAGAGGTTTCTTGTATGATCTCCCCTTTGAAGGAGAAACCTTTTCTTCCTTTCCCTTTGAAGGAAAAGAGGGCTTATGTTGAAAAGTTGCCTTTGCTTTTGGAAAGGCATATTGAAGGTCTCTAGCCCTTTTAATAGCATCATGTAGGGTAGTGGGCTTGGTAGATTTAACCAATCCATGAATAGGTTCATATAAACCATCAATTAACATGTACACCCTTCTTTCTATAGACAAATCAGGAACCATAACAGAAAGTCTTAAAAATTCAAAGATGTAAGTTTTTGTATTACCTAATTGTTTAAACTTTTCTAGGCTCATGAATGGTGCATTTGGATCTCTTCTATAAAATATTTCCACCAAACTTCTACTGAACTCTCAATAAGTAGTCACATTGGCATGATCCAATGTAGACAAGCCATGAAACCACCAGTCATGTGCTTCACCTTCGAGGTGCAGCGCTGCAATCTTGATAGCCTCCATCTCAGGAACCTTGCTCAGCTGAAAGTAGATGTCAATTTTTTCTAGCCAGGATTTGGTAGAACACTTGGATGACCCATCAAAATTGGGTAAAAATAATCTGCCCATAGTGTGGTGTTGATCATGATTCTGAATGAATCCACCACCTCTATGATGATGCCTTGGTCTTCTATTGTCCTTTATTTGACAAAACTCTTGAAAAATCGAGTGATATTTGAATCTCTGATTTTGAGACTCATATTATTCAAAATAGGCTTCAAGATATTCATGCTCCTCAAACCCTTCATTTCCCACAGCCAAAAATGTAGGCATGGTAGAGCGTTGGGAAACTTGTGGATGATGCACTGGTTGATGATTCCAGTGATGAGACATGCCAGAGCCTTGTCCAAGATGAAATCCTTTAGGGGATTCCTTGATTTTTTCCATTCTCATCTCTTTGATCTCTCTAGCAAGGTCTTGCATGGCTCTAAGAAGGATATTAGGGAAATCCTTATCTTCATCTTCACCTCCAGATAAAGGGGATTTAACCTTGTCTTCATTATCATTTGTGTAATCAAAATTTCCGTGACTTCTCTTTTGATACCTCTTCTCTTTGTCAGTAAGAGGATCTCCTTCTTAAAAATACATATTGGCTTTAGAATGCACAGGTTGAGCCAAGATGATGCTCTGATCCCACTATAATATTCCCAAATGGGGAATGTAGCAATACAATGCAGAAAGATAGGAAAATATCACATATCATCTCTTATAAAGTAGGAGGAAAATATGGAGACCTTTCATATGTATTGACAACAGAAAAATAGATGTAAAAGATGGCCCATAAGATGCATAATGAGAAACAGAAGTCTCCAATGAAAGAAAAACCTCAAAATTAGGTGTTGCAACCATATATTAAGACTGAAAAGGCCTTACAACATTATTTTATTACCTCTTCACAGATTTAGATTACACATCAGATCTAGAGAAACAAAGTGCATAAAAAGTTATATTTATATCATATCCATGCACTATACAAGCTCCTCTAATGAACCCACTTGGGGTTTTCAATAAAACACCAAGTACAAGATGTAGATATGAGATCTAAGACTGCAGATCTACTGAAATATTCAAATCTAGAAAGTGTGGCTGAACTAATATAGGCAATATAATAGCCTCCTCCAATAGATCTCCAAAGTGAAGGGAAGATCCCCAACACTGATAAAATCACTCTCCAAATGGTGTGTTGAACCACCCTGCAACTACACCTACAGAAATAACGTAGATATGGAAGTATACTACACTATAGGGATCAAAACATGATTATTTTGATGCCAATATTTGAAAATTATGCTCAATGCCTTCAATAATTTCCTCCCTGTTATCCATGTCAGCCCCTCCATTCATGTTTTTGGCCTGCTGTCCTGTTTAAATCTACTTAAAACCTCTGTCGTGACCTGAGACCTTCATCTCCTGCCTATCGTTGCCACCTTTCATTCCTAAAAACGTATTCAAAATGGACAAAAAACCCATATTCAGAGATATATCGGTCCTAGCTCCCTCTGGCCTCAGCCCCCTTCATTTTATTCTCCACGTAATGCAGGAGCTAGCCCATGGGCCAAAACGAAAAGCGCTTACCATACACGGCCATCGGGTGCATTTTGCATCGTCCAATCAAGCCACAGATCGATAGTCCATAATCTGTCCCTATCCAGTGGTCCCCACCGCGCCTTACCCCTAAAACTGGCTTGTTCATTTCGCACAGCTTTTTGGCAGCGAGCGGTATTCCGCAAATCCCAGCGATTCCATACGTTGATCACCACGTGTCCCTCTGTATGATCCCAATACTTCCCTATTTCGCGCATTATCTCTCAGGCAAAGACGTGCAGCGAAATTCATATAAACCATCCGATCTTAAGCATTTGATCCAATGGCTCTTGCTTTCCAAATTCGTGCAGCTTTTAACTCTCGTCCACATTGCCCCTGGCTCACCATCTCATTGTTCCCCAATACAGTTTTAGCCTTCGATCTTATTTTAATATTGAAGGGCCCAGATCATTCCCCTTCCACACTGTTAATCCCGTACCCCTCCACGTCATCACCCCCGCATATTTGTCATATTTCATCCACCATTATGCATTTCATTTAATTTTAAACGTTTTACGTTATGAACCTCCGTTCGGCTCGTCCACCATTATTCCACTATGTCTTCACCACCACCTTGCATACTACCGCCATGTTATCATGTCACTTTTTCACACAGCCACCTCCATTGCATTTCCATCCTCGTGCTTGGCTTTATTTAACACCTTTGTGGGTTTTGTAGGTTTGAGCGACGAGAAATCCCCATAATTTACAGCCCTTATTGCAGAGGTCAAGGGTGTGTCAAAGGACCGGTTTTTAAATGCAAAATTCGTGAAAAAGGCCCTGGGTAGTTGCTTCGACGCGACTTTCATTAAAAGAAGCAACACTCAGATCTGTCCAACCTTCAAGAACCATTCAAGAGGCAGATTCTTGTAGACGAAATTATTAATGGTGCAGATAAAGAAGGCCAGTCAGAGAGCGAGAAATCCAATGTCTGGGGCTGAAGATTTTAAACAACATTTCAGCATTCATAAGGCCAAGAGTGCAAGTGCACAAAATCAGGTCCTCTAGGTTTAACTTCAATAGATATTTCTCTCAGGAAGGTACAGGATATTACATATTTTATTCTTCATGTCTTATCCCTGGAGAAATTTGCACCTACAACATTTACTTCATGGAGCATCCATAGAGTACCTGCAGCATCCTAGAGCCGTCAAATAGTAAGGGCGTGAATGTTTTCACCATTTTGTTTTAATGAAACAATTAATTGTTTTCACCTAATTATTTTATTAGTTTCTCTTCTCCTTCCTCTATAAAAGGGAGGAAGAAATACATTGTAAGGGATCCAGAATTGTATCAGAAAATTTTGGAGTGAAAGGCATGTTTGTATACATTTTGTAAAGCTTCTGTATGAAGGCTCAGAGCCCGTAGGGTCTCAGTGAGGAGGAGTTCTATCTGTAATGAGGATTCTGGTCTTTGGTATTTCACAGTATGTAACCTTCTCTTATGTGATTAATACAACATTTCATTTCATATATCTTCTTGTATCGTGTACTGGAATGCGAGTGGCTCACTAATTTTAGGTAAGGATTCATCCTAGTTGATGCCCATACTTGGATCAGTCAAGCACTTTAAATATGGCTCAGGTATGATATATTGTTTCATGTTCATTTCATTCATCTTTCTGCTATATTAGTTGCTTTGGGAGGGTGCTTTTAAAACGCCATTGTCATGTATGGATTCTTAGATTGATAAGCCCATACATGGTTCTGTTGTGTATATGGGTATCAGACCAAAGTTAACTAATATCTTCTTATATTTATTTCACTACATACACCTTCTGATACTTGATTTCTGTGGCATATTATTTGAATCAGCCCTCTTTACAGTAAATTGTCTCTTAACTGTCTGATGCTTTTGTGTTGGAGTTTTGCATCTTGTCTCTACAACATTACTTTCCCTGTGGCAGTTTCTGTAAGTCCTGGTCCCATTTAAATCATTTACCTTGTTTTACAAGAGATAGTAGGAGAGTTTTGGATTGACACCCCAGCTTTATTATATGCTCCTTTCTATGCTAAGATGTCCTAGGCACTGGTCTATGGAAACTCTAGACTGTCTCTAGGGGAGACAACAATTTTCGACAACATCTTTCTGGCGTCGTTGCCAGCGAACGAATTTAAGAATTTCAGTTTCCCTGGGCCTCGACAAATAATATTCACTCTCTAATCAGGTGAGCACAGAGAGTTGAATATTTGTATATCTCTCACCTTGGTGACTCCGCTATTGTTTATTTGATAAATATATTGGTAGTCCTGGCTCCTCGTAAGCCACATCTGAGGTCAGATACATCACAATCAAAGACACCTTCAGTATCTGACCCTGAGAAGATTATACATAGAAGAAGTTGGAAAGAAAAGAAATCAGTCCGTGCTGAGATCCCTGAATATTCTGTAGAAGATTATCCATCCTCTTCTTCTCAAGAAATTCAAGTAGAAAATCCCGATTCCACCAAGGAAAATCTTGAATATTACTCAGATAGATCACCTCGGGGAAGTGCTAGAACTAAAGGGAACTTTCATCCTACCCCTGAGGCTGAGGAGGTTAAAGAAGTTACAGAAGTAGCCGCTGTTAATCATTAATTTTTTCCATCTACACCTCAGGCTTCTGTACAATATACTCCTGTTTTTATTCATACTCCACTCCCACCTCCACCTCTTCCTCCATTTGTACATCAAATTGTTGCACAACCCCCTCCTCCTCCAATGGCTAATGTTCCAGCTTTTTTGTTAAATAAATATGCTCCGCTAGCATTGCCTCAAGTATTAAATGATATGCCACAGGATTATTTGAAGATCTTGCCCAGATTCACTGGGGAAAATGAAATAGATGCTCAAAAACACCTTGAGACCTTCTTCTCTTTTGCAGAAAACTTTAATGTAGAACATTTGGATGTGGTCTTAAGATTATTTTTGCAGTCTCTGGACGGTGAAGCTAGAATATGGTTCAAAACATTAGGAAACTGTTCTGTAACCACTTGGGACAATATGGAAAATACCTTTCTCAAGAAATGGGGAGAAAAGAAAGATCATGGACAGTGCCTTACTAAGTTCAATACACTTAAAAAGAAACATAATGAAGGGGTGTCAGAATTTATCAAAATATTTAACAAGCTATATCTAAATCTCCCTGCAAATATGAAGCCTCATCAGAATGCTGCCAAAGTGGTTTTTATAGCAGCATTGACTCAGATTTTGGTTTCTCTCTCAGGGAAAGGAAGCCTGCCACCCTAGATGATGCTCAATCATATGCTCTTTAGTTGGAAGAAAATTTTTCCTCCACTGGAAAATTGAAATTCAAAGCTGAACAAGATACCAGAAGAAGGGGTAAAGAGGAAGCATCTACTTCAAATCGGGATAAGGATTTGGATAAAATTGAATAAATGAGAAAAATGATTAAGAATATTTCTAATAAATTGGTCAAGCTCGAACTAGAGACCAAGAACTCAACCTCCAAGAATTTCCAGAATGCTCCAAACAGGGGTTACAATCCTCAGTATAAAAGGCCACCCATACAAATACTGACAAGAGAAGCAAGAGAGCAGCATGATCAAGTTCCTCACCCATTGTACCTGGAAGGCCCAGTAGATGACTCCACTGAAGATGCTGCTTATGAACTGCAAGATGAAAATATTTATCTCTCCAACAATGATGAAGTTGAATGCCCATTACAAGAAGAAGAAGAAGAGATCAAAGACATAAAAGATGCAGAAATTGATCATTACTGCAAACAGTTTATTGATTTCATGCAAGCACATTTTAACAGAAGATATGATCTCAGATCTTCCAGGAAGAGAACTTGAACTCAGTATCAAGAATAAGAGCCTCCCGAGAAGGAAGCATCTGCTCAAAAGGAATCAATAGTGCAAAAAGCCACAGGCAAAGGTAAGGGTCCTCTAAATAATCCATTGCAGTCTAATGATCAAATTCCTTCTTCTTCAAAAGTAGTCATTCCTCCTAATGTTGCGTCTGTATCAAAATAAGTTAAACCTCCAGCAGAAAATAAAGAGTCAAAAGAAGTTGTAATAGAAAAGCCCTCTTCTGCTTTTAATCTACAACAAGAACTCGAAAAAGTCAAAATCCCAGTCCCTTTGACTGAACTATTGAAACAACCAGTATACCAATCTCAAGTCACTTCTTTATTGCTCCCTCCTGAAGCACCAATTATTCCAGACAGTCTTAACCTCCAAGAAGAAAGACCCATGGTAGTTTTTGGCCCCCATGTTGAGGAGATAGACCCTTCTACTCCTCCTTTCTATGTGTCTCTAGTTATTCATGACCTGCTGTTACACAATTGTATGTTAGATTCTGGAGCTTCCCATAATATTATGCCTTTTTCAGTCATGGAACAACTAGGACTACAAATCACACGTCCATATAAAGACCTCTATTCATTTGATTCCAAAAGAGTGAAATTTCTAGGGATGATCAAGGATTTGGTAGTCAATCTAGCCCAAATTCCAGCAAAAAGTGTAGTAATGGACATTGTGGTGGCGGACATCCCAGCTCGCTTTGGCATGCTGCTGTCAAGGTCCTGGGGAACAAATATTGGTGGGTGACTTAAGATGGATTTAACCCATGCCACTATTCCAATTTTTGGTGGCCAGGAAAGGAGGTTATACAGAGAAACCAGATTTGTCAAGATGGTGACTAAGGTTGACAGCTCAGAGAATTCACCAATCTACAGAAAGGAAGGATATTTCTCATGTCTGATGTTAGAATAAGATCAAAATTTTGCTCATAAACCTTCCTTCTGTCAAATCAAGACTGAGCAGCCTTTAGAAGACCATGAAGCAGGAATCTGGACTTTACATTTTGATGGAGCAAATTCAAGAGAAGGAAATGGAGCTGGAGTATTATTGATTTCTCCTACAGGCAAATGGATCCCACTGTCTTTTAAATTGGAATATGAAGCTACTAATAATGTAGCTGAATATGAAGCACTTCTATTGGGATTACAAATAGCCAGGAGCATGGGAATATAGTGTTTAAAAGTTCTGGGAGACTCTGAGCTGGTGGTCAGACAGGTGAGAAATCAATGTCAAACTAAACATCCATGGCTGAGAGCTTATAGAAATGAAGTATGGGACATGGTGGAGAACTAATTCTTGGCATTCAACATCCAGTTCATGCCCTGAGAGTAGAATAGAATGGCAGATTCACTTGGTGTGGTTGCTAGTACATTCCGCCCTCCTCAGAACCCTCTCTTGAGGTATGAAATTGAGGTACGTTATAGACCATCAATCCCAGATAATATTAAGCACTGGCAGGTATTTGAAGATGATGAACAGATGAAGAGATTCTTGGAAACAGTGGGAGAATTTTCCCATATGGAGATTGATGGTTGTGAAGAAGATGAGTTTGAGAATGTTTCATAAAATAATTGGGAAGAGAAGATGACCGGCAGTAAAGTGCTGCAGCTGAAAGGAAATGTCATCCCGAGAGGGTTGGTGCCTCTAGAAATATTATTTGATAAAAATGATGTCCCTTTCCAGCCTATTAAGGTAATAGAACAAGATTAGGTAGAAGATTTGAATCTGGGTACCAATGTTGAGTCCAAAATTGTCAAATTATCCAAGAAGGTCCCAGAGGAATATAAGAAAAAATACCTGAAATTGTTTCAGTCTTATAAAGATGTATTTGCATGGTCCTATCAGGACCTGAAAACTTTTTATATCAATATAATGCAGCATAAAATTCCTCTGATGGAAGACGCAAAACCTTATAAGCAGAAGCTCAAACAGATAAATCCTCTGCTGCTTCCATCCATTGAAAAAGAAATCAAGAAGCTGCTAAAGGCTAAAATAATTGTTCCATTAAGGTACTCAGAATGGGTTGCTAATTTGGTCCGTGTCCGAAAGAAAAATGGAGAAATAAGGTTATGTGTATATTTCATAAATTTAAATAGAGCATCTTTAAAAGATAATTATCCACTCCCCAAAATGGACCACATCCTGCAGAAAGTGGTGGGAGCCTCTAGAATGTCAATGATGGATGGTTTCTCTGGATATAACTAGTTGGATGTACTCCCAGAAGATCAGAAGAAGACTTCTTTCATCACACCATGGGGGACACTTATGTATGCTAGGATGCCTTTTGGATTGATTAATGCAGGGGCCACTTTTCAGAGGGCTATGGACATCGCTTTTGTTGGGGAGGAGGATAAATTTTTGGTGGTGTACCTATATGATATAATTTTTTTTTGAAAGGGTGATGCTGAACATATTGAACATTTGCGAATTTTTTTTGAAAAATGCAGAAGGTATGGTCTTTCTCTCAATCCCCAAAAGTCTTTATTTGCATTAGAGGAAGGCAAGATTTTGGGGCATATTGTAACTAAAGATGGGGTGAGAATAGATCCTAAAAGAGTAAAAGTGATAAATAGTATTCCTCTCCCCAGAAATAAGAAAGAGGTGCAAGTGTTTTTGGGACGAATAAATTTCCTGAGAAGGTTTATTCCTAACTATGCTGAGATAGTTAGGCATATAACAGATATGCTAAAGAAGAATAACAAGGTGAAATGGTCACAAGAGTCATGGAAGGCCTTTGCCAGGATTAAAGTTGCATTTGCTGAAGCCCCTGTGCTAGCTGAACCAAATTATACTAAACCATTTATGATATTTTCTTTTGCTACACCTCATTCAGTAACTGGAGTGTTATTACAGAAAAATGAAGAAGGATATGAGCAGCCTATATCTTTCTTTATTCAGGTGCTCCATGATGCATAAATGAGGTATAATATATTAGAAAAGTAAGCATATGCCCTGGTGAAGTCCCTCAAAGCCTTTATAATGTATGTTTTGCAGTCTCACATTACTGCACATGTCCCTACAACAGCTATCAAAGACATTCTCATTCAGGGAGACAATGAAGGAAAAAGAGGGAGGTGGATTGCAAAGATACAGGAATATGATTTGATTATCAGACCTACTAAGCTAATTAAAGGATAGGGGCTAGCAAGGATCTTATCAGAATCAAACTACCAGGATCTGGGCATAAACCTGTTTGTGCTTTCAAATGAAGAGTCTGTGAGAGAACAAGAGCAACAAGGTCTGGGAATGGCCACTCAAAAAGCACATATAAAATATCTTACTAGTCCATGGTACAAGGAAATAGTTGAATATATTTTGACACTCAGATGTCCCCCCAGTTGTGATAAAGCAAAATACAGGGCTTTAAGATTGAAATCACAAAAGTACATAGTTTCTAATGGGAAAATATATTGGAGAGATACTTCTGGAATCCTACTCCTGTGCCTTACAGAGGATGAAGTAGAAAACATAATGATAGAATTTCATGACGGAATTTGTGGAGGACACTACAGCTGGATTGCTACAGCTCATAAAATCCTAAGGTTGGTTTCTACTGGCCAAAATTATTTGGAGATGTTTTTACTTGGGTTAGAGCATGTGATAAGTGTCAGAAATTTGCTGAGAGACAGAAGTTGGCAGCTCTGCCCCTGATTCTAGTTCATGTGAATGAGCCATTTCAACAATGGGGAATAGATTTTATAGGTGAGATTCACCCACCCTCAAGTGGATAGCATAAATGGATATTAACAGCCACAGATTACTTTACAAAATGGGTGGAAGCCATACCTGCAAGGAATGCTACCAACACTGTCATCATAAAGTTCATGGAAGAAAACATCATATCTAGGTTTGGCTGTCCTGCTAGAATAGTGACTGATAATGCACAGGCCTTCAAATCCGCAAAATTTGTAAATTTCTGCTAGCGGTATAATATTGCATTAAATCATTCCACAACCTACTATCCACATGGAAATGGCTTGGTAGAATCCTCCAACAAAACTCTAGTGAGGGCCTTGAAAAATACTATAAATGAAAATCAGAAGAATTGGGACTCTCAATTGAAGTTTTCTCTATGGGCTAATAGAATTACTAGTAAGCGAGCAACTGGGAAATCTCCCTATGAGTTGGTATATGGACGAGTAGCAGTTTTTCCTGTGCAGCTGGCTTTACCAGTAGCACGTTTCATGCAGGAAAGAGCCTGATGATATGGTCAGAAGAATCAATAAATTGGTGGAATTAGAGGAAACACAAGACCAAGTGAATCAGAGATTAGCTGAATATCAGGACAAAATGAAACATGTGTTCGATCAGCATGCAAAAGATAGGAAATTTCAGATTGGAGATCTGGTGCTCAGATGGGACGTCCGGAGAGCCAAAAAAGGAAAACATGGCAATTTTGACCCGCTCTGGTTTGGCCCATTTAAAATCATGGAACAGGGAGGCAATAACACGTTGATACTGGAGAATTTACAGGGTGACTTGCTAGATGCCCCCGTGAATGGCCAATCTCTAAAACCCTACTTCCAATTCTGATTCAGGTGAAGGTGGCCTAGCTGTATCATATTGTATATTAATTTTCATTTTATTGTTGTCTGAATGATGCGAGTGTTATAATGGATTACGAATAAAAGGGGTTTTGAAAGGCAGTGTCTGCACAAAAGATGATCCAGTGGTCTGCAAGTTCTCGACACGTCTAGGGATGAACGTGCCGTCCCCAGCTAGAGCCAATGTTATCCATGTCAGCCCCTTCATTCAAGTTTTTGGTCTGTTGTCCCGTTTAAATATGCTTAAAACCTCTGTCGTGACCTGAGACCTTTGTCTCCTGCCTGTCGTTGCCACCTTTCATTCCTAAAATCGTATTCAAAATGGCCAAAAAACCCATATTCAAAAATATATCGGTCCTAGCTCCCTCTGGCCTCAACCCCCTTCATTTTATTCTCCACGTAATGTAGGAGCTAGCCCATGGGCCAAAATGAAAAGCGCTTACCATACACGGCCATCGGTTGCATTTTGCGCCGTCCGATCAGGCCAGAGATCGACGGTCCGTAATCTGTCCCTATCTGGTGGTCCCCGCCGCGCCTTACCCCTAAAACCAGCCTGTTTATTTCACATAGCTTTTCGGCAGTGGGCGGTATTCCGCAAATCGCAGCGATTCCATACGTTGATTTCCGCGTGTCCCTCTGTACGATCCCAATACCACCCTATTTCACGCATTATCTCCCGGACAAAGACGTGCAATGAAATTCATATAAACCGTCCTATCTTAAGCATTCAATCCAACGGCTCTTACTTTCCGAAGTCGTGCAGCTGTTAACTCTCGTCCACATCGCCCCTGGCCCACCATCTCATTGTTCCCCAATATATTTTTAGCCGTCAATCTTATTTTAAGATTGAAGGGCCCGGATCATTCCCCTGCCACACTGTTAATCCCGTACCCCTCCACGTCATCACCCCCACATATTTTTCATATTTCATCCACCATTATGCATTTCATTTAATTTTAAATGTTTTACGTTATGAACCTCCGCCCGGCTCGTCCACCATTATTCCACTGTGTCTTCACCACCACCTTGCGTACTGCTGCCATGTTATCATGTCACTTTGTCACACAGCCACCTCCATTGCATTTCCATCCCTGTGCTTGGTTTTATTTAACACCTTTGTGGGTTTTGTAGGTTTGAGCGACAAGAAATCCCCATAATTTACAGCCCTTATTGCAGAGGTCAAGGGTGTGTCAAAGGACCGATTTTTAAATGCAAAATTTGTGAAGAAGGCCCTGGGTAGTTGCTTCGACGTGACTTTCATTAAAAGAAGCGGGACTCAGATCTGTCCAACCTTCAAGAACCATTCAAGATGAAGATTCTTGTAGACGAAATTATTAATGGTGCAGATAATGAAGGTCAGTCAGAGAACGAGAAATCCAACTTCTGGGGCCGAAGATTTTAAATAACAATTCAGCATTCAGAAGGCCAAGAGTACAAGTGCACAAATCAGGTCGTCCAGGTTTAACTTCAATAGATCTTTCTCTCAGGAAGGTACAGGATATTACATATTTTATTCTTCATGTCTTATCCCTGGAGAAATTTTCACCTACAACATTTACTTCATGGTGCAGCCACAGAGTACCTGCAGCATCCTAGAGCTGTCAAATAGTAAGGGCACGAATGTTTCCGCCATTTTGTTTTAATGAAACAATTAATTGTTTTCACCTACTTCTTTTATTAGTTTCTCTTATCCTTCCTCTATAAAAGGGAGGAAGAAAGACATTGTAAGGGTTCCAGACTTGTATCAGAAAATTGTGCAGTGAAAGGCACGTTTGTATACATTTTGTAAAGCTTCTGTATGAAGGCTCAGAGCCCGTAGGGTCTCAGTGAGGAGGAGTTCTATCTGTAATGAGGATTCTATTCTTTGGTATTTCACAGTATGTAACCTTCTCTTATGTGATTAATACAAAATTTCATTTCATATATCTTCTTGTATCGTGTACTGGAATGCGAGTGGCTCACTGATTTTAGGTAAGGATTCATCCTAGTTGATGCCCATACTTGGATCAGTCAAGCGCTTTAAATATGGCTCAGGCATGATATATTGTTTCATGTTCATTTCATTCATCTTTCTGATATATTATTTGCTTTGGGAGGGTGCTTTTAAAACACCAATGTCATGTATGGATTCTTAGATTGATAAGCCCATACATGGTTCTGTTGTGTATCTGGGTATCAGACCAAAGTTAACTAATATCTTCTTATATTTCTTTCACTACATACACCTTCTGATACTTGATTTCTGTGGCATATTATTAAGGAGTATTATGGACCTCCTTTTCTCTTTTATTCTTTAAAAAAAGTAATAAAACAAAAATGAATGTTCTAATTAGCCCATGACTAATTGGGAATATTACATATCATGTTTATTTTAGTGGTTTTCATTTACATAAGTTGGATACAGCATGCAACTGAGATGGTGTGAAATAATATTTTTTAGTCACCCTAATTTATCTATATGCAATTTTCCACTTCGATGAATTCTATCTACAAGAGGGTAAGATTTTTCCTAAAACACCAATGCCTATTATGATGCACTTCTCGATTTCTCTTCCTTAATGCAAAGTATCCAAGAATTTGTGAATTAATGACCCAAAAATAAACCAAAAATGAAAACCAAAGTAATCGAAAAGAAACCAAAGACAATTTCCCAAGAAAGAACACAAAGCGCTCCAGAAGTGTGACATCTAGAAAATAAAAAATCCAATGAAACTAACACACTTAAAGAAAGAAAAACAAAATATAATAGTGAAAAAAGGAAGGCAATGTCAATAAGCTAGGGTTGTAGCACAATGGCTCAACCAGGGCTAATTTTCTAAAAAGGTCAAAAATAAACCCTAGAAGAAGGAAGGCCTAAACAAGATCAAGTGAGGGTGATGGAAAGAAATTAAAATACACTCAAAATCACTTTTGTAGATGAAAAATACACAACCAATCACAACACCACCAATTGTGACAAAAATAACCAAGAGAAGAAAGAGATCACTGAAAAACAAGTGAAAAAAGTGCACAAGGACACAAAGATCTAAAAGTGAGATATGAAACATATCCAAGCAGTCACGAAAAGTAGGCAAAAAGTTCTGAAACTAAGATCTAGAGATGAGAACACTAGTCCTCAACTAAAGAACATAGATAATCCTTCAAGGGAACCTTGAAAAACATAATTAATAGAAGATCCCAACCAATGAATAAGAAATGGATCAAATATGAAAAATATCAGTAGCTAAAAACAACAAAAATAACAGATCGAACATGTCTCCAATAGATTACAAATTTTTGAAGAAAAAAACCTAAAAAATCAAGCAAATAAGTTAAAAGAAAACCCGAGAATTGGGAAAAACAAATAGAAAATAGGCGCATTTTTTAATCAAGCCATATCTTCCTCATACAAAATCTATTTCAGGTGGTTTCTTTTTTATGTAAAATTTAAAGAGGATTCATATATGTAATTATTTTTACTCAGTTATGTACAAAAAATAACAAAAGCGAATAGAAAAAATGGCCATGCGCGAGGAAGGAAGAAAAATAAACTGGCCAATTTTCAATTGGCCATAACGTCCTCATGTAGAGTCTATTTCCTTGATTTGTTTTTTTGTTTCTGGATGAAATTCTGAAATAAATATATATATGTGGTTAATTCAATCAAATTATATATAGGAAATTGTAGAATTGGATTTTAAACGCATGATATTTTATTCTCTCATATACAAATGAAAACAAAACTCCAAATCTAAGATAAACTCAAATCTAAGGCAAGTAAAATCAATGGAGATAAAAAATAATCCAAAAATTCATAGAGAAATGAATGGAATACCAATATCTCTTATCCCTCCACAAAATCTCAACCAATCAAAGACAACAAGTGATCTTCCTCAAAATACCGTTAGATAAAAAGAAATAGAATCAACCATAAAATATGTTGAATACAAATTCACATAAGTGAAGGAACATAAATTTCCATTGATCATAAATTAAATTACAATGATTATACCTTATCTTCGAATCTTCCTCTTCTCCAACTTGTAGGATGGTATCCTCTCCCAATACAACAGAGCTATCGCCCTATAGTTTGGATACTTTCTCCCTGCTCTGTTTCCTCTTAGTGAGATTATATAGGTTCATTATTTCCTCTAGTGGAATGTATCTAAACACTCAGGGGCTTCAGAAGTTAGTAAAATTCTACAGTAATGGATCCCTAGCCAACTCATACACAAGTGGGTCAAGATTATCTCCTTCGGGATGGAAAACTCTAGAAACATTTTTCACAATTATGATATTTTTCTCAATTATCTCAATTATGAAATAATTATTATCTCATAATTATAATACTTTGGAAAAACAATTATGAGAATTTTTCAATTATGTAATTTCACCCTTTTATCATGGTATAATTCTCACATAAGTAAAAGGAAAGGTGAAAATGGACGCATTTTATCCAAACAGCTGAGGTAAGTTGAGATTGTGTTTCTCTCACTATACTGGAGTGGAAAATAGGGTTATAACTGGAGGCATTATCGGACTCCCAACAACCATAGTATTTTGTTTATGGCTTCTCCAATAAGCCTGCTACTATGGTGATTCTCTACTGGAGATTGAAGCAACCATAAGACTCCCCCCAAGCTTGACACATCCAGCACATCAAACTAGCATAATTACCATCACAGCTAGGCCAGGGGACATCAGAGACAACATCTGTTGCCACAAACATCCATGTTGGTCTGTTTTACATCTATACCAACTTTAAGAAAATTCCAACTTCCCAACACATCTCCCAGCATGATTTTTGACATCAATTCAAACACACTTGTAGCCAATAGAGATCCAAGAAATGTTATTTTTTCAACAATATACCACTTTGTAATTGATGGAAACACCTCAAATTCATATTCACTTTGATGGAAAATCCACATGTTGCTTCCACACTTCTCCTAGCATAAGCCACCAATGGCTTTCTCTCCTATGCATGGGCCATCACAACTTCTCTAATACTTGTCTCCCACTTAGACATCAATGTAAAAGTGATACAAGCTACCTTTTTCTTCCCCATGAAATCATCAACTATCAATGAAGAGGGCTTAGCTACTGATGTGCATTCTGGTTTTCTTATAAATTGGGCATATGTGATATACTCCCCCTGAGCATATACTTCCTTGGATTTGAATTCCTCTAGTTTTTGACACCTTATGGTTGTTGACTGAATACTCTCTTACCAATGCATCTTTTGTATCAGTTAAAAAGAAAAATAACTACAATTAAATTTCTCATGGTATTTCTACTGTTGCAAATACCAATCAATGATGATGCATTTTGGCTTTCCCTTCACCATTGCTTATACATCATCCTCTATGATCAATTCTCCTAGGAATCTACATCACATATTCTCCCTTTGAGATCAAGTTGCTCAAAATATGGTTAGCTTCTTAAATAATACCAATTGTGCCAAAAAATATGATACAAATTGGATATTGTACAAGGAAAACTCTAATATTCCTCTTCAAAAAGAAGTTCCCAATTGCACAAAAAGGTTTCTCCATACGAACCTAGACCACAAATTTACATAGCGATACCAATTGAAGGTTAAGTGACATGAAAATCTTGTACCAATAATGTTTCATGAACACAAGATTGTTACACATAATCAAACTCACAACTTAAATTAAATAATGGCATTTCACCCAATATGCAAAAATTTCATTTCCCGAGCAATATTTTTTCCTGAGGCTGACATTTTTTTCCTGCTACTACTATCAAAGTAGCTCCCCTTGAACATGTTTTCTAGAAACTAAAGCCAATCCAGAGGTCCTCTAGCTGAAGAATAATTGCATTACTAAAGGCTTAATCCCTCTTCAGAAGTTGTTTGATCAAAATTATGTGTTTAAGTATCCAAATATGAAAGCCGGTGATAAAGAGGTTGAAATTTGTAAACTTGGTACCACAGAAAATACCAAGATAATCAAGTTTTCCAAATTTATGTCTTCAGAGGTGAGACAAAGGTATGTTTATTTGATAAAAAGGTACATTGACGTTTTTGCATGGGGTTATGTAGACTTAAAGAGGTATGATCCTAACATTATTCAACACACCATACCAATCAAAGAAAATGAAAACAATTTTAAATAGAAGTTGAGGATAATTAATCCATTGCTCATGCCATTGATTGAAAAAAAAATTAATAAGTTGTTTGATGCAAAAATTATTTTTCCATTGAGATTTTCTAACTGGCTTGCTAATTTGGTACCTGTGAGGAAGAATAATGGAGATATTAGGATATGAATTTATTTCATAAATTTGAATAAGGCACCTCTTAAAGACAATTATCCTCTTCCAATAAGGCTTTGTTTTGATATGTAGTCTAGGTGGTTATAAGATGCACAAGAAGAATCTATGAGTACAAATATAGGACTGAAGGATGGAGAAGGTAGAGTTGAGGGACTTCCCCACTTGATCCATTTATATCAAAAAAACATTTAGACAAGGGTATAATTTGTTCTTTTGTTGAAAACATTATTGCAAGTCCTAGTTTAGATGCAAGTAAATTGTTAAGAAATGTCATTCCAATGGTTAATTTGTTAACCAAATTGTCATCTTTATTAGACATTGGTTCATCAATTTATTATATTACAACTTATTTTTTCCATGTGCATTCTTCCTCATTCATATCACCTATGAGCTCAAGTGTTTTAGAGATATCCAACACAACCTCTTTAATGCTCAATGAATCTTCATGAATATTATATTCCATCATCTTCTTCATATGTTCCACAAGTTTCCATAGAAACTAGAGGAGTGGAGCACAAAATGAATCTGGTTGGATAATCTCAACATTAGGTTGCTCATTGTATACTCTCAAATAGACACTCCCAAGTTGTATTTATTTTGAGAGTGCTTTGTACTTGAATAATTGTGCTTCTTTCATATCATTAATGAAGAAGTATTTTCAAAGCCAAGTAGTAACAATGACAGTAAATTCTACAAGTAGAAATTTAGTATCATCATGGGCCAAATAGATTCCTTTATTTATTTTTCTATTAAAAAAAAAATTGTGTTGAGCACAAAAAAATCCTGCTCACTGGTGTTAGTATTTTGATGGATCAAACCAAGGGTAGTTTGGATTAGGTTATTTTCAGACTAGTGAGGATTATCAATATCCTATAGAAGACTAGCATTAAACTACACCAACATCTAAAAGGAATTGGAATAAATCATCAGTAATCATCGATCAAACAGTGACAAGACTTGTTTTGGTTACAAAGAGAAAATCTAAAAGGATCCAAGTCCTTATATGCCAACAAAACAATATGGATATGAAAAATACAACAAGAAGGTAGACCTCCCATCCAACTCAGATCAGGACTCGCAGGAAGAACCATGGAAGATAAATCCTCGAATAATATTTCTTCCCAGGTATCAACCTATCTTCTATGGTCATTGTTTTTCATGTGGAAGGTTTGGACATAGAGCTATATAATGTCACACGTATGATTGGAATAAATACAGTTTTGGGAGATATTTCAGAAATGGATATTCCAGAAATCAGTAGAAAATTAATAGATTTGATCATTTGAGAGATGATGTTGAATGCTACAAATGTAAAATTTTTGGAAATCTGGTTAAATATCGCATACTTGGAAGTTCTTCAAAGGAATTCTCGCAAATTCAGAATGAACATATATGGAAAAAAAAGACTAAAAAATGTGTTATCTCTCTGAAGGCTCAAAGCAACAAAAACTAAGGTACAATAACACAAGATACAAGTGTGAATGGATGTGTTGAAGTAGAACACTTGCAAAATCATTTGATCGAAGGACATTGATGTTAACTTGTTGTCGAAAATGAAGAAATTTCCATTGAGGCATGCAAGATCTAAGGTACTAGACAAAAAATTCTAAATAATCATCCCAGATAATGAGCTGAAGTTGACGAGAAGTGATTCTTCAAAGGAGGGCCATAATGATTCCCACATCATCAACATGAAACAACAGATATTTTAAGATGATAGGAGTGATTTAGGATTGTAATAGGGGAGGTCAAATATGTAGAGGATGTTTGAAAAAAAGGACTTATCTTCAACATATCGATGACATGACTCTAGAGTGTGGCATCATTTGACTCAAATATGATCAGAGGTCATGTTGACAAAATTGGTAATCGGATAAGAGGAAAAAAAATTTCCCAAACCCATGGAGGCAAAGTGAAGAATGTAGGATGTCCCCAACCCGACACGAATTCCAGATGAGTGTCATGTTCAAGAGAGACAAGCTGCCCATAATACACATAGGATGTTCACTTTCAATTTTCCCCCATTATTGTTAATGGATACCTCTTTATTTTTTATAGTTAGAGTGAAGTGGATAGCATATGCTGAGCATGTAAGTTCATTCTTCGAATGAATCCATCATAGTAATTTTAACAAGTCCTAGGAAGGAGGAACTTCGTCACATCATGGTGAAAAGTCTTTCGTATTTTAATATTTAACGAGTACAATGAAAGGTAAAATTTGTAATCATCATGTTTAGGGAGTTTGAAAATAAACAAAAAGAAAACTCCATCATGTCCCTTTTTGTAAGTCGTCCCTTGAATCCAAAAAGGTAGAAAAATATGTCTGAGAGAACCTCTTGACCATGTTCGATCAAGGTATTCCTATTTTTTAAATAATAAACCTTAGCCCAAAAATTGGGTAAACCCATATTGAGATCACATCATTTCATTCACTTTAATGAGTTTGAAATACCAAGTGATCGACAATATTTTTATTTTTTGAGAGTCAGAAAAGAGTTGAAAGTTCACTCCATGGGGTTCTTTTCTTGTAAACATTTAGCGAGCTCGAAAAAAGAGATAAATTAAACTCATTTTCATCAGAAATTATAAACAGTAGTGAAAAAATCCTGTACTACACATAAACAACAAACATCACAAATATCGAGGAAAAATAATAAAATATTGGCGAATTTTCTTCAAAAATCTATATATAGACCGCAAAACAAAATCATTTTCACCTTTCTATTTTGAGAACAGAACTTTGTCGATTTTCCCACCAAGTTTCAAATTAGTGGTGTGGTTGATCTAGGACACCATTCGTCAATTCGTCAATGCCAGGTAAGAGCTCTAAGCCTCCTTTTCAATTTAATTCTATTCTAGGGATTTTAAGGGAGGGATTTAAAAATTTAAAATCTCTTGTGACCAATGAGATTTCGAGCTATCAGGTCATGTTTATCCTATTAGGGAAGTGTGCTGGATGGGTTCATCCCATTAGGGAAATGTGTCACCAATTAAAATTTATTTCGGACAGACGTGTTGGCCATGGGAAATATTTTAAAATGAGAAAATCACCCAACTCCACCATTAGTTTCAAAAAATTATTCCATGAATGCTCCTGAAAAACCAATTGGACATGTTTTGCAGGTTCTTTCAGTAAAGATGCCAGTCGAATGGAAATAACAAGGCCATGAGGTGGAAGACCACCAAGCCTTGCAGGAAGAAAATTGTGTCAATTCTTTGCACAATTGCATATTATTGAAATTCTTCCAAACATCTAGTCTAAGATCTCAACTGGAGCTTTTTCAATATCTAATCAGTATCTTGGACATGGACCGATAGTTTTTCATCATCGATTAACATGAGTAGTAGCTAGATGTGATGGACATCTATTTTATCACCAAACTATCTAGGAGAGGGGAGAGGATCCAACTCTCCATAGCTCACACAGGGAGTGGGAGGATGAACATTCTCATCCAGAGATACTATCTTAGGGCACGAAAGACAGAGAGTGGGAAGGTGGAAATATCTTCCATTAGATTTCTTCCCCTGGTGTCTGTGCATGATACTGCATTATATCACTAGAGTGGCAGGAACCTAGGCATTGCATGAGGCAATGAAATCTCAGTTCCAGTATGCAGTGGAAATCTTGGCCCCAACGATGTTCAACTGTTGTGAGGGGTTTCTAGATAATATGAAGAGCCATCTAACCAAATGCAAGACAATGAGACTAAAAAAGTTTGGATATGGGTCAATTATAGTGACCTTATTTCTAGAGAGAGTACCCCTATTCCAATATCAGTGGATAAAGATCCATGATCCAGCCCCGAGGGACCTGAGGGTAATGAGATGGTGTGACATAATGCCCCAACATGGATGGGGGCTATAGATGCATTTCCCCACAGCCTTCTTCAGTTGGTTACAGTGTCAACTTATCTTAGTTGAGGACTACGCATATGCCATCATCAACTTTAGAGGAGATTTGGATCTTCTGATCCCACCAGGCACACAATGGACCGATGCAGGTAAAAATTGTTTTTTAAACATTTTTTACCTTTTAGATTTTTTTTTTTTCTATGTGTTCTGACACATAAAATTATGATTTGCTTACAGATATGGGTTCTGAGAGACCTCCCGGCATGTCACCTATTGCAGAGAGGGTAGCTCGTCTAGCAGAGAATGCTCCTTATGAGGAGGGATAAGACGCATTAGTAGAGTTGGAGTGGAACTTGGTTTTCCTCACGCGAGGAATTCCAAATTATGCTAATTTTGATGAGATTCTACTACGCTTTTAGAGACACATTGTCATAGTTACAGGAATACTGTGTCGATTACTCTGGCTAGTAACTTTAGTAGTCACCTGCTACCATGAGAACCATGTGGGAAAATAGTAGCCCTATTTATACATTTTGTACTGATGTAGGCTCGAATATCCATTTTTGTAACAGAACACATATTTTTTTAGCTTTTGGATGTAAATACATTCATATATATATATATATATATATATATATATATATATATATATATATATATATATATATATATATATATATATATATATATATTTCTATGACTGCTTGTGTATCATAATGATGTCTTGATTTACATATTGTACAAATGTCTATCTAATACATGGTTCGATAATGAATCTATTAATGTATTTAAATGCTTTGGAATGTGTTAATATGTGATAAAATAAAAATTCATTTCCAATAATCTAACACGTAAATACATATGCAAAATTTGATGGTTACGCATAGAATAACACCCATTCAATTGTAACATAACGAGTTCTGAGTCCAACTTAACAACCAAATCTCTAATCCCAATATAAATGGCATTCGATAACAGTTCGATCACCACACTATACTTTGAAATATTGTTAGTTTTTCAACCCAAACAAATGCATTGTAAATTAATCAAATCGCCATCGGGAGAAAAGAGTGCCCATGCTGCAGAAGATAGGTTCCATGTTGTACGACAGGTGCCATAAAAAAATAGCGTAGTGATCTGATGACATCTACAAACCAACTTGAACATAAGATAAGCAGAGGAAACATGTTTGCAAGGAAAAAAATGACACCAAAAATCAACCCAAATAAAACTAATGAATTACAGACTAATGTACAGATTATCACACTTAAGATTAAGAGTAATATTTTTTTAGGTAGAGCCCATTTCGGGGCTCAGCCAAAGGATTTCCTTCATAATCGGCTAGCTCATAGGCTCCATGCTCCAAAACACATTGAATAATATAGGGCCCATGCCACATTGGCTTGAGCTTTCCTACTCCCAACTTGTCATGGCCTTGCTCATAAAGTAGGACCAAGTCACCTTTAAAGAAAATGAGAGGTGTGAAAGATTTGTCATATTGAAACTTAAATCGTCATTTCTGTGCTTCAAGAACTAAAGTAGCAAGCCTTCTGGTCTTGTTGAGATTCTCAAGGTACAACAGGTGTTCCTCTTTCAGCAGAGTACCAGGAAGGAGTTCGATAACTAGCTTCAGGGAAGGAATATGACACTCGATCGAGAGTGTGGCCTCTAGACCATACACCAATTGGAATGGTGTGAATCCAGTGGTAGTCTTATCAGAGGTTTGGTATTCCCACAAAGTGAAAAAAATCATGAGGTGAAAATCTCACTTGTTCTTCCCAATGGTGTGTTGAAGCATGGTCACCAAGACTTTGTTGACAGCTTCAACTTGGCCATTAGCCTATGGATAGTAAGGGGTGGCATTATTGTGATGTAACCCAAAATGAGAAGAGAGCTCAGTCATCATATGATTATAAAAATGAGTACTATGATCTGTGATAATAACTTTCAAGACACCAAACTGAGCTATGATATGATTGAATAAAAATTGCACCGCAGTGAGACCTTCATTATCATATGTAGGCATCACCTCGACCCATTTAGTGAAATAGTAAATGGAAACGATGATATAACCATGCCACCCACCTGAGCGAGGGTTACATGTCATAAAAAAAATGCCCCATTTCACAGAAGGTCTGACGATCAAAACTGGGTGCAAGGGTGAGGGTGGGGCATGCTCTTTTCAAGAGTAAATCTAGAAATCATGAAATTTTTGTACTGCGATAATGTAGTCTTTAAAAATAGACGGCAAAAAATAACCTGCACAAAGGATATTTTGAGCAGTGCCATAACTAGACATGTGACCACCACAAACCCCAGAGTGGTAGTCATTGAGAGCTTTCTTTTCTTCCTCGAGAGTCAAACAATGGCGAAGGACAAAGTCAATACCTGAATGATAGAGTGTGTCCCCAACAATGTGATAAGGTTGGCACTGGTACATAATACGTCTTCACTCAGAGTGCAATAGCTCTGGCTGGTAATTCTGGGTCTCGATATATACAATGATGTTTCCATACCATGGATCAAGAGTACTAATGAGAAAGAGAGTTTCATCAGGGATGGACTAATTGAGAGAAGTGTGATCATCCATGGTGGGAAGATCACAGATCAACACAACAAAGACCATGGATTTCTTCAAATTAAGTAGTGAATTCTAAGTCAAACTCTTGAAGGATAATGATCCATTTTGAGTACTTTTCCCCAAGTAACTGACATGTGAGAATGTAATTCACAAGGTTGCAATTAGAAATCACTAAGGTTTTTCACAGGAGAATGTAGTGACAGAAACATTGAACGACATGAATGATAACCAATGCAAGTTTCTCTACATGAGCATAACAAGTCTCGGTATCAAAGATATTACATCTAAATTAGTACAATACATGTTCCTGACCAACATCATCATCCTGAACTAGCACCATGCCAATAGTGTTGTTGGGGGCAGCCAAATATAGGTAGTATTCGCGATGATAATTGGGAGGATGCAACAATGGAGCCGTGATGAGGGCTCGGTTCACTACATCAAAAAAATTGTGAGAAATTTCATCCCATAAGAATGAGATTCCCTTTTTCAATAAGCACGTAAAGCCTTTGGAAAGATCAGTGTAATTCAGTATGAAACGATGAAGGAAATTATCTTTCTCCTCCAAACTCTACAGTTGATGGATAGAAGAGGGAGGAAGAAGGTTGATGATTTCCTCAACTTTCATAGGATCGATGCAGATGCTTTCTTTGGATACCATCAAACCTAGGAGTCATCTGCATTCGATGCAGAAGACACACTTGTGAGGATTCAACCTGATATTATAGTGTCTATAGTAGAGGAAGATAGCTCTAAGGTGTTCCAGGTGATCTCTACATTTAACAGAATGAGTAGGAAGGTCATTGATAATGGCTAAACTATGTGCTTGATGTCATGAAATGCATAAGACATAGCTTGCTGGAAGGTTGCTCGAGCATTATTCAGGTAGAAAGGGAGCTTCTTATAGGTGAAAGTCACCCATGGACAGATAAAAGCGGCTTTGTGTTGATCAACTGGAGTAATGTTAATCTGGTTATAGCCAAATAAACTGTCTGTAAAGGAAAATATCTCACTCTCGACACATTCATTAATGATCTGATCGATAATAGGATTGGGGTAATTTTCCTTAGGACAAGTTCGATTGATATCATGGTAATAAATGCAAACTCGTATGGTCCCTTGCTTCTTATTGACAAAAATAGTATTAGAGACCCAATCTATCAATGGTATGGGGTGTATAAAACCATCTTTAAGAATTTTTTCAAATTCACCCTTTATAGTGGCAACCTTTCTTGGGTGCTCAGGATGAAGCCGTTGGCGAATGGGCTTCAAATCCGGATAGGTGAGGATTTTGTGCACCATGATTCTTGGATCAATTTCGGGAATTTCTTCATATGACCATGTGAAGACATCGCATAACGCCTAAAAACGTTCCTTATAGATCTTGATCTCATCAGGAGAACAAGATGCACCGATATGCACATTCTTGACAATCTATGGTTTAACAGAGATGTAGATTGGAATGGTCAGAGTGATATTTCCCATGTTCTCTTCAGACAACATTTCATGAATCAAATTTGGGTTTTGAAGTGGGTCATTCGGTACTAGCGAAGCATGGGATCCTAGATAGGTGGAGATATCACCTAGGATTGGGAGAAATGAGGAACAATGATGTCCATCATCCAGGGAGTTTCTTAAAGAGACATGACCTCCACGATACTCTCGTTAGTTGGGAATGTTTGATTCATGGGATCATCAAAGTCCCAAGAACCAAACTAGGGAGAATGTGCATAAGTGTCTAGGGAAGAAAACAAATGTGTATTTTTTTCGTATGTAGCCTCTGAAGCTTTGAGAATATCTTGATACAGTTTCTCTGTCAGGCTAAGAGGCATAGCGTCACCAAAACTCTCTTCTTGGTTGGGATTATGAATAATCAATGGATCGTGACCAGATAAAATCATATTGACGGAGGTGACATTCAAAGGAAGAAGCATAAAATCTCCCATAAGAGATGATTCTTTGAATATACCTAGCCCAATGTTCTCATAAGAAGTAGCGGCCTTCCCAACATACAGAATGTTTCTTGCTGAAGACTCACAAGGGAAGAAAGCCAGTTGATCCATAGTCACTATCTTCCCTTGATGAGGGAAATAGAGGTTGCGAAAGAGGGTGGAGACTACACAAACCATATCTTTTTTCCAACTAAGTACAAGAAGGAGATTATATTTCAAGTTGATGTCTACCACCTCAACTTCCATGGTTACCATTTTCCCCACCAACAAGATGGGAAATTCCTTGAGAATACCATATGGCCGAGAACTTCAACCATCGAAAGCTTCTAAGGTATTCAGGGACTGACTCAATGGGGGAGATTTGATGGCTTTCCATCATGTAGCATACATGATGTTGGCGAGAAAGAAGCTCTCTGAGTAAGACCCAGGTTCAGGATAGAGGCCAACAAGGTTTCCACAGTAGTCTAGCACAATGACAACATTTTCACTCTACTCAGAAGAGCAAAGAGTCTCACCTGAGGTGTGTTGGGACCTTAAAGAGGTTAGGAATAGATCAGATATCGACCAAACAAAACTATAGAGAGAAATAGGTAGAGCTAAGTACTTCAAACATGTCTAGCTACCTTGCACTAGACACTACTCTTGAACATATTCAGGATGAAAAATCAAAATTTAAAGCAACCAACACATTCATCATAATTAGATGCTCATCACATAATTCAGGACATCAAACCCAAATAAGAGTATATTTCATTAACAATAGCGAACAATTACATTACTCCTGAGAGTGACCACATCAAGACTGATTACAATATTACCAAATAGAACAGAACAGAATGAACAGAGTGAACAGGACGAACATAATGAACAGAACGAATAGATCTCTCCTCTGGCTCCCTTCCTCTGCTCTCCACTGCACCAACCTTTTTTCTACGCTAGCCGACTGCCTATTTGTTCCTTTTCCAACACTGTAATATCGCAAAATCGGGACTGCTCAGCAAGCACGCACTAAAAACGCATTCCCAGCAATATGTGCTATAAAATAATGGAATTAACTCTTGGATCCTATAGATCAGCCAGTATACAACATAAATTCAAGAATAGAGCCGAAACAAATCAAAATAGGTGGGTTAAACAAATCTCCCACACCTAGGATTGCCAAAAAGAGCTAAAACCCCAAACACTACAACACAATAAATTCTGCATAAAAGTGACTACACAGTCTAAAAGACGGTTTGTACACATAAATGGAAGATAAAAATAGATCTGAAATTATATTAGACAATATGCTCAGAATAATGAGATCTAGTCTCCTTTATAAAAAAACTAGAGAACCTGGAAAGGGTTTCTAGGAGTTCACCCTGAATACAAATGGTGATTTTAAGCAATATGAATAAATAATCATTGAAAAATGAAGCAGAGGAGTATAGAAGGCTATAAAAATAGAAATATATTTTATATATAATCAAATTTCTCCCTCCATGGAAGAATCCACCATCCAATCACAGGAAAACTCCCCAAAAGAGCCATAGAAGACACTACTACAAATTCCCTCCAAAAATAATGCAATTCCTAAGTGGAATAAAATTGTACGTGATGAAAGTGTGTTTTCCTACTGCCAATGATTTGATATCAACCCAAGAATTCTCCAAACTGATATCCCACAAGAAGGAAACCTCCCTCCTCTGCAAAATCAACTTAGGCAATGCGTTTCTGAACCGTCCCCTACAACACCCTGTAACTTAGCTCAACCTCCCATAGAAACTGCACTGAAACTGTAGAATGAAGCTTGGAATTTTTTTTGGATATGAGGAATGATGGATCAGATCTCTCCCAAGAGCTACTCAAAGGGAAGAGAAGGAATTTCTGAACAAGAATCCCTTAGTGCTAAGCAACACCAACAATCTTAGCTAAACAACTAGGAGATAAAAGTCTAAGCAGACATGAAATTGTAATAAATAAGCTAACCCAAAAATGGCTACCATCCTCTTCCTTATAAACTAAGTGAGCCTTCTCAACTTGGGTCCCACTCAATAGGGTTTCCACCTTCACACAAACAATCTCCCTCCAAAACTGCGTTGTGCCTTCATTAGACCCACTCCTCTAAACTGTGTTGTTTGATTTGGTCAAGGTTGACCACTTCAACTTGCTTCAGCCCTTTTCACACCTAAGGGTCTTCAATTGATCTCACATGTAGCTATCTATGCCGAACCACATTAACATTGAGCTCTTTTATTCACTGATCCACTCCTCCCACATTTATGCTATTGACTTGGTCAAACTTGGCCTTGTCCACATGAAAAATGTCTTTGTTCACACATGAGAGTGTAAAATACAACTGACATTATGATACTCTTACAAAAAATTAGGGAATTTATCCTTATTTCTGAAATGCATGGGTCTCCCTACCCTTTATTCATCTCCTAAATGACTTGAGCAAAATTTAATATTCCAATTTGCTGCATGCAAATTTTGGAATATTACAGTCCTCCCCTCCCAAATGTTGCTTTTCCTCAAGCAACTGCAAGGATAGAACTGAAGAGTTGTCTCCCAAGGCATGGTAAATAAAATGTAATGGGGAAACACCTTTCCCCAAGTGGACCCTCTATCCTCCAAGCAATCATCCATACAAGGTGAGTCACCCTCCACCATGGCAACTCCAGGAATTATTCCTCCACCTTGAGCTCCTGCAAAGTAGGTGGGCTGAAAATCTGAATATGGTAGGAAAAGTGGCCCACCCCACACTGTCCTCCTATCCACTTAAGATAAGTGTAGAGAATCTGTTGATCTTGGGCTGCAATAATGTTGCCCTCAAATGAAAAGAAGGAAACTAGATCTCCAAAGATCTCCTTTCCAATGTTGTGAACCAAGATGGCCCAAATCATCTCATACATGATGGGTAAGAAATCACCACTATATGGCATCCCATCCATAGACTCATGGCATTCCTCATAAAGAAACAAATATTTTACTGTAGTGGCCATATCTCCTCTCATGCTCCCCTTAGAACATGTAATGTAGAAAGTATGTCGATCCTCCTCCCCAAAAAACACATCTATCCAATGTGTTTCTCCCCCAATCATGATCCCCATAAAAGCAAGAAAAATATCAACAAATAGGTTCATGATCAGCACCATAATGAAGGTAATACGGAAGGTTTCATGTGGTCCTAGAAGGTACCAATATTTTCCCATTGGTCACAGCATAGTCTTCCCCACTGCAGCTTCAGAAAATAGCATGGCAAGTTGTTTCTTGAAAAATGGCTATTTGTATAAGTCATCACATCTACTAGAAAATAGTAAATGGTTGAATGTATCAACTGAGCATACAAGGAGTAACCAAACACTTGCCCAAGGTCATGTAATAGATGGTTGTCTCCATCATAATAGCTAGCCAAAAATGGTCCATGGAGCCCAAAGAAATGTTTTTCCCTTTGTAGATAAATGCACTGCAAAGAAATGGTAATAACATGAAAATATTGTGTTGAACAATCAATAAATGCAAAAACAAAATTCTTACCATGTAATGAAAGTAAGATGGTGATAGGATCCATGAATGAGTCCTCCATAGTGGTATGACATACTCTTATGAAGAGGAATGAACCATATGCTGCATGAAGGTCCCCCTTCTCATGCTTGGAAGTCCAAGTCAAGAAGAACATACCAAATTAATAGATGAATCCATCCACTACTCTATCAGTCTCACCTCCTCCATGTCCACCAAGTGCATCAAATGTGAAGTGATCCTGGGAGCACTCCATCAACAAGTCCCTGCTCCAAAGTGACAATGCTATTGGCCCACGCAAATAGGCTCCTACCCATTATTTTACATGTTTAATGTCAGAGACTCCTCCCATAATGTTGCCATCTCCTCCTCCTGCAACATCATGCAAAATGGGAGAGCAAATCTACCCTTGCCCCCTCTCAATCCTCCAAATAAAAAAAAAAGCCTTTTTTTCCTTCTCATACCACCATCATACAACCCATGTGGTGGAAACATAATGAACATATCATCATAATACATCCAGACTCCTTGCTGCTCCATGATGCAAGTACCCTGCCAAGTCCCTTCCATCCACATACCCTTGGAAAAAGAATATGTCCCAGGATGGCCAAACTCTTTCAAGAGCAGCCAACGCAGTCAAGCCTCCTATTGATCAGTGTCATATATTTGCAAGTAGCCTACCAGCTTCTTGCTCTCCATCCACTCCCATTGTGAGGGCCTCCCATCATGATCAACCTTGGTACCCTTCCAAAGAAGACTATCCTCTTCCCAATTCAGATTTTTCTTCTTGCATTCCATGGGATGCTAAAATGCAACTCCTTGGAGATCTCCTAGGAAATATCTCCCACCAATGATCATCTTGAACTCATAAGGATCCAAGTGGGCTGAAGGCAAAGCCTCCTCATTGCTATCTCTTGATAGCGTTGTAGCTCCCCTCCATGGTGTTTTGGCTGTCTCATGTCTCAACTCAAGGATGAACATATGATTCTGCATAAATTTGTTTGGGGAAAAGTTCACCCCATCCTCCAAGAATTCACACACAAACCTCACATGTGGTGTGCAGCCCATCAGTTTCCCATTAGGATAACGTTTCATCCCTTCCTTGATCAATTCAAGGTGGCACAATGTAGTGCAATCACGTGGTTCCAAATGAGAAGTATGCAATGATATACAATCCTCCATATGATTTGTTGAAACAATAGGAGATGAAAGTTTTGTCATACCTCAATGAAATTTGGGAGTATGTTGTATTGCTATAAGGGCTTCTCCCTCCAATAGGTTGTCTCGTCCAACTGAAGATGTTGAGGACTACTCCCCCATAGCTGTGACAGTGCTGGTACAAGCCTCCTCCATTGGTGGTGAGGGCTTCTTATCCTTTGATTTTCCTTCACCAAATTTTCCCACCAATATTTGAGTAAATTTAAAAAAATTGACCACTCCTGCATGGCTCAAATGGATGAACCACCAAATATTTTCTTCACCCTCCAGGTGCAATGCTTCAATCTCTACAACCTCCCTTTCCACCACCGGATTTAGTAGGAAGAATGTATCAAGTCTCCTTGCCCAAACCCTTGTTGTAAATGAACCATCATAATTAGACAATAGAAACCTATTGCCCTTGATCCTTCCTTGGCCACAAGTTCTTCTTTCTTCATCCAAATGGATGAACTAAGGAGAAGCTAGGGTCTCCTTGAAGGCTCTAGGTTGGGATTTGTACCCAGCAAGATATTCACTTAGAACCATGTGATCCAAGTGTCCTCCATCTTCCGGAAATTTTTCCTTCCTATCAAAAGGAAAGGATATTTCCCTATGCTCTAGAGCTATTTGCAACACTTGTCTCTTCTCCTGATCATAGGAAGTGCATGGCTCTTCCTGCTCTTGAAACTGTCTAGCAGTTTCACTGCTCCTTCCCTCTTCTTCTTGTTCAACCTCCTCGAAGAGGTTCTTACTGGATCTAAAAAGTGATGAGGGTAAGATCATCCTATTCATCATTCTAGCCTTTCACTTTCATTTATATCACTTTGGCTTGAATTCCACAGGGTGAGACAAAGATATTGCTTTGATACCACTGTAATATCCCAAAATCGGGACTACTCAGCAAGCATGCACTAAAAATGAATTACCAGCAATATGTGCTATAAAATAATGGAATGAACTCTTGGATATTGTATATAAATCAATACACAACCTAAATCCAAGAATAGAGCTGAAACAAATCAAACTAGGTGGGTTAAACAGATCTCCCACACCTAGGATTTCCAAAAAAAGCTAAAACCCCAAACAATGCAATAGAAGAAATTCTGCATAAAAGTGACTGCTCAGTCTAAAAGATGATTTGTACACATAAATGGTAGAGAAAAATATATCTGAAATTATATTAGACAATATGCTCAGAAGAATGAGATCTAGTCTCCTTTATACAAAAACTAGAGAACTTGGAAAGGGTTTCTAGGAGTTCACCCTGAATAAAAATGGTGATTTTCAAAAGTATGGCTGAATAATCACTAAAAAAAGAAGCACAGGAGTATAGAAGGCTATAATAATATAAATATACTACATATCTAATTAAAATTCTCCCTCCATGGAAGAATCCACCATCCAATCACGGGAAAACTCCTCAAAAGAGCCAGAGAAGACACTGCTACAACTGCCCTCCAGAAATAACGCAATTCCTGAGTGGAATAATGTTGTAGGTGATGAAAGTGTGTTGGCCTACTGCCAATGATATCATATCAGCCCAAGAACTATCCAAACTGATCTCCCACAAGAAGGAAATCTCCCTCCTCTGCAGAATCAACTCAGGCAGTGGGTTTCTCAACCCTCCCCTGCAACACCCTGCAACTCAGCTCAACCTCCCGCAGAAACTGCGCTGAAACTGTAGACTGAAGCTTGGCACCAATTCCAGATAGGAGGAATGATGGATCGGATCTCTCCCAAGACCTACTCAAAGGGAAGGGAAGGAATTCCTGAACAGGAATCCCTTAGTGCTTAGCAGCACTGGCAATCTTAGCTAAACAGCTAGGAGAGAAAAGTATAAGTAAACATGAAAATGTAATACATAATATAATCCCCAAATGGCTTCCATCCTCTTCCTTATAAAATAAGTTAGCCTTCTCACCTTGGGTCCCACTCAATATGGTTTCCACCTTCACACAAACAATCTCCATCCAAAACTGCGTTGTGCCTTCATTAGAGCCACTCCTCTAAAATGTGATGTTTGATTTGGTCAAGGTTGATCACTTCAACTTGCTTCAACCCTTTTCACACATAAGGGTCTTCAATATATCTCACATGTAGCTATATATGCTGAATCAAATTCATATGGAGCTCTTTTATTTGTTGATCCACTTCTCCTACATTTATGTTGTTGACTTGGTCAAACTTGGCCTTGTCAACATGCAAAATGTCTCTGTTCACACATGAGAGTGTAAAATCCAGTTGGCATTATGATCCTCTTACACAACATGAGGGATTTTATCCTTATTTCTGAAGTGCATGGGTCTCCCTACCCTTTTATTCATCTCCTAAGTGACATGAGAAAATTTTAATATTCCAATTTGTTGCATGCAAATTTTGGAATATTACAAACGCGATTGTGAGTTTTCCCTTATTTTCCACTCTGTTGTTTGTTGCATCTCCCTGATCACTAGGAGTTTTGATGTTGGTTATTGTCGCTCCTTTCTACCATCTATGATAGTTTCCGAAACTATCGCGCCACTTGCTCTGCATTTCTTCGCAACCGCGAGAGCTCTCTGTATACGGTGGTTGCACTCTTCCACTTGTTATCCACGACTCAAAACCATTTTATTTTCAAAAAAAGGGCACCAACACATGATGCAAGTAGAAGCACCTTCATCAATGACAGTATGATGAATATTATTTCCCATAATTGTAAATTAAATTAGAAAGGGTACCTGAGATGGGAGACAAGAAACAAAATTCTTTAGATTGAAAAAAATATGACTAGAATTTGAAGGATCAATCCCTCCAATGGCAGAGAGTAGTGCCTTCTATCGTCATGGGCACAACTAGAGGAACTCCAAAGCTGACATCACCAAAGGTGTTTGAGCCAGATCTTCTATAATATTGTACTTTTTGGCTACTCTTGCATTTGGATTGTACGACGATTTTCAAAGAACACATTTTTGGGGCAGTCAGATGACGATGTCACTACTCGGTCTCTCAATCTGAAGAGGACCAGAGGCAGGAGACATGGAAGAGGAAGGGTGATCTATAACTTTCGATTCCATAAGAGCCTTTCATGGATTGGGATAATATTTCATTCTCATGGTGATGGCAATGGATTGCATTACAACCATGAACACCTAAGAGCTTCCAGATGATTGAGCTTGATCTACCATTTGCGTCTGCTGGGAAGGAAATGGTTCTTTCAAAACGGTTGGAGCCTCGGGTGCACCCTTTAGAAGATGGGAAACTTCGACACGCCGAGGAAAATACTTGGTGTAATAATCGTCATCACATATTAGACAAGTATATTTGGGCTTACGTGTAGAAGAATCACCAGTATATGACTTCTTTGAATCTTTTTTATGGTTTCCGGATTTAGACTTTCCTTTACCCTTTTTCTTACCCTTCGAGGATTTATCTGTTTTGGTAGACTGGACAACATTTACCTTTAAGGTTTTACTGGGATTCTTCTGGTTTTTGGAAGGAGTAGCGGGCGTAGCAGAAGTAATGGATTTATATTTTGAAGAAGTCTTAGGTGCATTACTATCACTATGGGCCATTGTCCCAATAACACCATCCAATGGAGGAGTAACAGGAGACTGAGATGATGTGGGATTAGTCAAAGGGTGCAACGCATTAGGTAATAGCTCATATATAGTCTCGAACTAAGAATAAACCAAGTCGATGTATTTAGCTCTAGCAATGACCTCCTCTTCCATGACACACCCTCCCATTGCAAGGTATTTCACAATCTTGGGAATGAATGATTTTGTGAACCATTCAGTCAATAGCTGGTCAAGGATCTCAAATTTGATGACACAATGCTGACTCTTCCATTAATGGATGTGATACGAGATATGCATAGCAGTTGACTGCTTCAACGAGATGAGAATATGGGTGCCAGTTTCATACCGGATAGGAAGTTGGAAGTGATTGAGGAAACCCATAGCCAAGGAATTGAAATCGAAAAAAAATCCTCGATGGAGCTCAATGTACCATTTAGCCACAACACCAGTCAAAGTGCGATGGAAAATATGAAGACGAATAGAATCATCAACCCAATAATTAAAGGAATACCACAAGTGGTATGTCATAACACGGGTTTGGGGGTCTTCCCAATATTTTCCTTCGAACTTAGGAAAATCTCCTGGAATCTTAGTTGGAATTGGCAACCAATGCAATTGATTATGGATGGTGTCATTTGTGAGCTTCGAAACATTTGACAATTCCAACGTAGCCAAGAATGACAAATGTAGATTATGAGGCGAGAAAGGTCAGGGGTTCCAACTTGATTGTTAATGATTCTTCCCCTAATAGGGCATATTCTGACCTGTATATGCATATTTCCCCCATTGCTAGTGTTGGAATAGGGTCCATTAATAGTTGCGAATTTTGTATAATTTTTTATTGTTTAGTCTAACGCAGGGGTTTTGGGGTGGGTCAAAGCCCCTTACGCATTGTAAATGGTTCAAGGGTAGACCAAGAGTCTACAAACTACAGTTTTAGGACCATTGGATGCATAGGATAAATCATTATAAATAGATGAAGCTTTTTGAGTCATAGGTAGGAAGGAATAGAGATCGATGCAAAGTACGAATTATTAGATCTGTGGTAGGGTTGTTTGGGTTAGAACTCCTGCTGGCTATGTGCGCAGGTGGTAATTGTTAATGTAAGAGGATTTTTGGTAAAGATATATATGTGTTGAAGTATTATGGATATCTGATGTTATCAGAATCTGTTCTGTTATGGTTGATGTGAACTTGAGCTATCTATTTATGCATATGTTAGTAGCTGCAAACTATCTACTTTTATGGTACATGTATCTATGATCTGTTCATTTGCTGTGATTCTATTGTTCTATGATTATATCTGATAGTGTGCATGTGGATGTGAACCTGTTAATTAGATCTAATAAGATGTCTTCTGGTTATTTATTGAGATTCTTACGAACAACCTCGTGCTGTATAGATTTTATAATTGTGGACCGACTTGACTTCCCTTCTCTCTCCCAAGGTGTAGAAACCTGGTTCTCGCACCCTCCCATACTACTTTGGGTGAGACTTTGGCCTGTGCAAGCAGGTCAAAGCCGAAAGGGCCAGTAGTATAATGGTTTGTTGGAAAACCTTAACCTCTGAACCTAGGTCAAGACCCCTCGAGCCAACAAATGGTTCCGTTGCCAGGACTGGGAGAATTTTGAGAGAGATCAGGTAACGCCAAGACCATATCAGAAACCTAAGAAGAGAAGAACCGGTGAATATTTTGAAGAAAAAGTTCATAGGGAAAGAACTCACTTCCACCAAAAGATGATATGGCCTTGCACATAAAGCTACCTACCTTCAAGGGTGTGTGTGATGAGGACATGGATCGGTTCTAGTTTGTTGCAGGATTGGTATGGATTGTGCATAATGTAGCAAGAGATGCACTGAAATGGGCATAGTTATCCCTTGCTTTTTAGGGGAGAGCCTTGGACTAGTACATGGGATACAGTGACCAAGACGCGAATGCGACTATTGAGGAAATAAAGAATGCATTGAAGTATCAGTTCAAGAAACCTAAGTCCTACTCTCAGATAGTAAACAACCTGAAGGATTTCAAGCAAGGACCTCCTGAGTCTGTATGGGAAATAGATCAATGATTAAAGAAGGTAATCAGAGAAGGAGGATTCTAGTATGATGATAGGCAACACACGGAGTGGTTTATTTCTATGTTGTTGCCCCACCTGCACATACCTATGGGTCATCAAACCATTGAAACATAGGAGAAGGCCTTGGAGGTTTCCATGAAACTGAAATTTGTGCCAAGAGGTGACACCCAGTTAGGATTATAGTAGATACAAGGCCAGCTAGAGGCAATGCACATGGAGATTTAGAATATGCGCAAGGAGCGAGGGACGAAGGACAATCCTGAAATATGGTGCATACAATGTAGGGTAAATGGCCACACCAAATATAACTATTCGTTGCTCTCAAACTACATGCAGGCCGGGAGACCTAGCCTGCTATGCCCTAGGGAAGCTGTGGGACCAAGTGGGTTGGCGCTATGGTGCTATGACTGCTGCGTTGTTGGGTTGCATTATACCAACCACTTCCCCCATCTTGTCGCATACATCCCATAAGTAAAACAACAATGGTGCAGGTTTTGTAGGTCTGTAGGACATGATGAACAAAATTGTTGAACGTATGATCTGATGATCGACTAGGGAAACCTATATAGGGTATAGTCGGACCCCTCATCACCTAGATCACCTATAGGTATAGGAGGTTATTCGGCCAGGGGCAGTGGATGGGGACTATGGGGAGCTGTAGGTAAGGGTAGAGGTAAACTAATTTGCTATAATTGTGAGGAAGTAGGTCAGTTTGCAAGGGACTGCACGAATCCAACTCGAAAATCCTGAAAATATTTCAGGCAGCTGGACCATGTGGCTGAATATTTCCCAATTTTGATAGCCAAGATGCAGGAGAAACAACAGACACCTATGTAGAACGTATAAAGGGTCAAGGTAGAACCCCAAAGTGAAGTACCAGGTATTAATGTTATAACACGTAGCGGCATAGTCACCGGCGAGGCTATGGAGAAAGCTGAGGAAAAACCTCTTATCCTTAAAGAAACCGTTAAACAAGAAAGGTTGGACTTACCGAAGGAAAGGGAAACCTTTGTCGCAGCTCACCAAGAATTTGAAATTGTTGAGATACCTACCCTTCCAAAACCTGCGCACCTTAGAGGAGATGATGAAGTTAAATCATTCCTGCAGGCATGCATGAAGTTGTTTCACAACCAATGGGTCGTAGAAAACCTCCAAGCCTTGATGGATAGTTGCGTAGGAAAGACAACCCCAACTATGGAAATTAAGGATGGGCACAAAATATATAAGCACAAGAGATGCACTGGTCGAGAGATGCGACTAACCGCGCAGATTGGTGATTATGAGATGGATCAAGTTATTCTAGACTTGGAATCTGATGCGAATGTACTACCTAAATGGACTTGGTAGCGAATGGGAGAACCTAAAGTAGAATGGTCCACTATCCATTTGTGTATGGCTAATCAGCATAAGATTATACCATTGGGAATATTATCAAAGATAGTAGTAGATATCGCCAAAGTTAAGGTGCGGGCTGAATTTGAAGTCATTCAGATTGAAGAAGACGCGGACCCCTACCCGACACTCCTAGGATTAGATTTGGCCATTGATATGGGCAGTATTATCAACTTAAATAAATGCGCCATGGTGTTTGAAGCTAAAGGAACATGGGTAATAATACCACTAGACCCCACAGAAGGAGAAATATATACCAAGACAACGCGAGACGAAGAAGAGATAGACTATATCTATAAGATAACTACAAGGGATAAAGAATGGCCAATCCTACAGCTAATGGAGTTCTTTGTTGGGAAAAGGAAGCGAATGCTTTTCCAATTCTGACGAAGAAATAAAAAATTGGCGAAACTGACTACATGATGTCTCCGCACTGTGTTATCTGCAAATTTCCAGGGACTTCTGCTGCATATCTATTGAGGTAAGAGAACTACCCTATTTTGATGACTCCAGCAGTATAAAGGAATTTATTACATTCTAAGCTCAGGTTCTGAGAGAAAGGAGGCTATGGGCCCTTAATCTGGTTATGCGCGCAATGCATGCAAGATGGTGGGAGGCACATAAGGAGGTGTTACAGGACTGGGAGGAATGTCGGGACATGATGATCATGCGATTCGAGGCCCTGACTGAGGTACATGTCAAGAAGTTCCTTGGCCTAGGGGACCCATGCGAACACTTGTATGCTTGGATGGAAAAATGGCATGACCGAACTCCAAAGGAATGGGTTCACTTTTTTATTCATGCATTGGGACCAACCCCTACTGCATGGTACTTGGATGTGGAGCTACATCAATGCACCCACCACTTAGAAACCTTGAAGGATGTATTCATTCATACCTTTGGACTAATAGGGGGCTCGGAGGTGCTTGACGAAGCTCTGCAGGTGTAATATCCCTTTTTAGGTATAAATAGAAATCCATGGCTAGAAAACGCATTTTCCATAAATGGAGGTAGCAGGATTTGATACCAAGATCTAGATCCCTTAGAAAAATGTGTCTAAGACCAAAATCCAAGAATTGGTAACAAAGAAATCCTTCTAGGGTGGTGAGACAAGCCTCCCACACCTAGTTCCCTTCAGAAATTTCCCAAGGAATGGGGCTACAACAATGTATGAACATACAAGGAATTCTCAGTGTTATCTTAATGAGCCATGAAACATGAAGATGCGAATAGCTGGAAAATGTATAATATAGCAGAAATAGAGTACAATTCTTTGAGGAATCACTCACTCAATCTAGGCAATGAAAGCCTTAATAAGATATGTACACCAAATGTGACAAAACAGTGCTATATAAATATGTCCTAGCTATGACAGCGTTGTCAAAAGGAGGCACTGCAACATGTAATATGAAAATAAAATGATATATCAATGATAGCTCAAGAAATGAGGGGGAGCAAGCTCTCAACCCCTGAAAACAATAGTACAACAATCCTTAGAAGGATTGGCCATAATACATGTTAAAAATGGGAAAATACAATAATGCTGGAGTTGTTGGGTAGCAACAGCAAGTCATAAATAGAATAGAAGGAGATGGCTGAATAGGATCTGCAATCTGGAATAGCCTCCTCCAATATATCTCTAAAGTGAAAGGCTGATCCCTTCACCAAATATTTCCCCTCTAATCATCTTGCAGTCCCTCACTGCAAATACACAATGAGAATAACGCAGTCTAGGAGAGATAATACGTTGTAGGTGAGCTGGAAAACGTTGGCCTGATGCCAAGATCTGAAAATATGCCCAAGAACACTCCTTAATGATCTCCTAATGTAATGAATATCCCCTCCTCTGTAAATCACTCTTTGGAGTGGTGTTGTGGAACCTCTCCCTGCAACACCCAGCAACATAACCTAGCCACCAATGGAGACTACATTGTAGCTAAATGAAATGCTTTGGCCTCAAGCCACGATATGGGGATAATGAATTAAAATCCCTCAAGAGGTATCTCAAGAAGGTGGAATAATCCTAAACAGGAATCCCTCCTAGCAATTCTTGCTAAACAACAAATAATGCACAATTGTCTCACTTGACAATTGATATGAACAATACAAGCATGGGAAAAAATGGTTTCCTTTCCCTCATCTTATACAATTGTGATATCCCTCTCCATAGGTCCCACTCATTAGGGTTTTCCTTCTCAAGGAATCTTCCCTTCTCTTTCTCTGCGCTATCCCACAATGTGCTCTACACCTCATGTCACTGCGCTATTTGACTTGGTCAAACTTGACCTAGTCATCCCGTAAAAGACCCTTTTCACACATGGAGGTGTGAAATAAAACTCCAAAAATTATCCTCCTTCATGATAAGAGGATTTTTATTCCCTATAGTTACAGTGAATGGGTATCCTACCCATTTTATTCATCTCCTAAGTGAAAATGGTAAAAATTAATATTCCACAAAACCTGGAATATTACTATCCTCCCCTCTCAAAGGTTGTTTGTCCTCAAGTAAGTGCAAGGATAGACTAATTTACTTCCCATTAATTTCCCCTATAGCATCCATGCATGATTTATTCTCCGAAAAAGGATGCCATACCATCAACAAAGTGTCCAAGTTGTCCCTCCAACATATGCAATCTAGCTTTTGGTGAACATCCCCAAATAGCTATCATGTAGAAACAAATATCCATGAAGGAAACAAAGGGCTGTCTAAGAACCTCCTTGAGGCATGAGATCTGATATATAATGGGACTCATCATCGCCATATCAATCTCCCATTCCTAAGAAATCATCCATACAACATAAGTTTCCTCCCAACATGGAAACTAATAGAAATCTCTCTCCACCTTTAGCTCCAGAAATGAAGGTGGGCTGAAAATATGAATATGGAAAGCCTCATATCTTGCCCCATGCTATCCTTCTCTCCACTTGTGATAAGTGTAGAGTCTGTGCTGATCATGGGATGCAAAATTATTGCCCTCAAGTGGAAAAATGAAGAGCAATCCTCCAAGGATCTCTCATCCATCACTGATAATCCGGCCGGCCAAATACATTTCATCCATGATGAGTAGGATATAATCATCATATAATACCCCAATGAAATGTTTTATATAGGTTATACCATATGAATCAAGGTACAAAAATTTTCTCATAGGGTCACAACGCAACCTCATCCACTGCAGCTGCAGAAAACAACATGGCAAACATTGTACAAAAAATATCACCTCTACTACTGAATTGTAAATAGATGAGTGAATCAGCAATACACAATCAAAAACATGCCCATATACATACAATGGATGGATAGCATCATCAAATTCATGGCCCACCTCAAAAGAAGGAAAATGGGTGGCTGTGGTGGCCATGTCTCCCCTCATGTTCCCACTAGAACATGCAATGCATAGACTATGGGGATCATCTCCCCTCAAAGACACATTCAAATAGTGTGTCAATTCACAAATCATGCTCCCAATAATAATATGGACAATATCAACAAATGGAAACATGCCGCTCATCAAAATAGAGGAAGTGCTGATGGTTTTACATGATGCTTGATGGTACCAACAGTCTCCCAAGTAGCAACAACACAGTTTTTCAAACTGTTGCTTCATAATTTTACATGGAAAAATGTTTCTTAATACATGGTCAAGTACATGAATTTTCTGAACATACATGTAATTAGAAAACCTTTTCCCAAGGCCACATAAAATATGGATGTCTCCATCATATGGTTTGGCCCAACTTTGCTCATGGAGCAACATGAAAAATCTGCCCCTTTGAGGAGCGATGCACTGCAACATTATGATAATAGTATGTAAGTCAGAAATGTAAGCACAAGGCTCTTACCATAAGCTGGAATTAAGATGATAGATGGATCCATGACCCTGCTCCCAAGTTTCAGTGCTATGAGCTCATGAAAAAAATCTCTTGTCCATGAAAATCTTTGTCTCTTGACATGCTCCTTGTCAAGAACACCTCTGGTGATGCTACTGCAAATATGAAGCTTCTCCCAAGATGAAAATTCCCCCTGATCAGTCCAAGTCAAGCAGTAATCCCTTTTCATTATGAAAGTTCCATCCTCTACTCTTGCAACACCATACATCATATGAGAGAAAATCTTCTTGTGCTCTCTCCAAGATAGTTCAAGCAACCCCAGTGCTTGCTACCTCCTCATGCTCACATCATGTAACTCATGTGATGAAGGTATCATGAATGATATATATACCATATCAGCACCATGTATCCCTACTCTCTGTTTCTCAATTATGTAAACAACCTGCCACCTCTCCTCTACCCCCAACCTCCTAGAAAAAGGGTACACCAAGTGATGACCTAACTCCTTCAAGAGGAGCCAATGCAACCAAGCCTCTTGCTGCCCAGTATCATATATTTGCAAGTGGAAAATCAGCCTCTTTCTCCTCACCCACACCCACTCAACTCTTTTTGGATGTCTTCTCCTTCTTCCTCCTTTGGTACTCCTCCCATGATGGCTACCATTCTCCCAAACCAAATCACCTCTCTTGCATTCCATGGAAGATTGGAATGCAGCTCCTTGGAGACCTCCTAAAGGATACCTCTCACCCATGACTATGTTAGATCCATGAGGACCCAAATGTGATGGAGGTAATATCTCCTCTCCACCCATGTTTAACAATGCTTCTAATTTCTCCAATGGCATAGCAGCTGTTTCATCCTCCAGTTCAAAATTTGTTTCATTGTTTTTCGTGCAGCTGTCATGGTTCACTTCATCCTCCAAAATTTCACACTCCAACCTCAATGGCTAAATGCAACTCAACCAAGGTGTATGAGGATGAGGTTTCATCTCTTCCTTGAACCCTTTGCACAACATAGTGCAATCATGGTGCTCTAGAATATCAAAGTGTGTAGATCCTTGGACCTCTACATGTGAGTTTTCACATTCCTTTAAATTATTTTCTAAAATGAAAAGTGGAATTTCACTCATACCTTGGTGGATCTTGGGATCTTATTGTGTGGCTGAAATGGATTTTCCTCCCAATGTAATGGCTACATCCTCTATAGATATAGAAGGTTGCTCCCCCAAAGCTGCAACAGCGTTGGTGTAATCCTCCTCCCATGGTGGTGTGAGCCTTTCCTCCTTTGTCCTCTCTCCATCAAAGGTTTTGATTAACCTCTGAGCAAATTTTGCAAAATAACTCACCCCTGAATGGACCAAGGGTTTGAACCACAAAAAAAAGGCTCCATCCTCCATGTGCAGCACTACAATCTCCACTTCTTCTTTCTCTACCACTGGATGTAGCAAGAAAAAATGCTTCTGGCTTTTTCACCCAAGCTCTAGCTGAAGTATCCCCATCAAATGTAGACAATAGGAACCTATTGCCTCTTATTTCCTTTCTACTGTAGGGCCTTCTCTCCTCCTTCTACTGAATAAAATATGGGAACTTTGTAGCTCCCCTGAAAGCTATAGAATGGGATTTATACTCACTTAGGTATTGATCTAGAACCTGATGATCCAAGCCTCTCTCATGCTTGTTTTCCTTTTGAGAATAGGAAGTGAATGGACCTTCCTCTTCTTATCTTTACTTCTCCTCCTTGGGGAGATTCTTCTTTTCTCTAGAAATATATGAGATCAAGGTCATCTTCTTCATCATATTATTATTGTTCTTTCTTGGGCTTGAAGGCCACAGGCTGAGCCAAGAAAGGTGCTCTAATACCACTGTAATATCCCTTTTTAGGAATAGCTAGAAATCCATGGCTGGAAAACACCTTTTCCAGAAATGGAGGCAGTAGGATTTTATACCAAGACCTACATACCTTATACCAATGTGTATAAGACCAAAATCCAAGAATTTGGACCAAATAAATCCTTATAGGGTGGTGAGACAAGCCTCCCATACCACTATAATATCCCTTTTTAGGAATAACTAGCAATCCATGGATGGAAAATGCATTATCTAGAAATGGAGACAACAGGATTTGATACCAAGACCTGGATCCCTTAGACCAATGTTTATAACACCAAAATGCAAGAATTGGGACCAAAGAAACCCTTCCAGGGTGGTGAGACAAGCCTCCCACACCTAGTTCCCTTCAAAAATTGCCCAAGGAATGGGGCTACAACAATGTATGAACATACAAAGAATTCTCAGCGTTATTTTAATGAGCCATGACACATGAAGATGCAAATAGCTGAAAAATGTATAATATAGCAGCAATAGAGTACAAGGCTTTGAGGAATCACTCACTCAAGCTAGGCAATGAAATCCTCAATAAGACATGTACACCAAATGTGACAAAACACTGCTGTATAAATATGCCCTAGCTATGAAAACATTGTCAATAGGAGGCACTACAACATGTAATATGAAAATAAAATGATATATCAATGATAGCTCAAGAAATGAGGGGGGGAAAGCTCTCAACCCCTTAAAACAATAGTAAAACAATCCTTAGAAGGATTGGCCACAATACATGTGCAAAATGGGAAAATACAATAATGTTGGAGTTGCTGGGTAGCAGCAGTAAATCATAAACAAAATAGAAGGAGATGGCTAAATATGATCTGCAATCTGGAATAGCCTCCTCCAATGGATCTCTAAAGTGAAAGGCTGATCCCTTCACCAAAGATTTCCCCTTCAATCAATCTTGCAATCCCTCACTGCAAATACACAATGAGAATAACGCAATCTAGGAGAGATACTGCACTGTAGGTGAGATGGAAAACATTGTCCTGATGCCAAGATCTTCAAATCTGCCGAAGAACACTCCTAAATTATCTCCCAATGTAATGGAGATCCCCTCCTCTGAAAATCACTCTCCGGAGTGGTGTTGTGGAACCTCCCCCTGCAACACCCAGTAACACAACCCAACCACCAATGGAGACTGCGTTGTAGCTAAATGAAATGCTTTGGCCTCAAGCCAGGATATGGGGATAATGAAGTATAATCCCTCAAGAGGTATCTCAAGAAGGTGAAAGAATCCTAAACAGGAATTCCTCCAGGCAATTCTTACTAAACAACAAAGAATGCACAATTTTCTCACTTGACAATTGAGATGAACAATACAAGCATGAGAAATAATGGTTGCCTTGCCCTCCTCTTATACAATTGTGAGCTCCCTCTCAATAGGTCCCACTCATTAGGGTGTGCCTTCTCAAGTAATCTTCCTTCCTCTTTCTTTGTGTTGTCCCACAATGTGCTCTCCACCTCATGCCATTGCACTATTTGACTTGGTCAAACTTGACCTAGTCATCCTGCAAAAGCCCCTTTTCACACATGGAGGTGTGAAATCAAACTCCAAAAGTGATCCTCTTTCATGATAAGAGGGTTTTTATTTCCTATAGGTAAAATGAATGGGTCTCCTACCCATTTTATTCATCTCCTAAGTGCAATGGAAAAAAATAATATTCCACAAAATTTGGAATATCATAGCAGGATATAGATGCATTTGTGTTTGGTAAATCCATCTCCTCTGCAGAATTTGGGGTGCCGACATGGGAAATTTAGATGCAGGACATTATCAATTGTCACAATATAGCTATAGAAGAATGTGATGAGAATCTATGCAATGTATCTATCCCAGAATCGGAGGGGGAACACACAGTTGCAGGGCCTCCACTACACATTGTGGATGTAACAAAACCATTGAAACTGCGGGAAGTCAACATTGGCATGGCAGAAAAACCTAAGTTGGCTAATATTGGTGACTACTAGGATGATGAAACTATCAGCAAGGTGGTTGAATTTCTCATATAATACCGAGACTTATTCCCAACCAAATTTTCGGAGCTCAAAGGGATCACAGGGGACCTACAGGTGATGCACATCACGTTAAAACTAGATGTGCGACTGATAAAGAAGAGACCTTACCGATTGAATCCTAAGTATAAACAAAATTTTAAGGAGGAACTGGATATAATTATTGCCGCAGGTATTATTGAGCCAGTGGAGCAGTCAAACTGGGTAAGTCTGATGGTAGTTTAGGAAAATAAAACAAAAGGATAAATCCGGATCGGTGTGGACTTATGCAAGTTAAATGACACCTATGTACATGACCCCTTTCTGACACCATTTTCTGATGAAATACTGGATAGTGTAGGGGGACAGGAAGCATATTCATTCACCAATGGGTTCTACGGATATCATTAGATTCGAATCACACCAGAAGATTGCAGCAAGACTACATTTGCCACGGAATGGGGATCTTTCTAGTATGTAGTCATGCCATTTGGACTCAAGAATGCCCCTGCTATCTTCTCACGGGTCGTTGTTGCAGAATTCAAGGAATTTATCCACAAATTTCTCAAATTATATTTTGATGACTGAACTATCTTCAGCTTAGTAAAGATGCATGTTTCAAACCTACACATGATGTTGGACGCTGGCCATAAATGCCAAATTTCCTTGAATATTAAAAAGTGTATCTTCTGCATATCTTTCAGGATCCTACTTCGACATATATTTTTCCAACAAGTGCTAATGGTGGAACCTACGAAGGTTTCATTTATCATCAACCTAGCTGTACCCACAACTGAGAAGCACATGAGGTAAAGGATTGTACTGTAGATACCACTTCACACTTCATATTTGAGCAGATTCTGACTCGATTTGGATGTACAAAGATCCTTATGAGTGATAGAGGTACGCACTTTGTTAATGAAACAAGACAAGCATTGAATGAAGAGTTTTTGATCCATTATGAAAAAATCACTCCATATCATCCACAGGCCAACGGAGTGGTCAAATATTTTAACAAGATTTTGGAGCAAGCACTGAATAAGGTCTGCAATGCTGATCACAGCGATTGGGATGTACACATCCCATCTATCCTCTGGGCCTATCGGAAAACCTGCAAAAAACTGACAGGAAAAATCCCATTCAGGCTGGTCTATGGCAAGGAGGCCATTATGCTAATAGAGTATATTGTTCCCAGTCTATGTATTGCAATATTTACAAACATGGCAAAACTCGACATCATGGAGGAGAGGTTAGCACAGCTTATGCCTTTGGAGGAAGATCAGTTTATTGCTAATTTCCATCGGCAGGTTTAGAAGACTAGCGATAAGGCCTGGCATGATCGACATATTCACCAGAAGACATTCGCAGAGGGCGACCTGGTCCTCCTAAATGATAGTCAGTTTGTGAAACATCCAAGGAATTTCTGACAGCACTGGCTGGGTCCTTATACAGCTAAGTAAATCATGAATGGAGGAGCTGTAAGGCTAGCCACCCTATGTGGCGATATGCTCCCCAGCTATATCAATGGTAGCCAACTCAAACCATATCAGATCAAATGACTATATGGCCGTAGTATTTGTATAAGGTAGAATCTGTCTACCACAACACATGAGTATGATCATGGTGTTAGCCACTTATAAATTTTGTTATACCCAATGGTGGCTAATTTTGTTCTTCAAAACTTCAAGAGATAATTCCCCTTTGAAAACCTATCATATTTGAAGTTTTTATGAAGATAATTATCCTTGAGTTAATCTTCACTGTTGTTTCCCTGATAGTCCTAATGTACTTGCTATTTTACCAAGTGAAAACTTCTTAAAAGGCCTCATTTTCTCTCATTTTCTTTTCTCCATTTTCCTTCTTCACTTCATCCATAAACCCTTTCATTTCCCTCTCATTCCTTCAAATTTCCCTTTAAATCCTTGTAAAACCCATTTATAAAGGTTTAAAACCCCTTTTTACTCTTATTGAAACATCCAAAATCCTCTGAAAATCCTTCAAAAATCCTAAAAAACTGTCTTTTTTCATTAAGGCCTTAAGCCCCTTTGTCTTTAGCCCCAACTCATTTTCCCCACATAAGGTCCAGAGCTATAACCCAGAGTTAATCCCCATTGCGCAATCATAATCATGGTTTTCTATTTTCCTTATTTACATTTTACTTTGAAAACTCCGATTGCGATAAGCCTTTAATTTTAAAAACCCCCGATCTCTTCGTCTGTTTCATATGACCTAATAAGCCCCGCAATCAGGTGCTAAAAGTATAAAGAAATTTGTCCTGAATCCCTTTTTCCTTTATTTTTTCATAAACTTGACGGTATGATTTGAAATAAATATGGTCGTTGATCTCTGCAAATCAACGACCATTGGCTCATCACATCGCAAATCTGCATGGGTCATTCTTTTTCCGTCCGTTTAAAAGTTTTGATGCCGATCCCCCGATGAGATCTCAGCCATCGAATCCACAAGAATCAACATCTAAGATTTCATCGCACTCTGCCCATAAATTTTCTCCTTTACCCCTTCGATTGAGTCTCAACCATCGATCTCACTCCCAGATACAACGAACAGCGCTTCGTCACATCGCGAAATTCTCAAGTGCCTTCCCCTTTCTTCCTCCAATATGCAATCACCCTGATTCAAATCTAGCCATACGTTACAAAGATCTAACGACCAAGATATTTAACCCAACTCTCCTTTCTATTCCCAAAAGCCCGACAGTGTAATTCTTCAGTGAAGATCCACTGTTGATATTTGCAGATCAATGGTCCACATTGCGCCCAATCTCCGCCTGACCCCCTGCCTCATATTCCTTTCATCACTCCATTTTCAAATCTAGACCATCAATCATTTAAATCCTACAGTATATATTAAACCCGACAAGCCCAACTCCTTTGGGACCTACCTCATGCCTCGTGAAACTCTCGCCCACTCACACAGTGCCACGTGTACTCCATTGTCTCCTTGACCCTCATCTTCCTCTGTTGCATGCGATTTGCACCGTCAGATCTCCGACCTCCCATTAGATGACTCACATTCAGTTTCACATTTTTTCTGCATCCGGGGCTTAACACCGTGAAATTATGTGAAAAAAGTGGTTTTCTGAGGACGCGTGTCAAGCAACGAAGCATATCGCATTTTTTGGGCCAATTTTCCAAACCACCTCAAAGCTGCACGAAACCAACATTTTTTCAGCTAAAACCACCTTTCCCCATTGCATTACATTTTCTCATTTAAATCTCCGCCATTCATTCTCTTAATCTGATAGCCCAAATTTCATTAAAACCCTAAGTCTTTGCCCCTTCGTTTATTCTCTTGGCCATCTCATCAACTGTTTCCTATCGTCAATCTCCACAGATCGACGGTCTTGATTAAATCTTTTCCCCATTGCATTTGCCCATCATCTAAACCCCCAAGCACTCCATTCAGGAAATCCTAACCATTGATCATTCTAGATCAATGACTCTTATTCATCTTGCATCCAAACTTCATTTTAGCCCCTTTTCACTTCCGCCAAAGACTTTTTCCCGTTTTTATTACATTTTCTTCCATTTCATTATAATGTTACCCCCTCCGCATTATAAACTTCTTGATTGATCTTAGCTATTGATCAACCTAGATCAACGGCCCAGACTTAATATAACCCTCATTCATCCAACCACCTCCCCATCAAAATCATTGTGTAATCTTGATCGTCGATTGATCTGGATCGACGGCCATGATTTATTCTCACACCCAAAGCGGCCTAAACCTATTCTTCACATGTTTTCTTAATTTTTGTTCATTTTGTGCAGGTTTTTTAAGGTTTCTCCACAGTTTTAAAGAGACAACAAAGGCCATGGATGACGATCCCCTAGGCCACTATCAATGAATAAAATGAATCTAGAGGGTTCAACCAACAATTTGTACGTGCCTCATGAGCACTGATAATTTTATAAAACCCTCTGCGCACCTGCAACACAGTAGAACAAAGTCAGAATCCATTATTTAAAGAGTACCAACATTGAAGACAGGAGATCAAAGAGTATTAGGGTTCAAAGGTTTAAATCAGAGTTTTTTAAAAGGATTAAGGCATAAACTTAGAAAATCAAAAGCCTGATCCACAGTCAGTAGAGTATGAAGACTTGAAGATGAAGATTAAGCCTAATTAGGCCTAAAACATAGAGCAAAGACTGATTTAATGTGTTTTAAGCTAAAACAAAGAGATCTATCAGTCTGAGAAGCCTCCACTGCAATATCAGAGGCTAATTGAATCCTCTCTAGCTACCAAAAGCCACCTGCAGCCTCAAATAAATCAAAGAAGGAATAATTATTGCCTATTTCAAGATATTTACCCAAAGACAACTGAATATTTATTTTATACAAAAGAAGATATTTCAAACTTTAGTGAAGTTATTGTAAAGGATAAATAGCCCTCGAAGTCAAAAAAAATTCCCATTAAGCCTAAAAATGCAGAAACAGATTAAATGGAACAGAATCATAATTCAATGCTCTCCTGCCTTAGGCCTTGCATGGTTTTCAAGGCTAGGAGTTGCATTTAGTGTAGAATTTATTACACTCCAATCCTAAAACTCTTCCACCTCCTCATTTATTCTATAAATACTTCTGAAGAAGATGAGATACAGGTTGGTTGATCACTAGTTGTAATACTGAAAACTCTCTAAAATAATACATATTCTGTTCGAAGTTGAAGAAGAAATTGAAGTCTTGGAAGCTTGGTGGTGGTGTGACATGCTTGTTCTTGAGAAGGATCTATCATTGGATTCGTGAGCTTGGATGTTGGTGAGGTATTCTGAACTGTCTGTTGTTTTTCCTGTTTTCATTATGTTTCATAATTTCTTACTACAGTAGGATAAAAAGTTTAGGCTAAGAAATGAATCCTGGAAGAACCTTAGTCCTGTTTATCCTTCATTGTTCTATGTTTTCTTCTACTGAGGTATTTTAGAGTCTTCAATCTTTCTCTTTAGTCCTCATGCTTTTTTATTTCTCTAATAGTTCAAATAATTGGTTTCAGCATGATTTATGGTTTTCCCTGCTTGTCTGTTGCCACTTGAAAACTGTTTTTGAAGTCTCTCTTTGAAGTACCATTGTTTGTAGTTTTCCAAAGAGGTCTGTTTTGATCATACCCTTTGTTCCTACTAGAATATTTTTTTTAAAGGTCTTTATAGTTGTAATCATGGATGTTTAGGATTTCCCTCTTCTATGACTGCAATTATCAGTGAATATTTCATGTTTTCTAATTCCTTTGAAATAAGGTCTTTGAGGAAATAGGGAGTTCCTCGAATCTTAGATTTCATTTTGAAAGTTGTCTTGAAGTCATTATTTGCTTAAAGTGTGGTTTGTAGAATTCATGGTTAGCCCTGTCTATCAAATGCCACTTCATGTTCAAGTTATGTTTTCAAGTTCCCTTTGTTGATAATTAAGCCTATCTTTTCAAAATCATTAATGTTCATCTCGTTCACAAAACTAAAGAATCCTGTGGCTAGTTAGATTTTCCCTTTGATATCCCATATCCATTTATGAGCCTGTTACCAACTTCATTTTGAATCCATTGCCAAATGAATCTGATATTTCATCTTTCTACCTATCTTTCCTAGACCTTTCATGTTCTGAAGTATCAATTCAACCAAAAAAACAAATCAAACAACACTTTTACTTCATAACTAGTCTAAAACCAATACTCAAAGCAAACAAGACAAACATTTGAAAAATAAATAAATTTGAGAGATCCCTCTCTGAGAACAGCAGGAATAGATCCTGGAACTCTAAATATTGGTTCTGATGTTGCCTTGTATTTTGATTTTCCAATCTATCAAAACACAGGACTCCAACACAGGGTACACGTGGGAGGTGGCCACAACTTAGGATGACCAGAGCGACGCGCAAGGGGCAAAGGTATCTATTCAAAGCGTAGCAAGTGCGCTGGGAGCCTGGGGGTGCGCTAGGCACACATGAGGTGTGAGAACTAGCCATTGGAACGACATAATTGGATAGACAGCTAAAGTTACCATTGATAGGAGAAGGCGGTCGACATTTAATGAAGCGATCTTTTGAATTTTTGTATCGTTTATCTAATTTCAGGTATACATTACAATTCACCCAACCGATAGTAACTCTCTAGGTTATAAAAGGGGAAGGATCGGGAAGATGAGGGTTCAATATCTTCTATCTTATTTCTGCTCCACGGGATTATGCTTTAGGATCATTTGGGCCTATTGTACGTCTGTTATGTCTGAACCATCTACCCCCTCTGAAAGTAGCCACTCGGGGTTAGGATTCATTCTCTGCCCGAGAATGATGACCACCAACCCAGGGATAGCCTTAATAGAGTCAAGGGTTGAGGAGGTAGCACAGAGTGCATCAGGAGCTGCAACAGTTCTTTCCACTCTTCTTTCAGCAGCAAAGAAAGGAAAACAGAAAGTGCAAGGGTCATGGAAGCCTGCAAAAGGGGTTGGGGTGAAATCCCGTACTTCACCCCGAAATATGAAACCACCGTGAAATATGGACTAGGCTGACTTACTTAAACTAGTAGGCCAACCCTTATCTAATCAGGAAAAGGCCTAGGTCACCCAACCAGTTAAATGGTTGCCCCCATTTGTTCGACCTACACGTTGAAGAACCTCGATGACTTGGTCACCTACCTACAGATGTTGCTGACCCTGGGTGAGGTCCCCATCATTGGCGAACCCTTCAGCAAGCTTCAGGAGGTAAAGTTCGACGATCACGACTTAGCTAACTATGAGGCCTTTCCCTAGCTGGACCCTGAGTTTTACCTAGAATGGATACTGGAAGATGACGGGGTACAGGTCATCCTTATGCATTGGGTGCGTGGGTTGGCTGGTGCTGGGCTATTTAACCTGCTCAAGATGCCACATTTTGGCCAATACAACATTACAGATCGTGTGGTCTGTCAACTGCTTGCTTTAGTCCATGATGGTAGCTTGTGGATTTGAAACCGCATCCCTATTGATGTTGTGCTATTTCGCCCAATCACTGGCCTCCCCATGGAAGGACCTAACCCAATGCTGAGGGTGAGTAAGAAGTATGAGCAAAATATTGCCAACGATGTGCACGAGAATTACCATGTACTACGGAATACTAGGGGATTCATGATAAATACCATCAGCGACCTAGGTACACAGATGGGTACATTGTTTCTCGCATGGAAGCTAATGCGGAAATTCCAGGCTGCCATCGTACCCACATATGTTATTCAGTTGGTAGGACAATGCGAAAAAGGAGTATTCTTTAATTGGGCCCAGCACTTATGTAACAAACTTTTGGAAAATATCCGAGAGGCCCAGGATCAGGGGTGCCCATTCTGTTACTTCTGGCTGCTCCTGCTTATTGTTGGTAGCATGGGAAGCACTAGAGGAGGCAGTCCTTCCTGATATCACCTTGGATATGTGCAAAGGAGCACACTACGCTAGATTTTGGGACACCAAGGACGTGCACCATATCAAGGACAATTAGGTATTTTGGGTTGTGTTTCAATGCCACTTGGAAGCTGCCATCAACTCCCGCCCATGCTTTTCTCCAGCAGTATATGAAAAATACCAATCCATCATGACATTTTAGGTAACCCTACGCCACGTCCAGATCAGAGCCCGCAATGATAAAGTCTAGGTATCACTCCCATATATGGCTTCAGATGAGGATATTGATCACATAATTGCTACCTGGTCCCCGCAGTCGCAGGTTCGGTTCAAAACCGGTACAGTAGGCACTTCAGGAATGAAGGTTACCGCAACCACCATAGCCAAAGGAACTGGAAAATGCAAAGGGAAATAAGGGAATGTAGGGTCCCCGAAGGATGTGAATCTAGATAGCAATATGAAGAAGGGTGTGACAATAACCTCACAGAATGGCTCACAGCCACATGTCAGTATAACGGACCAGGAGCGGGGGATGCTGACTCCCCTAGAGGAATGAAACGAATGGGTGCAACTACTCGTGGGCCATGGAAGAAGCAGCGTTCATAGAGAACAGGACGTGATGAAACAGTTACACTCATGAAAGGTGACCTGGAACAAATTGCCGATGTAGTCACCTTCGCCACAGAGGACAAGTGGATGAATTTGGAAAAACAATAGCAAGATGTGGTCGTCGCAGTTCAGGTCGAGTTTTAAGACTTGAAAATGAAGATGGACACACTAAAAAATAGTTTGGTCGAGGTCCGATTGACCCCCACCGCACACAGCATGACCCTTGTTGTTGAAGCAAGCCACCTCTGCCCACAACCTGGTGCAGCCCTTACAATCAATCCACCAAACATCGGAACATGAATACCGGCCCGCACAAAGGTCCAAATAGATTTGGAAAGATTTCCCCATGATTCGCTGCAGGCTTTACATAGCTCATTATTCAAGAAATACACCACAGGCACCATCAGGCCCACTAGAGGCTCTGCACTGTGGAACAGAACATTAGCGAATACATAGCTGGGGTAACCAGGTTATAGGATGTGCACATGAAGCTGGAGAATTTAATTGGCTGACTCTAAACCAATGTTATAGACATAATACCCACCACAGCTACCCCCCAGGCCAAGATCGCAGGGGTGGTCACAGCCTTAAGAGCCTCCCAGATAGAGGTCTAGGTCGTCAAAGCTCAGATGGAAGATAAAGTCACAAAATTACAGGCCAAGCTGCAGCTAGAAACGCCTCTGAAGGTTAGGGCCTAGTGAGATGTGCTAGTTACAACTGCCATGAATATAATCACAAGCCAAATTTATTAGGGCACCCTATTATTGGACACAATTATGCAGCTATGGACCAAGGCACAATGTGATCCTCTCCTACGAGAACTTAATCAAATGTTGCGCTAGAAGGACGAGGAGTTCAATCAAATGGAGGCTACCTTGACTACACTAGTCCCAACCCAGCGCTTAACTCGAATGTGCTCCAACCAAGCCATTAGAGATGACATAGAGGCCCTTCGACAATGGAAGCATACGCTGAAGGATCACCTCAAGCCATGGGGGGATGAGGCCCTCAGGCTATCCCACAATGTGGATGTTGTAGTGAAACACTTGAACCAGACATTGAAGAGTGTTGCAGCTGCTACAAAAGCCCCAACCTCACATAATTTGGTAGAGATAGCTTAGATTTCCGCTGCGCAAAGTGAAGGGGTGCTTCTTCCACTTATCAAGGCCATCACGCAGCTTCAGGAGCAGATGGAGGACCCACGACCACCGTGACTTGGGACGAGTCACAAGATTATGTTTAGAGACTGTTGGAACAGGGTCCCTTAATAGCTGTGAACCTTTTATAATTTTGTATTTTTTAGTCTAACGTAGGGGTTTTGGGGTGGGTCAAAGCCCCTAATGCATTGGAAATGGGTCAAGGGTAGAGAAATAGTCCACAAACCATGGTTTGTGGACCATTGGATGCGCAGGCTAAATCATTATAAATAGATGAACCTTTTTGAGTCATAGGTAGGAAGGAATAGAGATCGATGTGAAGTAAGAATTGTTAGATATGTGGTAGGGTTGTTTGGGTTAGGACTCCTGCTAGCTGTGTGCATGGAGATCCTTTGTCCTACTGTGTATAGACCCTGTTGGTTGTGTGCATAGGTGGTAATTGGGAATGTAAGATGATTTTTGGTAATGATATATATTTGCGGAAGTATTCTGGATATCTGATGTTATCTAAATATGTTCTGTTATTGTTGATGCGAACTTGAGTTATATTATTATGCATCTGTTAGTAGCTGCGAATTATCTGTGTTTATGGTACATGTATCCATGATCTGTTAATTTGCTGCGATTCTACCGTTCTATGATTATAGTTGATAGTGCGCACGTGGATGCGAGCTTGTTAATTAGATCTGATAAGCTATCTTCTGGTTATTTATTGAGATTCCTGCGAAAAGCATCATGCTATATAGATTTGATAATTCCAGACTGAATTGACTTACCTGCTCTCTCCTAGGGTGCGGAAACCTGGTTCCAGCACCCTCCCATACTACTTCGGGTGAGACTTTTTCCTGTGTAAGCAGGTCACTGCAAAAATAGCCAGTATTATAGGGGTTTTTTGGAAAACCTTAACCTCTGAAGCTAGGTCAAGACCCCTCGAGCCAACATCTAGTAAGGACCTTGCTGCAAATATTGTTGATAGGGACCTAGCTATGGTTTTTGATATGACCCCTGTGAGAACTAAGGTTGTTGAACTTGCTGAACATGGGGTCTAGGATAAGGTCCCTCCTGAACATGAGGTCTAGTTTGTGGTCCCTCCTAAATGTAGGGTCAAGCCTGTGGTCCCTTCTAAACATAAGGTTCAGCTGGTGGTCCCTGCTAAACATGAGGTCCAACCTATGGCCCTTGCTGAACATAAGGTCCATCCTGAGGTCTTGGCTGAGCCTGATCGTACAGTGGAATTTCTGATATGAAGCACCAAGTTGAGGCCCGGACTAGGGTTGTTGGAACTAAACTTGAGGAAATGGATGGTACTGAGTCATGCGGGGATCTGAAAAATGATAGCAGTCATAATTATAAACCCTTTTTGGAGTCGCCAGTTGTTAGTTTGAATTCTAATCGCAAGTGTACGAAAAAATCTCATTTTACTTGTGCAAAATAAACAACCCTAGCATCAAATATGGCTGTCAATTTCCTTAGATTTGTAGTTAGTGATCAGAATAAATGCTACATAAATCCATATCTATCCAGTTAAATACATTAAACAACAAATAATAAGGAAGAGTTGCTCCATGCTTCCAATGAGAAAGACAAAAAATTTTAAAGAATTTTTTGTATTATTACAACTCGGAAGGGAACATAGAAATATGTTACCAGTCCCCCTCAATGGGATGGGTTCTTTGATGTCCTCAACACTTCAAATCTAAGATATCTCTCTCTTGATGGTGCAGAAAAACCATACAAAAATGGAACTCAAGGGGAGCTCACAAGAGAAAAGGTAGAAAAATATGACAATTATGAACGATCAAAGTCAAAACAAAAGTATAGATCCAGAGTGATATTTAGGCAACAAAAGGTAGTGAATGAATGGAAAAGCCCTTCTATTTATAACAAAATATTGAGATAGTCTAGATATTGGTGCATAATTAAAATATTATTAGCCAAATCTTGATCCAACTTTTATGGAATATTTTATTATTTTTGTTGGAGGGAAAATGAATTTGAATTTGGTCAAATCCCTTTATTTGTAAATAATAAATAAATAAATGATTTATTTATTATTTTAAGAATTTTCTTGAGTAGTAATTAAATAAATAATTATTTATTCAATTATTTATAAATGATTTAGTCAAATTTAACAAGGAATTTTATTTAAATAATGTTTTAAATAATTATTACTAGCAAATAATAAGATAAATAATGATTTACCTAATTATTTTTCCTGTTTTGGGTTAAATATGACTAGGAACATTAATTAAACTGTGGTTTAATTAATTATCCCTTGAGGAAAAAAGAAAAAAGAAAGTATTTATTGAATTATTCCTCATGGGGTTAAACAACTTAATAAATTATGGATTACTAAGTTATTTTTCATAGCAAAATCAATTTTACTAGGGTAAAATTGGTCTTACATGGTGTACTTTGGTCCATCTAATAGTAACATGTTAGATGACCAAAAATTGGTGTAACAGATTGCCTCCCAGCATGCGAGTGTTAGGAGCTAATCATATGACTGAAGTATGTTGTAAGAAGTCAATCGCTAGACACTCAAGGGGGAGCCAGAGAGAGAAATATAAGGTAGACTAAAGCGCAAGAGGAAAATACCCTGAGGAGACAAGACTTACAATTGTGACAAGTATATTTTATGAGTGATTACCTGTTCTACATGAGGCGGGGGAGGCATACCTATGCCCGCCAAGTTAACAAAGTACAAAGAATGATGCATCCAGCAAACAAGGGACTGAACTATATAGTACATGCTAGCATAAACATGGGCTAGATAAAAACATGATAATTGATCCCACATACTTACTATGCCTGGGACACAACCAGGACTTATACAATAATATCCGAGTACATGAGATATAAGTTCAACCAAAGAGGCCCTGTAAAACAATAAAGGGCTCTGAAAATCTCAATAATACATGCAAACCAAAAGGCAATGGAAGCGGCTGAGTCCAAAACCATCAAATATATGGAGCTGCATCCACAGCTATAGTAGATAGGTCATCTAGGCATGTGGGTGGATACCTAAAGGGCCACCATCTCATGAGGTCTTAAACATCTCACATACACCCTGAAATCAACGGTAGAATACACTGCATCACTGAACCATCAAGTATACCGATCTCGATCATGCCATAAGGAGTTGGAGCTGAGAAGAAATCAAGTCAAAGTGTGTAATATTACAAAATGGAAAATACAGGAATATAGAAAATTTATAACATTTCAATCTAAGCAATAACCAGAATGTAGGCACAAAACTGTAAAATGCTGGAAACGTTGGAAATACTGAGAGGGGGGGTGAATCAATATTTATTTCAATTAGAGAATTACTTAATCTTCAATTATTAACAGTTTTTGTACAATGATAGCAGTAAACAAGAGGAACACAAATGAACACAGTTTTTAAGGTGGAAACCCACTCCGGGACAAAAACCACCTAATGATTTTCTAATCATTCTTCAATATTAAACTCCAATTGAAAATAAAGCTCCAACTTTCTAGAATTTAGAAAAGCATTCTTCTCAAGATTCCATTGGATGGATGCTCCAATGCCTGATATTCTTCAGTAGTCAACTAAATAGATGCCCCAACACCCAATGAGCTACAACTCACCCTAGCACCACCCTACCACCCTGTAGAAGAATAAAAGAAGAATGGACTCCCGTACCAGGGAAAATGGTCCACTTTACAATGATATAGAATGATGTAGAAGAAGAATATACACTATACCATAACCAAAACTATGACATAACCACTTGATGATGATCCTAGACCATCCCACACTACCTCTTCAACTCTTGCCAGATAGACACTAGTACAATTTGGACAATAATGTATTTACAATGACTTAGTATAATGATACCTTTACAATGATTGTATGCAGTGCTACCCACTTGAAGATTTCATGTGATGAACTTATTGTTGTTTTTATGTACCTTGATTGCTGCTCTTGTCATGCTACCCTCTGCTACACCTTGCTTTGCTTTGCTTCCTTATAAAGTCTGGTCCTTTGCAGCCCTTGACAACACATGATCTAGCTTTTTCTGTGCCTTTTAGGAGCGCGATATTGAATCTAGTGTATCTTTGTTATTTCAGATCCCCAATATTTTTTTTTTGGTACTGTAGTATTCCTCTACGTCATCTTTCCAATGCCATAGGTTTGACCTAATTTGGATTCTTCAAGAGAGATTTATACCCAGTCTCTCACAATTCCCTAATTATGGACTTTTTCAGCAGAGCAAACTTGTACGACATGTCACGTGTAACTGTTTATTCATTTGGCTCTAAAATTGATAGACCAAAAACTAATGATTGTGCACTATATTCCAATTTTTATGGAATCCTAATCCGATACTCATAGAGAGAGAGTTTTGACAATTTTCCCAAGGTCACTTCTTTGAGATGAATTTCAGGAGCCTGAAAAAACACTGACTTGCACAGATCATATCTCCAAAAATGTTGCGCATCTTGATCTGAAATTTTAAAAATAGCTTCCTCAGGATTTCGTATTTGCCTCATAGAAATTTTAGCTTTTTAACCTTCGTAGAACAAATTTTAGAGAAAAAATTTGACGATGACCTGTTTCAGATGACGAAATCTGTTTCATTAGGAGGATATGAGGATCACAATTTATATAAATGCTTAGGTTGATAGGGAATTCAACAAGTTAATGTGGGAGGGATTTTAGGAGCTTAAAAAATATAAATTATGACTTTTCAATGGCCCATGCCACAACCCCATGGGGTTTTAGCCCACTAACTGGGGGTACAAACTTCAAACATGAATATCTCTCAAACCGTGAAGAGCTACATGGCTTGCCATATATCAACGAAAACATCTCGACAAGTAGAAACCATAAAAATAATTATTGACCCATAATATACTAATTTGGTAGTTAAAAATTCCCATGCAATATTGGGTTAGCCCTTGGTGCTACTTGGGTTGACATCAATGACAACCACTGATCAACAATCTCCCCCTTTGGCATTGATGGCAGCAAAAGTACTCCCCCTGCGATAATGACACCTCTTCCTACAACATTATCCCCCCCCCTTTGAAATCAATGGCAAAGAGTAACTCCCCCTGACACACAACCATCCTGTGGACCTATAAACACTTCCACTCCCCCTTTATATTCTGAATAAGGAAAATCTAATGAGAAATTGGGAGAATCCAAAGCTTCTGGCAAAGATATTCTAATGCTTCACGAGTACTCTCATGATAATCAACACTTCCTACCCAATCTACATTTGTAAATGAATGGATAATGAGATTGTTACCCTTGGGATACCACAAGCCATATTTTGTTGTTCCCTTTAGATATCAAAGAATTATTTTGATGGTAATAATATGTGATTCTTTTGTTTCTTCTTGGAATCTTGCTACTTGTCCAACTGCTTGCATAACATATGGTTGGGAGGCTATTACATATAGAAGAATACCAATCATAGATCTGTACAACCTTTGATCCACATCCTTAGATGAGTTTTCTATGCTCAATTTTAAACCTCTTACCATTGGAGTAAGGATGGGTTTACAATCTTCCATTTTAAATTTCTTGAGAATTTCCTTGATGTACTTGGCTTGACATATAAATATTCCTTTCTCTTTCTGAGATATTTGAAGCCCTAAGAAGTATGTCAGCTCACCAAGTAAAGACATCTTGAAATAACTTTGCACCTTTGTAGCAAAATTCTTACTTAGTCGATCATCATTGCTACCAATTATTATATCATCCTCTTTAGCTATTAGATATGCTTTAGTTGCTTCATCTAAAACATATATGTCATTTGGAGCTCGACTTGCTGTAGCCACAATTTCACCATACACGCCTTTCTTGATTTCACATTTTGTGGAGTTGAATAGTATTGTGTGTCCTTGATCGCACATTTTTCCAACACTGAGTAGATTGTGATTCATGTTTTCAACCAATAGAACATTCTTGGCTAGGACATCTTTTCTTTTGAGAGTGAAATTACCTGATCCTATAACATTTGAAGATCCAGCATTTCCAAAGGACATGGTTCCATCCTTCTTCTCTTTCAGAGATACAAATTTATTTCTATCTCCGGTCATATGCGTTGAGCAATGGCTATCAACATACCACACATCTTTGTTGTTTTGAGCCTTGAGAGCGAGAGAAAAATTATCAGTCTTCTTCTTCTTCCATGTTCGTTTGTTATGTGGCTTCGAAGATTCTTTTGGAGGATTTTCAAGTCTGCAATCTTTGGCTATGTGTCCAAAGTTTCGACATTTGTAACATTCAATATTATTTCTTAAATGTTCAAATCTATTGATGTTTCGTTGAGCCCTGGGAGGTTCATATTTTATAGATATCCTAGAATTGTATTCATTCCTAAGGTACGTGTGACATTATATAGCTTTATGACCAAATTTTCCACATGAATAACAGTAGCCATTAAAAATACGTTGGTACCTGGATGGAAATTTTTGTTGAGGAATTGTCTTCCACGGCTGTTCTTGCGAATCTTGTCCAATAAAGTCTACATGCATGTCAGATCTCATAGGTTCATTGTATTTTTTTGTAGAAGGTCATGCTTCTTCTTCATTGTAACCGATGCTAGTTCTGTCATTGTAAGATCGTTGATTGTTGATGAGTTCTTCCAATTCCCTTGAGATGTTTGCATAGTTTTGGATAGTTTTTCCTTTCTTCACTTCCTCACGCAGCGAGACTACTTCGACTTCTAATTCTTCCCTTTCTTGTTTGATTTCTTCCAACTTTTTTTGAAGTGACCCTTCAATGCATTTGTGTTCTTCAACTTCAATTTTGAGACCTTTAACTTGTTCTTCAAGAATATTGGAATGAATCTTCTCCGCCTTGAGATCTTTTATAAGCTTGATTGCTTCCTTATAAAATTCTTCTATGGTCAATACTTATTCTTCATTGTTTGATACCTCTTGTTTATTGTGCTTGGGTTTATTGTGCTTGGCCATAAACAATACTCTCTCATTGGCTTCTTCTTTGCTGTCACTTTCTTCATCGGATGATGAGATATCTTCTTTAGAGAGAAAGTTCCTTTTGGATCCTTTCTTTTTGCCTTGCTTATTGAATTTCTTAAAGCCTTTCTTTCCTTTTGAGTTGCCATCACCTTTTTTTGGACATTTTGCTATGAAATTCCCAACCTCACCACAACCGAAACATATCAATGGAAGTTTACCTTTGAATTTTCCCTTACCAATTTTTAGTTTTCTTGTAAAGTAAGCATATTCTTCATCTGAAAGACCTTCTCCATCATCTCCCTTTTCTTCACACTTGCAGGTGCATGTCATTTCAATTGAAGGTTTTTTTTCCTTATTGGTTTTCGTAGATGTAATGAACACAATTTCTAGATTTGAAGTACCCTCTTCTTCATCAAGTCTCATTTCATATGCTATGAGAACTCCATGCAATTCCTCTTTGGTGAGTTTGTCCAGATTTGCACTGTATTATGAGACCGATACCTTTGGTTCGAATCTCCCTGGTAACGTTCTAAGAATCTTCCGTATAATAGTCTTCTCCTCAATTGGCTCTCTCAATACTTCGAGAGTATTGGTTATTTCATCAACGTATTGGAAGTATGTAGCAATGTTGCAATCTTCTTTCATTCTGAGTTGCTCAAATTTTTCTCTATAGATTTGAAACTTTGCTTCTTTGACATTTGAGTCACCTACATATATATTCTCAATCTTGTCCCATGCATTTTTGGCGGTTTTACAACCTAACACCTTATGAAAATCAGATTCAATAAGTCCAATGATAATAATATTATTTGATTTTGCATCATTTACCAAAGTATTCTTACCTTGTTCATCTATGGTTGATGTAAATCCATTTTGAACAGTGTCCCATACTTCATAACCTTGTGCCAAGAGATAGACCTCCATTCTTCCTTTCCAGAGTGCATAATTATTTTCATTGAACAGAGGTACACCATTCTTGGTATGCTCCATGACCTCCTTTCAGTTTTTAAACTGCTATTGAAGGAACCAAGCTCTGATACCAATTGTTGGAAATACTGAGAGGGGGCATGAATTAGTATTTATTTCAATTAGAGCATTAGTTAATCTTCAATTAGTATCAGTGTTTGTACAATGATAGCAAAAAACAAGAGGAACACAAATGCACACAGGTTTTAAGGTGGAAACCCACTCCGAGGAAAAAACCACCTAATGCTTTTCTAATAATTATTTAATATTCAACTCCAATTGAAAATAAAGCTCCGAATTCCTATAATCCAGAAAATCATTCTTATCTAGCTCCCACTGGATGGATGCTCTAAAGCTCGATATTCTTCAGTAGTCAACTAATCAGATGCCCCAACACCTAATGAGCTACAACTCACCCTAGCACCACCCTAGCATCTTGTAGAAGAATAAAAGAAGAATGGACTCTCGTACCAGGGAAAATGGTCCACTTTACAATGATATAGAATGATGTAGAAGAAAAATATACACTAGACCATAACCCCAACTATGACACAACCACCTAATAATGATCCTAGACCGCTTAACACTGCCTCTTCAACTCTTGGCAGATAGACACTAGTACAATTTGTACAATAATGTATTTACAATGACTTAGTACAATGATACCTTTACAATGATTGTATGTAGTGTTACCCACTTGAAGACTTCATGTGATGAATTTATTGCTGTTTTTATGTACCTTCATTGCTTCTCTTATGACGCTACCCTCTGTTGCACCTTGCTTTGCTTTGCTTCCCTAGAAATTCTGGTCCTTTGCAGCCCTTGATAGCACATGATCTAGCTTTTTATTTTCCTTCTAGGAGCTCGATATTGAATCTGGTGTATCTCTGTTAGTTCAAATCCCCAATATTGGATTTTCAGTACTATAGTATTCCTCTGCATTTTCTTTCGAATGCCACACTTGTGACCCAATTTGGATTCCTCAAGAGAGAGTTATACCCAATCTCTCACAATGCCCTGATTATGGAATGTTTTAGCAGAGCAAACTTGTATAGAGTGCCACATGTCATTGTTTCTTCATTTGGATCTGAAATTGATAGACCAAAAACCAAAAATTGTTAAATATCTTCCACGTTTTATGGAATTCCAATCCGAAACTCAGAGAGAGAGTTATGACGATTTCACCAAGGTCACTTCTTTGAGATGAATTTCAGGAGCATGCAAAAACACTGACTTCCACAGATCATATCTCTGGAAATATTGTGTACCTTCATCTAAAATTTTAAAAAATGCTTCCTTAGGATTTCAGCTTCACCTCATAAAATTTTTAGTTTCTGAACATTCGTAGAAAAAAATTTAGAGTTAAAATGCCACGATGACTTGTTTCATGAGGCCAAATCCCTTTCATGGGGAGGATATGATGATAACAATTTATATAAATGCTTAGGTTGAGAGGGGCTTCAACAAGTGAACGTGGGAGGGATTTTAGGAGCTTAAAAAATATTAATTATGACTTTTCAATGACCCATGCCACAACCCCATGGGGTTTTAGCCCACTAACTGGGGGTACAAACTTCAAACATGAATATCTCTCAAACCGTGAAGAATTACATGGCGTGCCATATATCAACGGAAACATCTCGAAAATTAGAAACCATAAAAAGCATTATTGACCCAGAATATATTAATTTGGTAGGTCAAAATTCCCATGAAATATTGAGTAGCCCCTGGTGCTGCTTGGGTTGACATCAATGATAACCGCTGATCAACAGGAAATGGTGGAATATAACATCAAGGCATTAAAACATTAGCATAAACAGCTAAGCCATATTATTATCCATCAACAACAATGAAAGTACACAATGCTCCAAAAGGAATGCACTCAAGCCACAAGATGGATGAAATACACCAAAGAAACCAATCACTAAGAATGTGTGCTGGTACTATTGCTGTTTTTGGAAACTGCTGATACTATGAAGAATATATATGTGTGAGAGGTTGCTAGAGTGCTGAGAATGATCCAGGATTTTAGCCATGGATTCTACTCACAAAACCTAGAAAAAACTAGAAATGGTTTGGCCCGATTTTAACCTTGGATTTTCAACCCTTTTTGGGTTGCACACTGCACCCCTGTTGGCTCAGTTATGCACTCCCTAAGGAAAAATAATAATATGGGGCTAAAATAATGATCTATCAGCTGCAACAACACCCAATAAACTCAATACATGAAGGGTTGGTGCCTTATCTTGATCTCCAAGATGGAAGCTTGAGATCTAGCTCCTCCTTCCTCTACTCAAGTTACAACTGCACACTGCACAACTACTGGAATGAACTACACTATCAAGAGGGCTGAAGATGTAGACTGCTACTAGGTGATTATATATAACTCATAGCTGATGGAAATGGTCTCTCCAAAGTGAGGGAAAGATCCCTCATACGATTCCAAGCTGAAATACTTGAAACTTCCTTCCTCCCTTAGATCAGTCTCATTAGACTACGTAGTTTCTAAAGGAACTACTACTGCATGGAGGTGTAGAAATGATGTCCTAATGCCGCATGTAGCAATGTTGATCTCAGAAGACTGAAATGAAGCACAAGATTAAGGTGACGATCCCTCCACCAGTTCCTTAGCTAAAACGCTAAGAACTACCTCCTCCTCTCAAACCCTAAGACATGAACACATAATTCCTGAAGCTGTATGTGTTGTAGAGAGGGGCTACATGTGGCACCAATGCCGAATGATGATTTTTTTCTCAAAAAAACCTTCTCAGAGTAGGAACTTGAATTCCCTCATGGGTAAGGGTGGGATTCTCACTCGAGAACACCCCATGTGCTAAACAGCACAACAGAATTAGCTAAACAACTGAACCATGCAAAATAATTCCAAACGAAAAATACAATATCAAATTCCAGTCTGAGTTTCTTTGCTACCCTCACCTTCCTTATATGGTTGTGAGCCTTCCCTAGTCTAGGCCCACCTCATGACTGCGTTGCACACGTGGCCACTAGTCTCTATGAAGACTACGTTGTCTCTCCATGATCTCTACATTTACTTTCCACTCCTCCATCATGTGTGCATATAATACACCACTCCCTCCATCACTTCATCATTATTTCTCTATGATCTTACTTTTATTCCTCCATGATCTTACATTGACTCCTCCACTATCTCCGTGATCTTCCTTATTAATGTTGCATGATCTCCACTCCTTCTTCATTAATAAGCTTCTCCATTATTCCATAATGTTGATCTATTGTCTAATTAACCCAAATTCACAAAAAAAAGTGGATTTTATTCATATATGGGGTTTATGGGTCCCTCCACCCTTTTATTTACTTAACTAAGCAAGAAAATTAAGAACTCTAATATTGCAATTAACTGATTGAAAATTGGGAATATTACAGTCCTCCCCACCAAAATGTTGCTTTTCCTCAAGCAACTGCAAAATTATATGCTACAAAAATCCTTCTCCCTCAAAATGGCATCCTCATATTGAACGTGTCCCCATCTACTACAATGTTCTATGAATGCCCTGCTCCATAGCTGCCTCTTTAGAATGTCTAGAATGGCCTCCAACTAAATAGTTAGATGCCTCTCCCCATTAATAAGCCCCCAAGTGGTAGCTATACACTATTCAGGGATCTCCTCTATGTATGAGAAATATGAAATGAAGTGGTTTCTCCCCAAAGTGGAAAGTCCCAACTCCTAAACTATCTCTCCAAACCATGCTACATAGAGTAGATTGTATCTCTCCATGCTCTACCCCATGGCCCCATTGACCTTGCTTGCTCCAAGCACCATCTCAACACTGTGAAAAATAGAGAATATATATATATATATATATATAGGGTGACTTGTGAAATTTCGGACCATACTATTTCAATAGCAGCCACCATAGTAATGCCTCTTATTGCTGTACCACCCCATCATCATACCAAGTATGGTGGCCATCCTTTCCTAACAGAAGCCAATGCAGTAAGGCCTCCTATTGCCATCCTACATCATCATTATGCAAAGTATGGGAGAAATTAAGTTCATATTGTCCCAAGAGTAACCAAAGAACCAATGACTCTTGCTGCCACCTCACATCATGATGATGCAGAACATAGAGCAACAACATACTGATTGACATGTAGGATTTCACATCAGCCCAATACAACCAATATCCCTGCTACCATATCATGTGAGTGCTAAAATATGTCCCAAACAATACTCCACTCATTGACATAGGATAATTCATGAGATAACCAAACTCTCTCCAGAGTAGCTAGCACAACCATGCCTCCTACTACTGCATCTCACCAGTAATATAAAAAACACGGATTATACAAATATGAGATGTTGGGTAGTAACCATTCTCACCCAAAAACAACCAACACAGCTATGCTTCTTGATGCCCCATTTAATAGACCTGCAAGTATCTCACCATCCACTTGCTCATCATCCTCACCCATCCATCCAACTGTGGGTGATCAATCCTATCATGCTCCCGCTTGGTATCCACCCAATGGAGAATACCATCCTCCTCACTCTGATAATATTTTCACTCCATGACATGTTGAAGTGCATCTTCCTTGAGTTTTCTCCATGAGAAGCTCTCATTGATGACCCCGTAGAATCCATAAGATTATGAATATGTTTTAGGTAGAAGCTTCTCTTTGAGCCGTGAGATTCTCATCAAGAAATGTCTATCATAATAATGGAAGATGTTATCCATCACAATATGTCTATCAATGACCATATGCCCATCCAATGCTTCATAAGTGAAGTGCTCATCGGAATGCTCCAAGAATAGTTGGCCCCCCAACTCATCAATGCTCCTCAGTGGCAGTGCTGATGATGTCCATGATGGTGCATCTGTTGTCTCATGGCAATACACAATGCTAAACTCATATCCCAACATCGTACTGATTAGGACTATGATCATCCCATCCTTTGAAACTCCACACTTCAACACAAAGTGTACTGTATAGATCAACAATTAAATCTAGAATGGCTATACATCTCCTCCTTGAGAAAGTCAAGGGTCCTCTGCACAGTGATGGTTTGTTGCTCCAAATTATCAAGTTGCTCTAGCCCTTGGTTATGCAATTTCCCTCAGGGCATGATCCCACAAATATCAAACTGAGGTGTTGAAGTAATAGGGAATAGGAATTTTTGCAAACCTTGGATCATATGAAACTTGGGAACATCTTGCAAAGCTACAAGAGTTCCTCCAAACAGTGCAATGGTTTCTCCAACTACTAGGGATGGTGATGACTGCTCCTCTACTGCTGCACCAACGCTCATATTTGCCTCCTCCTCCTCATGCATATTCTAAATCATGCAGGGGACTCTCAATTTCAAGTTCTCAAGACCACCTTTAAAATATGCAAGTGATCCTTCACCTGATGCAAGTACTTCTGCAGCTGGTGGTGGTTGAAGTTCCTCCTCTTCCGGAGTGATATTGCTGACATCCTCCCTTTGTTCCTCATGTGATATCTCATCAATGTTGGTAAATGTCTCTATGGAAAGTACCTTCAGTTTCCTTCTATGAAAATTTTCAATCACCCTTTGAATGAAGTCCGCATAAGCAGTCACTCTTGCACATTTTATATGGCTAAACCACCAATCCTTTGCTCCACCATCAATATGTATTGTTGCAATCTCAACAACCTCTCTTACCGCTACTAGGTGTAGCTAGAAGAAATGATCTACATTAGGGGAATTTTGAGGTCTAAAATGGGCCTCCTAAGAAAAATGTAGAAAAAAAATTAAATTTATAAGAACCAATAGGATTCAAGATGATGATGTCAACCATGGCGGATGATTCACCATTTTTTAAGTAAAAGGGTAAAAAGATTTAAAATAATAAATTAATAAAACTACTTTTTCAACTTGTATTTTCAACTTATCTCCCAAATTGTTTACTAAAATTTCAAGCGGGAGTACTCGTTGGATGGCAAATTTAATTCCTCATCAAATGAGTACCCATGTTGCATATTTTCGATGGACTCTTCTACACACAAAAATGAGAAATACATGAAAAACGTGATTGCAATCACGTTTTTCATGTATTTTTCATTTTTCATGTATAAGGGTTGATATAAAGTATGCAACATGGGTACTCATTTGATGAGGATTTAAATTTTTCATCCAACGAGTACTCCTACTTGAAATTTGAGTAAAAACTTTGGGACATAAGTTGAAAATAGGAGCTGAAAAAGTAGTTTTTTCTTTTTTCCCTCTAAAATTTGATGATATAATCAAATATTATTTTATTATTTCCACTATTATTTTATAATTTCCATAGGAGGCCTATTTTAGACCTTAAAATTCCCCTAATGACTCCTTCATCAAAGCTTTAGTTGTGCTTGATGATGATCCATCGAATGTAGGCAAGAAGAATCTGTCTTCTTCTTCTATTGATGCTGCGGGATCTCCAGTTTTGTTTGATTTTGATAAAATATTGGAGAGTTAGATTCTCCTTGAATTCTCTAGACTGAGATTTGTACTCTGCAAGATAATTACTCAAAGTCTCATGCTCTAACTATCCTCCATCTCCATTCCCTTCATCTCCTTCTACAAAGAAAGTGGATATAGAAGAATGATGTGGAGCTCTTTGCCTTGTTAGTTATTTATTTTGCTGATAGGAAGTGCTTGGACCTTCCTCATCCTGAAACCTTCTTGAGGTCTTTTTTTTTCCTTTCCCTTCTCATTTCTTTGATCTCCATGGAGATATCCTACATAGATCTAAAGAGAAGTGTGGAAAAAATCAATCCTTCCACCATTGTAGCTTCTTCTTTTTCTGCTTATTCTTTTGATGTCATGAAATGCCCACAAGCTGAGCCAGAGATCATGCTCTAATACCACTATAATATTCCAAAATGGAAAAGACATGAATATAGAACATTTATAACATTTCATTCTAGGCAATAACCAGAATGTAAGCACAAAAATGTAAAATGTTGGAAATGCAGGAATATAACATCAATACATTAAAACATTAGTAGAAATAGCTGAGCCATATTATTATACATCAACAACAATGAAAGTACACAATGCTCCGAAAGGAATGCACTCAAGCCATAAAATGGCTGAAATACACCGAAGAAACCATACACTAGAACTGTGTTCTGCTATTGCTGGAAACTGTTGCTACTATGAAGAATATATATGTGTGAGAGGATTTTGGAGTGCTAAAAATGATCTAAGATTTTAACCTCAAATTCTACTAAAAAAATATAGAAAAACCCAGAATTGGTTTGGCCAGATTTTAACCTTGGATTTTTGTCCCTTTTTGGGTTTCACACTGCATCCCTATTGGTTGAGTTATGCACTCCCTGAAGACAACTGCTGATATGGGGCTAAAAGAATGATCTATCAACTAAAACAACACCCAATCAACTCAATAAAGCCCTTTTTCTCGATCTCCAAACTGAAAGCTTGAGATCTAGCTCCTCCTTCCTCTACTCAAGTTGCAGTTGCACACTGCACAACTGTTGTAATGAAATGCACTATCAAGAGGGCTGAAGTTGTAGCCTGCTACTAGGTGATGAAGTATAGCTCATAGATTATGGAAATGATCTCTCCAAAGTGTGGGAAAGACCCCTCATAGGATTCCAAGCTGAAATACTTGGAAATTCCTTCCTCCCTTAGATCTGCCTGATTGAACTGCACAATTCTTGAAGGAACTCCTGCTACATGGAGGTGTAGAAATCAAGGCCTAATTTCGTATGTAGAAATGTTGATCTTAGAAGACTGAAATGAAGCACAATATGAAAGGGATGATCCCTTCATCAGTTCCTTAGCTGAAATGCTAAGGACTACCTCCTCCTCTCAAACCCTAAGATAGGAATACATAATTCCTGAAGCTGTATTTGCTGCAAAGAGGGGCTAGATGTGGCACCAATGCCAGATAATGATTTTTTGCTCAAAAAAACCTTCCCAGAGTAGGCACTGGAAGTCCCCTATGGGTAAGGGTGGGATTCTCACTCAGGAACACTTGTGTTCTAAAGATCACAACAGACTTAGCGAAAAAATTTAAGTGTGCAAAGAATGTCAAACAACAATACAATATCAAATTATAGACTGATTTTCTTTGTTGCCCTCAACTTCCTTATATGGTTGTGAGCCTTCCCTAGCCTTGGCCCACTTCATGACTGCGATGCACATGTGGCCACTAGTCTCCATGAAGACTAAATTGTCTCTCCATTATCTCCATGATATCTACATTTACTTTCCACTCCTGCATCATGTGTGCATTTAATGCACCACTCCCTCCATCATTTCATCATTATTTCTCTATGATCTTACTTTTATTCCTCCATGATCTTACTTTGACGCCTCCAATATCTCCATGATCTTCCTTATCAATGATGCATGATCTCCACTCCTTCATTAATAAGCTACTCCACTATTCCATAATGCTGATATATTGTCTAATTAACCGACATTCATAGAAAAAAAGTGAATTTTATTCATCTATGGGGTTTATGGGTCCCTCGACCCTGTTATTTACTTAAATAAGAAGGAAATGTAAGAACTCTAATATTCCAATTAACTAATGGAAAATTGGGACTATTACAAAGGGAGATAAAGAGTCCCTTTGCCTAATTCGAGGCACCGAACAAGAGTGGAAGATGGAACCAAGGTACACTGCCCTCTAGACCTTTCTTCTAGAATGAGTAAGTTGATGTTGATAGAAGGAGGTCTGCCATAGGTGACGCGATAAGGGATCCTCAACTAAGGCACGAGGGATAATAGTAGAGTTACTAATAGACTGACACTAGGGATGTTGGTGGAATGGGGGGTACTGAGTAGCAGGTTGACGACTTCCCTTGTTAGAGCATAAAGGGCATGGATCACTTGGTAGCTACTGACTCGACACAGGAGGGGATAGGGGAAAATATGACTGAAGGAAAAAATGTGGAAGGATGGATTGTGGCGAGATACAAAGGGACTTAGGACAGACTCCATGGATGAAATTATGACTCAACTCGGATGCTCTAAACAAGGACGACTCAATGATGCTACCACATAGAACAGGCCCGGTGGGGACCATAAAAACATGAGTACAAGATTGCTACTCAGGACAAAAATCGACATGAGCATGGGTAGGTATGATGGAAAGGTGGTGTCCCAAGTATAAGTGTTGTATGTGAAGAAATTCAATTTTTAGAAGTAGTGAAGTGAGCCTTCTTGGAAAAAATGTGTCCAGGTGATGTATCAAATCACCAAAAAAAAAAGGATACCTTTTTGAGAGCTCGGTGAGAGCTTTCCAAAGGTGCTGATGGTTTTTCAAACCGAGTTACGGTTTGGTCACAATTGGAAAAAGAAAAATTTGGGGTTTTTCTTTTAATAAGGAATTTTCCCTCGAATTTGATTCATTTGCAAGTGTAGTTATGGTGAATGTAGAGAGGAGAAAAGGCCCTAAATCTTGCAGAAATCATAGCAGATAGACCAATCGATGGAATTGAGATCTGTTAGTTGTAGGTAAGAGGGCTAACCATACTGTTTCAATTCAGTGGATTAAAGTTTAAGATTAGGCACCCATAGCCCATGAACAAGCCAAGTCACACTTTTTGGGGTCTGTTCTGCGACCTGGGTAGTAGGTACTGGGCATAAAACTATGACCTGTCCCAGGAAATGACTTGAAAAGTGCGACTTGTCAGAGAAAGGGGGTTTTAGTGTTGTTTTTGGTTGAGAGCTGATATTTTTATGGTTGAGAGCCATAGGTTCCCCCAAGCATGTTATGGTCATGACAATTGTATTTAGAAAAGTAGAATCTAAACACATTTTTATGATGTGGTTCACCATTTGTTTACGTTATGGTTATATTCTAAGGGAAGAATGGATAGAAAGAGTTCAAGAAAGGGAATGGATGATTACCATTCTCTTTTGGTACTGCATATATGAAGAAAATGGACTAAATTTCTGGGTTCACATACATGGTGTCACTATCCAAAAGAGTGGATTTGGATATAATGAACCAGTGCTCACCGAGAAAATATACAGGTTGGTCAAAAACAATGTCAAAGGGATTGGGTTGTTGATAAAAAATGAAGGACTCATGAGGGGGATCATCCTTAGAGCGATCTGAAGTGATATGGGACTCTAAAGGTTCTTCTAAATGGGGAAGAATAATGGTACTAGAGTTGACATGACCCGATGCACTATGAGGATTTTGGAGAATTGCTTCTCTTGGAATATCAAATATGGGTGCCCCCTTACCCAAACATTGGGTGTCAGTGTTATGGCCATAAGGTGTATGAGGTTCAAATTCATGGGTTCAATGTAAAGGGAGATAGATAAATTTAGGCGTGGTGAATAATTCCATAATGTCATCATTGCAATAGAATATGTGGTGACTAGTGGAAGAAAGACCACGTGGTGTGGCAAAGCTACCTGACTCGTCATCATGAGAGGAGATGTTCACATGCACATAATCATAGGGGGTAACAGAAAAATAATTAGATGAGGGATCCACCGATGTTGAGCCTAGGGTGATCGCTGAAGGGAGGTTAGGAGAAACCGAAGGGGAAGTCCCAGAGAGGTCTTCCACTTTGGATCGCATAGATTATCATAGGTAGAAAATGGTGGTTGAAGGCTCTGTCATATCTACATCGGGGGGGGGGGGAATGTCAATCAGATAAAATGTGTCCTCTAGTTTTTTCAGAGCAAAAATAACAAATAAGGGAGAGGTGGACTCATTGTGCTTGCCATAAAATTGGAGGACTGCTTCCAAAGACATGTGGTATTATTTGAGGCTGGGAAAGAGGTGAGTATAGTGACCATGGAAATCACACAAAGAACAAGGATTATTTATGTGCAAATAATTGAGTTTTAGGGATGAATTGGGTAAAGTGACATGGACCTCTGGGATATAAAACTCAGGAAATGCTTCATTGACCATGGGTTTGAGACAAGGAAATTCAAGATAGGTATGGGTTTCATGACCGACAACATCACACAAAGCACACATAGGGGTACACTTTGGAGTCTAAGGAGGAGGAGGGGTTGTCTAGGAAGCACTGTCCTTAGGTGCCTTCTTGTGGGCTTCCCCCCCCCTTCACCTGAAACTTTTGCAACAAGAGTAGGTTTCTGTTGAGGTGGTTGAGGCACAAAAGAAAAGTGAGGGGTCATGGCGACCGGTTGGACCGAGGTCAAAGTAGTATAAGGTTTTGGTTGACTAGGTGGGATGGTGGCTGGGAGATCGATGCACCAAGCTCAAATCCCCAAGGTAATGTTAGGAAGAGATAAGGTTGCCATAAAAGGTACCAAAAATACTCCAAGAGGGGGAGCTAGAAATGGTATTTGACTGAAGGGGTAATGGCTAGGCGAGGCAGCCTCGAGATGGCAAAGGCTAGGGGAACCATTCCAAAAGTGTATATAAGCTCATGGACACCAACTACGGATGAGGGGCCTTTAGGAGAGGGTCCTGAAGGCTGAGTCGAGGTGTTAGGAGCAGGTTCTCGAGGGCAGGGTTGCTGACTACTCGTACCGATCCATTTGAGGTCAGTCCCAGATGATTGCATCATGCAAAAATTTGATGAGCTAGGGTCAGAGATAGGAGGGGGGATATCAGGGAATGAACGAAGAAAAGATGAATATTTATAGACTCCGGGTGATACACTAGTCAGAGGTTAAACTATTTGTTTATTGGCCACCGAAGAGATGATGGACTCAGGGGAGGTCTGAGACTTCGGTTCGTAATATGTCAACTGGTCGATGGTGATGATATTTCCATTGTGAGGAAATCACATCTTACGGTGAACCGAAAATGGTACAACAAACATCGTATAAGTGTAGATACGACCCAATAAAATGTTATAGTCGAAGCGAGCCTCAATGACTTCTACATCAACACCAACAGTCTTTCCCACAAGAGTAATAGGACAATTGAGGAACAAGCCAAGGGGGCTGGGAAGAGTGGCCATCCCACGCTCAGAGGGTGATAGTGGAAGGGGCTAACTTGGGAGATCCGAGTTGCTTCCAAAATGAAGCAGACATCACGGAGGTGGATGCCTCCTCGTCAATGATACAACGATAGATGTTGGAATTATGGATCTTAACAGGGATTTCAAAGTCGACAGAAGGAGGAAGGGGAGATGTTTTGACCGATCAACATAAAAGACAATAAAATGATCATCTGAAGGATCCACAAAACCCTTGGTAGTTAGTAGACATTTTCGTTGTGAAGGGAAAAACTAGAGGACTTCCAGTGTTGACATGGCAGTAGGGGATTTCACCAAGTCATCTACTATACTATAGGAGTAGGTAACTTTACCAAAAGTAGCGTTTTGGCATAATGGTCCCTTTGGGATCTTGGTGTGAGACTTTTCCTTAGGCTGATGGATGAGTAAAGGACCATTGGGTGTCAAAAGAGGCTCTGTGGGACCTGAAGAAAGGGGATATATAGTAGACATAACAAGGGGCTTGTTGTACTGATGGGACCAATTCTAAAGGTTGAGGAAAACCAGAATGGGTTGGTTAGAGTTCGTCATGAGGATCTGGTAATAAGAGGTACCAGATGGAGGAGGTTGGGTGGTTGCTTGACTTTGAGTGGGTTGGGTAGCCAAAAATCCTTTTTGGGGGAAGGATTGCTAAACATAATCGGTTGGATAGGGGAAGCATTGGTAGGAATCAAAGGGGAGGCTTTCTTTCCTCAGGATGCTTCTTGAGCTTCCCACATCTAGCACATCTGAGGTAAAAGAGGAAAATCATGGGTATAGTGGCCATAGACAACACAAAAAGAACAAGGTTTATTCATGTGAATGGGACTTTCCTTCTTGGGCTGAGTGCTTTGTTGTTGGGTTGCAGTGTTAGGTGCATTCCCTTGGGGATTGTTTCCTAGATTACTAGGGGAAGATTTTTTTTGGTTGCCTTTCCTCTTATTTTTTGAAGTAGGAGGATTAGTCGCACCCTGTTGTGCATACACCTGACCCTAAGGGGGTGGTGGCTGCTATTGCAGAGTTTGAAAAGGAAAGGGAAGATGTGGTGCTAATTTTGGAGGATTTGGAGCACCAGGCTATGGATACAGATAATAAGGAGGTTGGGAAACATTGGGGTAAATAGGTTGGGAAAAAGGAGGAGGCATGTCGTATCCTGGATACATGCTACCAGGAGGGGTGAAAGTGCTGGAGTAGCTGGCCCATCCCTGAGGGAAACCATAACTCATGGGAGGATGAGTGTACATATGAGAAAGAGCTCCAACGATATCGTCGGCAGCATGGGATGCCCCTGGTGCATTGGCACCATTGAGTCTAGGGAGATTAGGTAAGACGATATAAACATAACTAGACTATGCATAGATCATGTCATACTTCAATGCAATCTAGAGGGAAGCTTCCTCGGTCTAAGGGAAATGAGATGCGACATCTTTTCCAATAGTAGGAAAAAGGGATCTAAGAAACCAGTCCATGTATACATGGTCTTCGAAGGTAGGGGCTCGACATAGGCTCTTTCTTCTCCTCCATTCTTAGACATGATTAGATAGGCAGGTTGCAAACGATTGATGAAAAGAGGCCAAGAGTTTGCTACTAGTGTCATAGCGAAGGGGAAGCTATAAGTAAGACAGAAAATCCCTAGCAAGAGTCGTAAAAGTATCATGAGAGGTGGAGGCCTAGTCGACATACCACTTGGAAGCTTCTCCAGTAATCATATGCTAGAAAAACCGAAGACAGATAGATTCATTGGTGATGGAGTTAGATGAACACCACACGTGGAAATAACGAACATGGTTGGTAGGATCCTCTCCAACAATTCCTTCAAAATTGGGGATGTTTGAAGGGAGATTGGTTGCCATAGCATGCCAACCAGGATCATAGTGTATGGGGTCATTGATCAACTGGCTAAAATTAGGAAAAATGAGGCCTGCCATATAAGGGAGCAAGGGAGTAGCCAGGTTAGTTCATGTTGCGGCACCACTAGTAGCATTCCCAACATTAGGGATGGGGCTACTGCTAGAATTAGGTCCTGAAATAGACATGGTGAAGGTGATAGGAGAAGATCTGGGGATAGAACCAGAAGGGGGACCTGAGGAACCAAAACTAGAGTCAGAATGGGGACTCAGTGGAGGAAAAACTTGAATCCTATGCCAAGGAGTAGGTATTCGTAACATAAATTAAGGATGAAGGCCTAGGAGTCTCGGGGATAAATGACTTTGGGGAGAAATGATGGAAAACATACATGGATAATATAAGGAAGAGAGACCAAAAAGGATAGGGAGGTGCATAATCAAATGATTACAATGTCAAAACAAGGGCAGGGAGGTGCATGATCAATTGATTACGATGTTTTAGTCTTGGCATGGCAGTGTAAACTAGGCGCTCTTAACTTAGGGTGTGCATGTATGTCATAAGTGTGTTAATTTTAATTAAGCCCAAAAGTTTGTAGAGAAAAAAAATAAAAATATGATGTATAATTGTAAATAAATCTGAAAATGATAGTAAAGGAAACTGAATATGACAGAAAATAAACAGCTAAAGATGCATCAATTTAACCCAAGGAGGAGGGCTTCCCAACAACTAGTCTATGGGTGGGTGAAATCTAGTCAAAACACACAAAATGGCCAATGGATCTAAAGTCGAGAGGAACAAGGATCTAAAGGTCAGATCTACTGGAAATAGGTGAAGAAAACAACTAAAAACTAGAGGGAAAATTTCTGCAGAAAAAGGTGGTGAAAGGCTATGATCTGAAGGGAAACGGAGGGAGCCCTAAAGGAGGACTAAAAAAACTAAAAAGAGGTGTTTTATATGGATAAATAACCCATATGGAATGGATCTAAAAGTATAGGTTTAGATCTGAAAAATGGTCGAACACACTGAAATCTCAGAAGACTTGCTTCAGCTAAACTCCTCCTAAAAAGTTGGAAGCTTACCGAAGCCCTAAGGGTCTTGGTTCCTACTTCGACAAGTAAAAATAAGAAAGTAAAAATCCAATATGGGTGAAGGGGAAGGTCAGACAACTCTGAATAGTAGCCCAAACAAACCTAGAAATATCACAAAAAAACTCTCGCAAAAAGTATCGGTCGTAGGTTCTGACTTGTTTTCAGATGAGGTCGCAGGTTTGAGGCTGTTTTCGACATCCTAAAAGGTTTAGGTCACATGTTTTGACCTAAAAATTGTGATCTAAACTTCTGGTTGTCTCAGGAGTAGGTTTCAGAAAAAAATTTCATCTCTTCTATGGTTTATACCTGTTACCTACGCGATAGGCCCATAAAAATATGGAAGTAAGATTTTTTATTATTTTAGGGTTTTAGAGGCTAAAAAAAACATCAATAAATGAAAAATAAGAAGCTAAAGAAAAACCCTAGTGGTTGAATCAACTGGTCATGCAGGGATCTGAAAAATGATAGCAGTTGTAATTATAAACCCTTGTGGAGTCGCGAGTCGTTTGTGTGAATTCTAATCGGAGGCGTACAAAAATAACTCACTTTAGCTGTGCACACAAAATGGCCCTAACTACCTTATCGATTGCCCGTGCTCTGAAGCCGTGGCCTCCCTCGCATCTTCTCCTCAGCTCTCTGCTACGCGCATTACCCATTCAGAATCAACCCCAGAGGTGCCCTCTCCTTTGGATCAAGCCTAGAACTTTTCTGCTCTTATTAGCTCCTTAGCTTTTCCCCACCCTAGGCCGGCGATCTCCAAATTCGTAAAGAAACTAGATGGCATCTAGGAGGTCTTCCTTCCTCTAACCATTCCACACATGGCTACCCTCTCTCTAGTTGAGAAAAGGCCTCTTAGGTTAATTTACTGATTTATGGCCCTCCCCAAAGATGGTTTAGAAATGGGTTGAGCGTAATTGGGTAGACAAAATCAATGAAAAAATCTTCATTCGCTCCTGTGGCATAGGTTACTTCACATTCCACTTTGAAACGAAAGAGGACAAGGATCTGATATTTAGGAATGGGCCTTACTTCATGGACACCAGAGGTCCCTATATCAGCAAGTGGATGCCTGAATTCGACCCTGGACTCGATGTGCCAAATGATGTCCCAGTGTGTGTGTGCCTTCCTCACCTCCCTCTACACTATTGGGGGGATGAATCCATTCGTGCAATTTGGAATGCAATCAAGCTCAAATTCAACGATTGAACCCACATCTAACAGCTCGAGTACGAGAAAATCCCTTTTAAATGCAAGGTATGTTATGAATATGACCATTTTGCTAATATATGTTCTAAATTTATTGATATTTAAAACTCGGATACAGATTCTCAATGGGAAACTATAAAAAGAAGGAAGTCTTCTTCCAGCCCTAAAAGATCCAACAACTCCTTAAACCCCTTTTCCCCTGCACCCAAAACTACTCCCTCCTGCTCTCCTCTCCTCAGCCCTCTGATCCCCCCCTCCATCCTGTTGTTCCCCCTAACCCTCCCCTCACTGACTCTCTAGCCTCATCCAATACCTTCTCTTCCCTTGCATCCGAAGATGATACCCCCCAACTCACTATCCCCTCTTAGTCTTCTTCCCCTCATCTCTCCCCCATTAATCCAGATCCTCCCTCCTCCTCCATAGACCCATCCTCTACCTAAATCACTAGAAAATATATAAAATAACATGTTGTCACCTTGGAAAACCCCAAGAAAACTAGGCATGGAAGAAAGTTTTCCAAGTAGCACATAGATGAAACTGCACAAAAAGACATTTCCCTTGGAACTCAGAACCCTATTGAAACCTATATCTTAGGGAAAAATAACAAAGACTCAGGACAAAAGGAGCAAGGAGGGAAGCCAATCTCTCACTCTATTTTCCTGAAATGATGAAATTCCTCTCATGGAACTACAGGGGTTTAGGACATCCCTCAAACATTTCAGCCGTAAAATATCTAACGAATTAGGAAAAGCCAGATATAATTCTCCTTCATGAAACTAAACAGGGAGATCTAGACATGAATACTATTCTCAGCAGAATAAAAAATCAGTCGAGCACCCTCTTTGAATCTTGGGGTGCCTCTGGTGGTCTTTCTACTATATAGAACTAAAGCATATGGAAGCAAAAAAGTTCAGCAAAAGCACAAAACTGGATCAACATGACCCTACATAGCATCAAAGAAAGCATTGAGGTCATCACTTACAATGTATATGGTCCCAACCATTACAAGGATAAAACGATCTGTTGGGACACTCTAAAAAATGGCATTGATAATGAAGACAGTAGAAAAATCATTATTGGAGGTGACTTCAACTTAGTACTCCATGCAAATGAAAAAATAGGTGGTTGTTTCGACCTGGACCCCTTCAGAGACTTACTTGAAATCATCATTTAAGACCATGATTTGGTCGATATTGTCCCTAAAAATTGAAAGTACACTTGGAGCAATCACAGAATAGGAGGGGGGAACATCATGGAGCATCTTGACAGATTTCTTGTGGCTATCCCTCTTCTTTCATATCTCTCCATTTCCTCTTCTAGCATCCTCTCTTATTTCGCCTCCAACCACTTCCCCATCACCCTCTCCCTTAATGACCAGCCCCCTCTTAGCCCCATCCCTTTTAAATACAAGCCTCTATGGAATGATATTAAGGAAGCAAGACAACTAGTGCGTAATACTTGGTTGCAACATGTCGAGGGATCTCCATCCTTTATTTGGGAAACTAAATTAAAGAAGATCAAAATTTCCTTCAAGGAATGGGAAAAAATCCACTACAAGGAATCGAACAAAATCAAAAGTGAGATGAAGGCAAAGCTGGATAATGTCCACAACATCATAGACTGTTAAGGGACAAATCAAGAGAACTCCAACCATGAAAAATATTTATATTGGAAATCATAAAAAATCAATAGAACAAAAGAAGAGAAGTGGCGAATAAAATCTAGGAATTTGTGGCTCCAAGGAGGTGACAAAAACACCTCCTTCTTCCACAAACAAGCTATAGTTTGCAAGACTAGGAATAACATATCCTCCATCATAGACAATGAAGGCAGAATTCAGACATATCAAGAGACAATTAAAGAAGTTTCCACCTCTCATTACAAAGATCTGCTCACTGAAACAAAAGAACTTGAAGACTATTCTGATCTCTTAAGACATCTGGAAAATATGATCACAGAGGAGATGAAAAATACTTTGAAAAAAGATATAGAAGAGGCTGAAATCCAATGTGCCATTTGGTCCCTACATCCTGACACGGCTCTGGGTCCTGATGGCTTTTCCATCAGCTTCTACAGGACTTATTGGGACTTAATTAAAAAATAACTGACCAAAATGATTCAATGGGTTGAAAGGAAGAAGAAAATATGGGGCTTCACCAACTCAACCCATCTTGTTCTAGTTCCCAAATAAAATCATCCCTCCTCCTTCTCTAGGTTTCTACCTATCTCTCTCTAACTCCTCATACAAAATAACTACCAAAATCCTTGCCATGTGCCTCAATAACCTTCTTCCTAGCCTCATTTCTGAAAATCAAGGAGGCTTCATCTCACAAAGGAATATTTCTGACACCATCCTTCTTGTTCAAGAAGCCATCCATTCAAGTATGACTCACAAAGAGAAAGGTTTCATCCTCAAACTCGACCTAGCTAATTCTTTTGACTGGGTAGGCACTCCTTCCTCCTTTCTGTTCTTCAAAAAATGGGCTTCGAAAATGACTTCATTGTCCTCATTAAATATTGCATCTCTATTTCTTGGATCTCTCCCCTTATAAATGGAAGGTTTACAACCTTCTTCCAATCATCTTGTGGCCTTAGACAGGGCTTTCGTCTCTCTCCCTTTCTCTTTATTCTTATGGCTGAGTCTTTCAGCAGGGCCTTGGATCATATGCGAAGAGTTGGCCTTATTACTGGAATAAGATTTGGTAATGGTGTAAAAAACATGAACCATTCGCAATTTGCAGATGAACCCTTCTGATGGGTGGTGCATCATGCATTATTTCTCATGAGTTTAAATCTCTCCTTGACAAGTTCATGCTCTACTCCAGCGGGTTCATAAATTTCTAAAAAAGTTTCATTTATGGTTGGAATGAAACTAATCAAACCATTCACAGCATTGCTAAAATTTTTGGAGTCACTTACAAATTGAATTGGGACCACTTTAATTATTTAGGCATGCCTGTCAGCGCTAGCCCTTTAAAATTTGAAGTCTGGAATATTACAATTGACAAAATTAAGAGAAAATTCTAGTAGTGGGGCTCTTCCTGGCTAAACCTTGCTAGTTTTGTTGTTTTACACAATTATGGTCTCTCATCCTTACTTATGTACCACTTCACTCTGCTTCATGCCCCTACTATCATCCATCACAAATTTAAAGCAATCCTAAGGCATTTTCTCTGGCAGGGAGGAAAGAATGAGAAGAAAAAATGCAATCTTGTTAAGTGGAGGCATGTCACTCAAGGCTATGAAAATGGAGGGCTCAGAATCTGCTCACCCAAGCTTTTGAACATAGATTTTTGAGGTAATATTGTCTAGAGGCTAATCAGTGGACAACAATATTGGTGGAAGAAAGTCATGGAATCCAAATATCTCAACTCCTCGAGACAACATCTCCTAGATCATGATATTTCGAACAAACCCTACCCTAGAATATGGGCTCTTTGTAAAAAATCCATTACTTTCTTATCCCTCAATCTCTCTAAAGTTCCTCATGAGGGAAGTAGCATAAATATTTGGGAAGAAAAAATTATGGGGAAAAATCGTCTCTCGAATAGACCTAGCACTCATCACATTCTCTCTCATTTTCAGGCTCTCAAACTTAAATACTTAAGTCAATTCTCCAAGTGGGACTCCCAAAATAATAGCTGGATAGAATGGAACTTTCCCCCTGTCCCTCCTCACTTGGAAGCTGACCTCTCCAACCTTCAAGTCCTTCTCCATGGATCAGCTCCCACGTGAAAAGGCAACTTGGACAGCCTTCACTGGGATCCAACTAGCTCTTATTACACCATTAAAGCAACTCAATGCCAACTTAGAAAAGACCACTTTCCCACTCCTCCATGGGAAATTTGGAAACTAGCCTGGAAATTGAAATCCATCCAAAGATCAAAATTTTTATATGGACCCTCCTCAAAGGCAAGATCCTCACCTCTGAAAACTTAAAAAAAGAGGTGTGATCGGTCCATCCAGATGCCCCAATTGTCAATGTGCAGAAGAGACCACACATCATCCTTTTTGCATATGTCCCTTTTCTGCCCAATTTTGGGAAGATCTCACTTCTTATTCCTAGCTCCACATGGACTCCATCAATACTATCTCTGATATGATAAAAAACTAGAGGAAAAATTACCCTTGGGGAAAAAAAAAGAGAATCTGTCGAAAAGGGTCTAGGATACCCCTCCGTATGTGCTCTTATGGAACATATGGCTTGCTAGAAACCATGGGATCTTCAGCAGCAAAAATTACTCCTACAGTAAGGTCTGCAACAAAACTTGGAGCCTCACTCTCGAAACAATTGTCTCTAAAAACAACAACAACATCAGTGTTCATTATCTCCAAGTAGAAGAAAGGATTTTTTTGTGTAAGATATTGGATAGCCCTGGCTTCATCAGGCCTTCAAATCACCATCCTCATCAGAATGAAGCATGGAAGGTTCAATTAAAAGAAAAATAATTTATTGAACAGTTGGATAGCTCCTTGAAGCCAGCTCTTTTTTTTTTATGGCGCATCAAAATTGAATCCAGGCATTGCTGGAGCCAGAGGCACTATAGGAAACAGAAATCACATTCTCTCATTTGAATGGGGTCTTGGCTCTCTCTCCAAAAAAAAAGTAGAAGCATACACCCTCCTCCAAGGCCTCTATCAACTTAAGAAGAAAAATATTACCAATTCTATGGTGTTCGGGGATTCAAAAATCATCATTAACATGATGATCCATGACTATCCTATCCACAATATAGACCTTCACAAAATTTTTACCTGATGTTGTGACATTTCCAAAGACATGAAAGAAATAACCTTCCATCATATTCTCAGAATAAATAACAAAATTGTTGATGCTCCAGCTACCAAGGCATGTGCAAGAACAACTGGTCAAATATTTTACAATGATAGCCTTTCTCTCAACCATCTACCATGATCTTGATTTTTCTAAGGAAAATATTCTTTTGGATTCTCCCTGCAGGAATATCTGAAAAATGTAGACCCAATTGTACCCCCTCCGATCTAAATCCTGTGACCCTATCTCCTCGGGTCCGCTACCTGGCTGCTCCCTCCTCTATCCTCAAGGTTATATATCCATGCACCCCCTCTCCTTTCCCGCACCCCTCATCAGCACCCTCATGCTTATCACTTGCTACTGCGTTCATTGCGCACTAGTACATTTGGTCAAAATTCTGACACTTTTGACGTATTGACGGAAATTTCCCCAATTTTTATCAATTTTTCAAGTCCCGCCAACAACCTTCGCTATCCTAATGTTTAGGGACATCATCGCTATTTCTATGTTTATGAACGTCATCGGAATATCGATGTTTTGGGACACAACAAAATAAATGCAACGTTCCTAAAATATGCGTCGGTATTGCAACAGTTTGTGAAAATTTTTGGTAATGCGATGTTTGGGGACACTTGTCGCTATTACGATGGCTTGAGGAAAACCATCGGTATTGCGACGCATGGAGGGTAACCATCAATGTTGCGACGTGTTTACCGAATGTCGGTATTGCGACGGTTTTAGGACAACCATCAGTATTGCGATCTGTTCACCTAACATTGTAAACATTGTTATTTTCCATCCAATTTTAAATAGAGAGTTTAAATAGTTTTTATTTTGAATAGAGAGTTTAAATTATGTGATGAAATAAAATTTCAATTATTTATTAATTTTTTTTTTTAATTGTGAAGTGTTGATAGTTTTTTAAATGAATTTTTTTAATAATAAACCATTATATTTTTATTTAGATATTTTCCCAATATTATGAATGGTGTTAATGATTTTTTTTTCGTATTTTAAAATATTTTGAAGTAGTTACATTAAAGAGATGTTTTGGTTTCCATGGACGATGACTCCAAATGCTTCATGTAATGAAATGTAGATTTATTAAGAGTGTTTAACATTTTAGTTGTCTTTTTCCTTTGGATGATTAACGGGTAGGGATATTGAGATTATGCAGATTAGGCACGCCAGGTTTATTTTGTAATGTAGTTTATTTTATTTTATTTTTATTTTATTAATTTTTATAGGATTATAATAATATATTTGTTATTTGTTTACTAGGGTGATTTAATTGACAATTATTATGCTAGCTATTACTATGTTAGCTAGGTCAAGCTAAAAAAAATAATAATATATTTGTTATATTTAATTGTTATTAATTTCTCTTGAACTTATAACATGTTTAATCTTAAAAATGAATATAAAAAAAAATTATCTTTAAATTTAATGAATGAATAAATTAGAAGTTTTATGATAACTTTTAAAAAATATAATGTCATGCGTATTGAAGAATATTTACCATTTTTTCATTACAATATTTGTATTGTGATTACCCCACAAATCATAGCCCAGTGTGGGCCCTCCCCACCTACTTTGACATGGTGACAGATCACACTTTCAAGAGTTGTGATTCATTAATGTCACTCGCGTAGTACTAATAGACATGCACGTCACCTTGGAAATTCACTTCAACATGACATTTTTCCTTCAATGTTACTTAATTTTTGTACCACACAGCCAATATAACCTCGCACATAGCCACGTCATCGTTGATGGTGAAGACTTTGTATCATAATGGTCATATGATGGATCTCATTCATTATCATGAAAGCACCCCTAATAACTTCACCGAGGAAGTAGACACCATGGAAACCTTGTGCAACAAGAGCTTTCGCACGTAGAAAAATATACATCACAACTCCAAGTAGAGTGAAACACCCTTAAATCATGCATAGTGTGCCCGAATAATGGTAATGTGATCTCCCTTAGTCTCATAAATATTATGCATTCCAATACATTCATGTGCTTTAATTATCACCATGACCATGCAAAGTTATTTAAGATAAACATCCATTTTATAAGCTAGATCAACATATCATAATTTAGAAACACGTTCGGGCGGGTTGGGTAGGGTTTGATCGAGTCATGTCATGTGATGCCGCAAAAGGAAACGCATTCAGGTGGGTCAGGTTGGGTCGTGTCGTCTGAAGGCGCCCAAGGAAATGCGTTCGAGTGGGTCGAGTTGGGTCGGGTCGAGTCATGTGAGGGCACTGAGGAAAATGCATTCAGGCGGGTTTTCTCTGGTCATGTCATGTGAGGGCGCCTGAGGAAACACGTTCGGGTGGGTTGGGTTAGGTCAGGTCATGTGAGGGAAACCAAGGAAACACGTTCAATCGGGTCAGGTCGGTTTGGGTCACGTCGTGTGAGGGCGCACAACGAAACGTGTTTTTCGCGGGTCTGGGAAGGTCGAGTCGGGTTGTGTGAGGGCACCCAGGGAAATATGTTCGAGCGGGTTGAGTCACATTGGGTCGTTTGAGGGTGCCTAGGGAAACACGTTCAGGTGGGTTGGGTCATGTGAGGGTGTTCGTATAAAAAATGCTAAGTTGTGATCACCTGTGTTCCTTGTACTGCACGTTTTTGTGATCTATTTTCTGTTTTGATCTTCGTCGTGCCTTCGTTCGGGTGGTTCAGGTCGTGCCATGTGAGGGCGTGATAGGAAACACATTCGGGTCAGATCGTATGAGGAAAGTCGTATCAAAAATGGAAATTTATTACAAAAAAAATCAGAATATGATGGACTCAAGGGTTTCCTTGGGTGACCTCACACAGCATGACTCAACCCGACCCGACCCGACCCAACCCGCCCGAACTTTTTTCCCTTGGTGCCCTCACATGACCCGACCTACCCATAGCACAATATACATCGCAACTCTAGGTAGAGTGAAACACCCTTAAATCATGCATAGTGTGCCCGAATAATGATAATGTGATCTCCCTTAGTCTAAGCAATATTTTGCATTCCAATAATTTCATGTGCTTTAATTATGGCCATGACCATGCAAAGTTATTTAAGATCAACATCCCTTTTATAAGCTAGATTAGCATATCATAATTCGGAAACACATTCGGGTGGGTCGGGTAGGGTTCGATCGGGTTGTGTCATGTGAGGCCACACAAGGAAACACGTTTAGGCGAGTTGGGTCAGGTCGTGTCATGTGAGGGCACCCAAGGAAACACGTTCAAGTGGGTCGGGTTGTGTCAGGTCGAGTCGTGTGAGGGCGCTCAGGAAAATGCATTCGGGCGGGTTTGCTCGAGTCATGTCATGTCAGGGTGCCTGAGGAAACGCATTCAGGAGGGTCAATTTGGGTCAGGTCGTGTGAGGGCATCCAAGGAAATGCGTTCGATCGGGCTGGGTCAGTTCGGGTAGGGTCGTGTGAGGGTGCACAGGGAAACGCATTGCTGCAGGTTGGGGAGGGTCAGGTCGAGTTGTGTGAGGGCGCCCAGGGAAATGCGTTCGAGCAGGTCGGGTCACGTCAGGTCGTTTGAGGGCACCTAGGAAAATGCGTTCAAGTGGGTTGGGTCATGTGAGGGTGGCCATATAAAAAATGCTAAGTTGTGATCGCCCATGTGCCTTGTACTACACGTTTTTGTGATCAATTTTATGTTTTGATCTCTGTCGTGCCGTGTGAGGGTGTGATAGGAAACACATTCGGGTCGGATCATGTGAGGGAGGTCATATCAAAAATGGCAATTTATTACAACAAAAATCAGAATATGATAGACTCAAGGGTTTCCTTGGGTGCCCTCACATAGCACGACCCGACCCGCTCGAACGCATTTCCTAGGGTGCCCCGACATGTTCACAAAATGTCATAATAAAAACATGGATAGAAAACATCAGAAGCATGACATAGGCTATTGAGATCGTCGGAATAGCCAAGATATGAAAATACCATTTACAAAATGTCAGAATGGTGACGATATGAGGCTTGTTACAAATTTAATATATTATTTCATATATTAGTGTAGTAATTTTGTTAATTCATATATATATATATATATATATATATATGTATGTATGTATGTATGTATGTATACTTATATGCATGTATATGTATGTGTGTGTGTGTGTGTGTGTGTGTGTGTGTGTGTGTATAATCACAATTAATTAATTACTTAATTAAATAAAACCAATTGTTATTGTTCAATTTTAATTTTCAAAGTCAAACTAGATGTTGTCCTAACGACTAGTTTAGCCATAAAATATTCCAAGCTATTAGATCTAGATCTTGGTTAATAATATTTTACTATGCACCATTAATAAGGATAACTCAATATTTTTTTATAAATAATATCAGGGTTTTCCATTCATTATTTACCTTTGATCCTTTTATCATGGTCGAACTTTGATCACTTTTATTTTCCTTTTGCTTATTGAGCTCCCATTGAGTTCAACACGTCTTGGGTTTTCTACACCATTGAGAGAGATAATTGTTAAATATAATTTTTTTTTCTTTATAGGATAATTTGCATCTATGGAAGAAAACATTAGAGGTGGAAAAAAAATTCAAAAGGGTGAAAGAGGTGATGGTAGAGTTTATTTCCCTTGCAAAAAAATTTGTATGAGAAATACTGTTAGAGTTTTAATAGCAAAAACAATAATGTTGTAGGAAATATGGACACATTGATGGTGGATCAAATGATTATCGTCCCGTGGTAATTAATTATCTATCTTCATTTTGATTATATCATAAAATTTTATATTATTTTAATATTTTTTATATACGCACTAATGTTTAATGATTGTTTGTAATTTTCATAAAGGCATTGTTTTCCCCCAAATTTTTGCAGATCAACTAGCTTCCATAGCTAAATAGTAGTACATTAGATGATGTTGCACTAGTACAAGAGAATATTTCAGAAAATATTAGTATTTGAAATGATGTTGTACAAGGTGAAGAACATGAAGCGAATGATGAAGATGATTTTAATGATCCCATGGAGGTAGATCATCATGACAATAATGAGACAATTCACATTAATAATGGGACAAATCAAATGCTCGAAGACTTGTATGGTGAGTCAGATGATGATGGTGGAGATAGTGACAGTATTTATCATGTACCTCTGATTGAAACTTCAAATGAATGACTTTTTGAACACTCAAATGCAACTCTTCTCTCTACTACATTGTTGCTAGTGAACTTAAAGGTTATGAATAATTTGTTGAACAGATGTATGACACAGATCCTAAGGTATGAAATATGTATATATGATCACATATATGTAAATGTTGATTATTTTCCCTTTTTTAGTTGTAATTAATGTGTAAAATAATAATTCAATACTTATATTATATGATTAATAATCTTTACATTAACTAGTTTTGTTTATGTTGTAGATTGTTGGGTGAATTTTTGTTACCATCGCCAAATACTTTATCTCGAACATATCGAGATCTACATGCTATTATGAAAGACTTTGGAATGGAATATAACACTATATATGCATGTCCTAAATATGATATTATATATTACGGAGAACATGCATCGAAAATAGAATGTCCAAAATGTGGTACGAGTAGATATAGAACAGATCAACTAACAAAAAAGGTGCCTCAAAAGGTTCTTCGTCATATTCCCATAATTCCACATTTGTAGCGAATTTTTAGGTGTAATATCATAGAATATTTTATGGATTACCATTCAAGAGAATGGAAGTGGAGATGGTGTTCTTCAAATGCCTACAGATGGTTCCGCATTTAAGGAAATCGATGAAAAGTATGTAGATTTTAAAAATGAACATCGTAATGTTAGGCTTTCATTGGCAGTTGATGGTGTTAATCCATTTGGAGAGCTTATATCTACTTACTCAGTGTGGCATATTTTCATTATCAACAATAACATTTCTTCTTGGATGTCAATAAAGAGGGAGCACATAATGTTGACTATGATTATTCCAAGTATTTGATACATTATTTTTTCGAATGTAACATTTTCATTTCTCTCGTTGTTTGCATAATATATTTTATTTATTTACTTACTTATATATACATATATCATGGTAGTAATTATTATGTACCGTAATTTTGAACAATTAGGTAAGTACCGGGTCAAAGATATGAATGTATATATTGAGCCTCTTACCGATGAGCTAATAAATTTATCGCATGGCATCACTATGTATGACATCACTAAACCAATCAAGCAGAAGAGATTTCAATGTCGTGGAATGCTTGTATGGACAATTCATGATGCCCCAGGACTAACACATTTTTGTGGTATGTAATATTTTGTTGCACTTTAATATAATATATAATTATCTAAATTAGATATACCATATTGCATGTTTTAAAAATGATCTCATAGTATAATTGTTATTGATCCATCTATTGTAGGTCTTCAAACAAAGGGTAGATTTGCATGTCCAGTTTGTGGCCCTAAGATGAAGTATCGTCATTCGCCAGACTTAAGAAATATGGTGTTTGATGAGTTTAGGCACTTCCTCCCTAGGAACCATAAGTATCGTACTACTGAAAAACATATTTTCAATGATAAAGAAGAAACTGGATTAAAACCACGAAGAATGACACCTCAGTTGTGGACGTTGGAATATAACAGAATTAATAATCGTCAAGCAGCTGGTACGTAATTTGTGTGTATATATATATATATATATATATATATATATATATATATATATATATATATATATATATATATTATTTGTTTATGTAATGTTTGGAATTTTTGTTTTAACTAATGAATTTATTTTATTGTATTTTATAATTATTGTTCTGATTTATTTTATTCTTTGATATCAAGGTCATCGTCACGATGAAGGTACTAATATTGTACTTCCACCTGGAATGAAATGTTATCCTTCTCAATTCGCGAGGTTGCCCTACTATGAGGACCTAAAAATAGCTCATTTGTTTGATACAATGCATGTCGGGAAGAATGTGACAGAAATGTTATGGCGAACCATAGATGGTGCACATGATAGAGATAAAATTGACAAAATTTGTGCTAACATTGAGAAATCAAATCATGCAATGAAAAGTGTGATCGACAGATCAAATAAAAATAGAGGTCAAAATTATAATAATATTCCATGGTTATTAACAGAACAACAAAGCAATGATGTAAAGGAGGTCATTATAAGAATTAAATTTCCAACAGGTTTTGCTTCAAACATAAATAATATCTTTACAAAGAAAGGTGACTTCAGTGGGGTGAAAACACATGATTGCCATACCTTTGTTAAGGTAATTTTTTTTGGTATACATTTTTTTATGTTATTGCTTGAATACATCTTTTAAATTTTCCTTTTTCCAGTTTAATTTGGAAACTAGTAACGATTCATTTTTTATTTTTATAGTATGTTCTACCTGTATCTCTCCCAAACGACTTCGACAAAAATGTAAAACAAGTTATGTATGGTCTTAGTAAATACATGAGGTAAGTAGTTTTTATTTATACACAAAATCTCGCTACAATTTCTTTTTGTACTTAATGACATGATGTGTTAATTTACTTGTAATGAAATATATATTATGTTTCATTGAAATAACCTTGTGTAATTATTTTTAGATGGTTGTAATTGAATGAAATCCATCAAGATGAAATAAAGTATTGGAAGAGAGAAATTCCTTGGCTAATGTGTGAAATGAAAAAGTATCTACCTCCAACATTTTTCAATGCAAAAGAACACTACTTGATACACCAAGTTGATGAGATTGAAATGTGTGGACCAGTACACACAAGGTCAATGTGTATGGTGGAGAGGCACCTGAAATCCTTGAAGGCTTTGGTTATACAAAGAGCATGACCTGAGGGTTCTATGGTGGACGTATATGTGGTATATGAATCCATGGTGTATATTAGTCACTATCTTCCTATATTAGCTCCGCTAGCTATGAATGCGGTGGATTTCATTTGGTATGTGAACTCCATCAAAAAATTTGAAGTGGAGCACCTCTTGGGAAAAGGTAGAATGAAGAAAGTGAGAGGTAAAAGATGTATTATGTATAATACATATAATGTTTCATTTTTTTACATCATGTATATGATCATATTCATTTAAATCTTATTCTTTCATCATTTATTAATTAATATAATTTACCATGGTTATAAGTTATATTTAATATTACTGAATTTTTTTTTTATTCATGTGATCAATATTATGAGGCACTACTTTTATACATTTCAAAAAATCTTGAGTGGATGAGTGAATGGATTGAAATATGTAAAACATGTAATGGCAATAGGTTCTCATGGCAACTACTGTCTGAATTTGTTAGAGAAGTGCATCGTAGTGGAGATGGAAACGTTACAGACATGGAAATTGATTTAGCATATGGTTTGAAAGATAGAAAGGTAAGCAATTAATTCACATATTTTATTCATTAATTATTTTGTATTATATTTATAATGTGAAAACAAGTTTTATTTTTCAGATAATTTTCAAGATGTGTAAATTATATGACTAATTATTAATTGAGAATGCATCTTTTTCATGTTTGGCATATTGCAGTTGAAACACCACAAGGCTATGTGGTGAAATGGTCATAAATTTCGCATTAAACATTTGGATGATAACAAGAAAAATTTTGATAGTGTGATAAATTCAGTATTCCAGGTCACTAATATTTCCTCCAGGAGTGAGAGACATCCTTGAGAATCTGAAAATAGATATTATGGGTTTTTAGATGATATAATTGAGTGTGACTTTAATTCCTTCAAATTAGTTTTGTTTGAAGTCAAATGGTATAGGCTATGAATGAATGTACGTGATGATGATAGAACTCTTATTCAACATGAAAATGGATTTCCAATGGTTAAAACATCGCAATTTGAAGCAGGAAAATATCGCTATGTTTTTCCAAGCCAATGTGAACAAGTATTTTACTCAGAGGTTCCATGTGAGAACAAATGGTCATTTGCTATTAGATATGATCCAAGAGGAAGGCCATTACAGTATACTATAGAGGAAGAAGATGACATTGATCAAGAAGAAGATGATGCAGTGGCATATGAGTAGGAAGATGCATTGACAGACGAAGAACATATACAAGATGAACTAGGCATAGGAGACGAGGCAAAAATTATTGATGATGATGTCGATAAGGATATTATTTAAAATGACATAATTGATGATGATGATGACATGGTCGATCATTTCAACACCATTTCTGAATCAGATGTTGGTATAGATGTCGATTAGTTGGATGAATATGAAGAAGATACAGAAGAAGAATATTGATACATATGTTTTGTTCGAGTATGAGCTGGTATGTTATAACTTTATATTTTAATATGTAGGAATTATTGTGTTTAAATAATTTAATAATTATATGGGTTTATTTCATGTTGTTTATTATTTCAAACCAGTAAATAATGGCCTTACTATTGTATAGGCTAAACTAAAATCATGTATTTATACAAACACATATTGAAAATTTTGTTTACGACCTTAATTAATTTTTTGTTTGTTTGTATTCTATTTCATAGATTGGATATTGGGAAAATGAGAGTGATGTGAGGGAGATGGGAGGGGCCATATGACCTTCCACCTTCACGTGGTTGGCCCTGTTCAGTAGAGAATAAATTATTCTTGAAACCAAGAGAAGCTCATTCATCTTTATTTGCATTATCGTAAAGGTCATCATTATTGTTTGATTATTGTAGCGCCAAAATTTCTGAAATGGTTAGAAAATATTAAAAGTGCATTTCTATTAGGAATTGTCCAACGAGGCCATAATAATGTCTAGATGACCATTTTATATGACAATAAATTCCTTAAAAAATCCCACTATGGTAGTGTTTAAATTGTTCTTTTGAGTACGAAAATGGATTCAACACAAGCAAGGACCCTTAGGGCACCCAAAATATTGAATATTGACAACTATAACCTATATTTTCAATAAATTCCACCTAATTTTCGCAAAATCATGCTATAATTTCTATTGTTTTATGGATGAAATTATGGCTTCATTAGACTACGCGTTTCTTTTCTATGAGGTTTAAGAATCTTCCCTATATCTTGTGTTGTTAGAATGACATGATAACGTTTAGCCATAATGTAAACACATGATTTCATGGTTTTATTCACATTTTTCCTCCTACTTCTTTGCATTTTATGTTTATAATTTAGTGGATATTATATGAGCTTGAGGTTGTGGCCTTTCATGCTTATCACAAGGATGTATGGGTTTAATTAAATGACCATCCATTCAAATGTATCTATCATTCTAGAAATTACACAAGGAGAGATTGACCGAGGAGTTTAAAAAAAAGTTCCTCCCAAGGACCCATGGAATAGTATACCAAAGGCAATAGACAAGGTAATTATGAAATCCCCTCGAAACTAGTCATGTTGATATTCATGTTGATAATAGAAAAAACAACAATGTTGGGGAATGTTATGGTATTTGGTGTATCATATCCCACTAAAGTTTCTCCCAAATCCTAGGCCATAGAGACCTTAGGATCCCATGGAATATTGAGTTTCATGGCTTATATTCATTGCCTAACTACATTTTTTTTTTCATTTACATTTTTGGATTGAGAATAATTGTCATGAAGTATATCTGATGGCCTATGGATGTCTCAAAACACTATGGTTGTTTTTTTTGCAAAAAGGCCTAATGAATGGTTTTTAACTTAAAAAGGTTCTAAAATTTATTTAACGAGATAGGTGGAATTCCCTTATGCTTTTGACCATTTATAGAATGATTTGTTCCACGGTGGGAAACATAAATATATGTAATGAATTAGTTCATATCTTTAACCCATTCCCTATAATATTTTCTACTACACCAATAACTAATATTTGCTACAAATGACGGAGAGCACCACCACCCCTTGATGTTCTTACCTAGAGTGCATTTGGACCACATCTTCATAAGGTATTGTTATTGATGCCTCCATACATGACAACCTATATATTAGCTTCATTTTACAATGTCAGTTTTATTATATATTTTTTTATTTTATAAGGGTGGTGGTCACCTTATTAAATATAGAACTCTATTAAGAAAACCAATCAATTCCAACTAGAAGAAAAGACAAGAGAGTGGGAACAATTTTTGAATGGTGACTCCAATAAAAATCAGGGAGATTGGAAAAATTTTCTCTAGAAATGAACATGGTTGATTTCTTTTCCATCCTTGACCAAGAGTAATATTGTGACAATGATGAGGGATATTCATGATATGCTTGAAATAGAGTAAAAAATCTAGCTAACCTATTGACCCATATATAGCTCACTTGTGTTAAGGGTTGCAAAGTTTGATATCCTTGTACTTTTTTTAAGCTAAAGTAGGTGAGATCGAATTATTTGAAGTATTATGAATGATTGAATTGATTTTAATAGTTGACATTATTATTTGACACATAAACCTATTTTTTTCAAAGATGAATACTTGAAATATTGTTATCATGATGTAAAGATTGTTTGAATGTTTTTACATAGTTTCAAGTTCCAAGATGTGAGGCTATACTTGAAAACCTTAAAGGATTGGGGATCAATAGTTGATTTTAGGTTCAATATCTTCTCAAGGGAGGGGACGAGGATTTATAAAAGCTTGTATTCAATGTAATGGGCCCCTACAACCCTTATAAAGGAATAAGAGAATAGGGATAGGGGTTAAATATCCTTGAAATACTGGATATATCTCTTTGGTCAATGAGAGTAAAATGTCGGAACTAAAGTGTCGGTGTTGCGACGTGTTCACCAAACATCGATATTGCAACGGTTTGAGGACAACCGTCAGTATTGCAACAGTTGGAGGGTAACTGTTGGTGTTGCGATGTGTTCACCAAATTTTTTGTAATATCCCAAAATAGGGAAAATAAGAAGTATTGGGAATCTCTTAAAATATTCCAAAAATGAACTGTTCAGCAATGCATTCACAGGAAAACGTATTTCCAGAAATTTAAGCCATAGAAATTAAATTCATCACTTGGATCCATTAGAAACATCCATATAGCATTTGAATCAAAGAGGATATCAGAAATAAATAAAACTAGGTGAGGTAAACAGACCTCCCACACTAGTGTACCTGAAAATGACTAAAAAGCCCAGACACTGCTACTTAGAAATAATGCATAAAAGATACTGCGCAGTATTATGAGGGTTTTAACTCAGAAATTAAGGAAACAAATATATCTACTCATATATTAGATAATCAAGCTCATAAACCAAGATCTAGTCTCCTTATTACAATTACAAGAAAACTTGGTGTTGAGATTGCAACAAGATGATGAGCTTAGTGGAAAGGAGTCGCCTCCACTAAGTGGGCCCGCAGGGTATTTTTGGCGCAAAGTCTATTTTTAGACTATGTCTATTTTTATACATATGAATCATGTTCTATGAGTTGCAGGATGCTATTTGTGGATGGTTGGTCAAGTCGGGAAAAATATATGGACTTCTATTTTTAGACATACTGGGCAGAATCTATTTTTAGATTACCAGTCTAAAAATAGATATGTTGAATATTATTAGCTCTTAATAATATTTGGACTCTAAACATTATCTTATCCTCTTGGAGCACCTCAGTTTGATGCTTGGATGTGGCACATGCAGCTGGAAAAATGAATTACGCTATTCCTAGGGTTTAGTGGAGCTATTACATGGTTGACTTCAGTTAGAACTCATGTGACAGAGTTTTGTGGAGTTGATGAGACAGTTAATGGAGTTGTGTTCAGTTTAACTTAGTTGAGCTAGTTGTATCTAGTCTAACTAATTGATACAATTAGTGAGAGTGGTGTGAATTAATTATTAATTAATTCACTAATTATTAACTCATAAATCAACTAAAGAATACATCAGTTAACTGCAGTGCATGGATAGTTTCAGTGGAGACCAGTGAAGAGGTAGGTGAAAGAGAAAGTGTGACTATTAGTTGTGACCATACTGGTGCATGAGAATTTCACACACATTGATGGAGAAGCCAATGAGGATTTCACAATGCATACCAGTGGGATTTGAACCTTGATCTAGTAATTATCCATATTGGATTGCACAGTAGAGGCTGGCTAATAGGTGGAGAAGATTGGAGCATGTGTTTTGTATGATCGAAGCTTGTGTAGTGTGTAACAATTGGAGATTGTACTGAGAGCTTGTGAGGATTTTGTAAAATTATTGTTACATGATCTCTATCATTATAATATATAGATATTTGGGGGTTTTCAGCTTTAATATTTCCCATAAATACTGTGTTTATATGTGTGATTGTTTATGGCTTTAATGTGCACATGCGATTGTTTAATTTCCGCAAATTGATGATCAATAGTAGAAGAGGTTATGTATTATGCATGAAGCTCAAATAGTGTGTGATCAGGATAATATCGGTGAATAATTTAACATTTATTCAAATTTATACATGGTATCAGAGGGGTATTGATCATTGGAGCAATTGCAAAACATTGAAGCGGTTGAGTTTTGTGCTGGTGGAATTCGAATTTGTAGAAGTGTTTTCTTGGTGTCGAAGTTGAGATGTCTTTCAACGGATTGCGATTGGAGTATTCCCTTGAGGGTAGCTCAAATTATATTGCATGGAAGGACAATATGGAGGCAGTGCTAGATGAAAATGGGTTTAAGGAGTTCATAGATGCTGAAGTCCCAAAGCCTACTTCTAGTGATGTTGCCGTAATTGAGGCTTGGCAAAAGAAGACAGCAAAGTGTCGAAGGATTATGTTGGAGGGCATGAAGGATCACATAGTGTCCAACCTTCATGGTAAGGCTTCTCCATTATTGATTTGGAAAGCCTTGACAGATTTATTCCAAAGCAAGAGCGATCAGAGGAAGTTGACGCTCAAGGACAAACTCAGAAACATAAAGATGGAGAAAGGCGACAGTATGCCCAAGTACCTCACGAAGTTCATCCAATGCAGGGATGAGCTGGGAAGTGTGGGGGTGACTGTTGATGATGAGGAATTGGTGAGATTGGCTCTCCTTCAGCTTCCGAAGAGTTGGAATTCCTATCAGGACTCTGTCAATGGTCGGGAGGAATTTCCAGGATGGGAGCGACTTTGGTCAGATCTTGTGCAAGAGGAGATAAGGCGGAGTACCAGGGATAGATATTCATCAAGGAACTCTGATGAAGAGAATTGTGCTTTGGTTGCCAAAGAAATGAAGGGGAAGAGCAAGAAATCTTCTCATTCCAGTGTGAAAGGCAAGAAGCAGGACATGTCCAAGGTGAAGTGCTTTCACTGTCACCAACACAGACATTATGCCACAAATTGTCCGCAGAAGAAGAAAAATAAGTAGGCTGTTGGATATGCAGCTGGAGAGACCTTAGCCTCACAGTTTGAGCTAGATTTTTCACTGATCGCATGCTTGATTTCAAGTGTGATGGCCCCACAGTGGAGCCGTACGTTGGCATCTTTTTTTGATGGTGGAGACCGAGATTTGTTTTCATCGATCGAGATGAGAAAGATCTTGGAGTGCACATCGATATGGGCGATGATGGTAGATACAGTGTGACCGGTATCGGTACCATTTCCTTTGAGAGGGAGTCTGGTAAACCCTTCAGATTGAAGGAAGTGATGCATGTTTCAGGATTGAAGAAGAATCTGATCTCCGTGGCAATGTTAGAAGACAAGGGATATGATGTTATCTTTAGCGAGGGAAAGGATTTCTTGCGCAGTAAGGAAACTGGTGAGACCCGGAGGATAGGAGTTCAAGTTAAGAACCTTTATCAATTGCAGGTAGATGGCTGCGAAGCAATGGCAAGCAGGGCAGAAGGAGTGGTGAGCCGAGATGATGGCGAGTTGTGGCACCAGAGATTAGGCAACGTTCACCATGGAGCTTTGAAGATACTGCAGTAGATTTATACTGGGCTTCCTAAAGGCACTCTTGCGCAGTCAGATTAGTGCAAGGGGTGTACCTTGGGAAAATTTATGAAAGCCACCTTTCACGAGAAGGATAGTCATGCCACGACGATCCTTGAGAGAATTCACACAGACATGTGTGGACCTTTCTCAGTAGCTTCGAAAAGAAAGCACAGGTATTATGTGATATTTGTTGATGATTTTTCTCGTAAGTGCTGGACCTTCTTCATGTAGAAGAAGAGCGAGACATACTCAAAGTTCTGTGAGTTCAAGGCACTGGTGGAGAAATAATCGGGGAAGCAGGTGAATGCTCTTAGGAGCGAAAATGGTGGTGAATTCATCTCTGGTGAATTCAAGGACTTTTGCAGCACAGAAGGAATTTTAAGAGAGCTCATAGCACCTCATAACCCATAGCAGAACGAGGTTACTGAGTGGAAGAACAGAACGATCGTGGGTGCTGCAGGGGCGATGTTGCATGATCAGGTCCTATACATTCACTTGTGGGAGGAGGCATGCAGTACTGCAGTATATGTGCAGAATCATTATCCTCACAGGATACTTGGCATGAGTAGACCCGAGGAGGCGTTTTCTGGTAAGAAGCCTGATATTTCCCATTTGAGGATTTTTGGTTCACCTGTTTACATTCATGTGACGAAGGATGCCAGGAAGAAGCTGGAGCCGACCACAAAGGTTGGGATATTTGTGGGATACACTGATATGCCCCACAACTATCGTGTGTATTTTCCAGATAGTCAGAAGACTGTTGTGCGACGGGATATCAAATTTCAGGAGGTGAAAGCCATGAAGTGTTCGCTTGAGAGGGAGCTACACTTGCATGAAAATGAGGAGCTATTAGTTCCTAAGGATGAGTCTCAGGATGTGGATCAGCCAAAAGATGAGGTTCATGGAGTGGAAGAAACCACTCATGCAGCGCCAACCATCAGAGGGCAGAAGCGCACTACAGAAGCTGAGCGACTGGCTCAAGATGCAAAGAAGGTTGTAGGAGCACCTACATCACAGCGCAGACAGAGACAGTCACCTGATCGGTATACTAGATACATGGCTCTTATGAGCAAGTGTATCGTGACAGAGCCATCCTCTTTCGAGGAAGCTGTGGAGGACCAAGCATGGGTAGATGCCATGGTGGAAGAGTATGATTCGATTGTCAGAAACAGTGCATGGGAGATTGTCCCGAGGCCAGAGGGGAAATCAATGGTGGGTTCGAGATGGATCTACAAAGTGAAGCAGGCAGCTGACGGGAGTGTGGAGAAGTACAAGGCAAGATTTGTTGCCCGAGGCTTCTCACAGATAGAGGGGATCGATTATGAGGAGACCTTTGCACCTGTCGCAAGGTATTCTTCCATACAGACGATTCTTGCTCTCTCAGCGCATATGGGGTGGCACATTCATCAGATGGATGTGAAGACTGCGTTCCTCAATGGAGTCATTGAGGAGGAGGTGTACATAGAGCAGCCCGAAGGTTTCGAGATCTTCAGCAGCGAGTCGCATGTGTGCAGGCTCAAGAGAGCGCTGTATGGGTTGAAATAAGCACCTCGTGCTTGGTACACATGGATAGACAATTATTTCACCGGACTTGGATTCTCCAAGAGTGAGGCGGATCCTAACCTATACCAGATTGTGGTGGAGGGTAAGTTGCTGATCATTGTACTTTATATAGATGATTTGATTTTGACAGGTGATGAGCTGTTGATACTCTCATGCAAGGAGGATCTTGCAAAAGAGTTTGAGATGAAGGACTTGGGCCTCCTTCATTATTTCCTGGGATTGGAAATTTGGCAACGCAGTGATGGACTGTTTGTTTCTCAGGGTAAGTATGCCCGGGAGATACTGGAGAAGTTCAACATGCATGGCTGCAAGCCTGTTGATACTCCTCTTCCTGGTGGTTGGAGGAAGGAGGATGCTACTTCAACGGAGGTAGTGGATGCCACTGTTTATCGACAGTTGGTGGGGTCGCTTATGTATCTGGTCAATACACGACTCGATATATGATATGCAGTTAACTAGCTTTCACAAGCTATGGTTAATCCTACCAAGCTCTTTTGGAAGGTGGGGAAGCATGTATTGCATTATCTCAGAGGCACATCGGGATATGGATCATGGTACAGACAGGAGGATGAGTTGAGGTGGCATGGCTTCACAGATCGGTATCATCATATCAGAGATTGTGTCCAGCGGAGAATCATGTTACTTTCATACATTCCTACGGAGGATCAGGATGCTGATATCTTGACGAAGGCGCTTACCAGGAGCAAATTCGAATACCACAGGGGCAAGATAGAGGTTGTAGATAATCCATATCTTTTTGAGAGGGAGTGTTGAGATTGCAACAGGATGATGAGCTTAGTGGAAAGGAGTCGCCTTCACTAAGTGGGCCCACAAGGTATTTTTTGCACAAAGTCTATTTTTAGACATATGGATGATGTTCTATGAGTTTTAGGATACTATTTGTGGATGGTTGGTCAAGTCGGGAAAAATAGATGGACTTCTATTTTCAGACATATTGGGCGGAATCTATTTTTAGATTGCCAGTCTAAAAATAGATATGTCGAATATTATTAGCTCTTAATAATATTTTGACTCTAAAAATTATATTATCCTCTTGGAGCACTTCAATTTGATGCCTGGATTTGGCACATGCAGCTGACAGAAGTAATTACTCTATTCCTAGGGTTTAGTGGAGCTATTGCATGGTTGACTTCAGTTAGAACTCATGTGACAGAGTTTGGTGGAGTTGATGAGACAGTTAATGGATTTGTGTTCAGTTTAACTTAGTCGAGCTAGTTGTATCTACTCTAACTGATTGATACAATTATTAAGAGTGGTGTGAATTAATTATTAATTAATTCACTAATTATTAACTCATAAATCAACTAAAGAATACATCAGTTAACTGTAGTGCATGGATAGTTTTAGTGAAGACCAGTGAAGAGGTAGGTGAAAGAGCAAGTGTGACTACCAGTTGTGACCATACTGGTGCATGAGAATTGCACACACATTGATGGACAAGCCACTGAGGATTGCGCAGTAGAGGTTGGCTAACGGGTGGAGCAGATTAGAGCATGTGTTTTGTATGATCTGAGCTTGTGTAGTGTGTAACAATTGGGGATTGTACTGAGAGCTTGTGAGGAGTTTGTACAATGATTTTTACATGATATCTATCATTATAATATACAGATAGTTGGGGGTTTTCATCTTTAAGCTTTCCCATAAATACTGTGTTTATATGTGTGATTGTTTATGGTTTTAATGTGCGCATGCAATTGTTTAATTTTTGCAAATTGATGATCAATAGTAGAAGAGGTTATGTATTATGCATGAAGCTCAAATAGTGTGTGATCAGGATAATATCAGTGAATAATGTAACAGTTATTCAAATTTCTACACTTGGAAAGGGTTTCTTGTCAAACACTCTGCATACAAATGTGATCTTTAGAAAATTATTGAATCACCAATGCAACACTGACGAATAAGAGTGTACAAGGCTATAAATATATCTAATCTGATGTATATCCCACAAAATATTCCTCCCATGAAAGGATAAACCTCTCAATCACAAGAAAACACTGCAACAGAGCAATTAGACCATCCACTAAAGCTGCCTCCAAAAATAATGCATTCCCTAGCTAGAAAAGTGCTAGGAATGTTGGGGAAATGTGTGTCCGGATGCCACAGATCTGAAATGAGCTATATACCTCTCCAAATAGGTCTCCCAATTGAATGAAACCTTCCTCCAATGGAAAATTAGCTCAGAAAGTGGGATTCCAATCCCTCCACTGCTGCACCCTGCAACACTGCACAATAACCTGTAGAAATTGCGCTAATGAAGTAGGATGAATTTTGGCCTAAAAACATGATCTGGAAAGTGAATGAAAAATCTCCCAAGAGGCTCCTCAAGGAAAGAGGTGGGATTCCCACTCGGGAACACCTGGTCCTAAACAACACAGCAAACCTGCTAAATAGAAAAAGGAAGTAAAAATTCTGAGCAGACAAAATAATAATCTAAAACATGAAGAATAATCCTGCCATCCTCTTCCTTAAATAAAATATGAGTTTTATTTCCCTTGGCCCCACTCAATTAGGTCATATCCATCAAAATATTCGTCTCCCTCCAAAACTCCGTTATTCCTTCTTTGATTCATGCTCCTCCATAATTTTACTGTTGACTTAGTCAAAGTGGACTGAGTCAACCTGATATTAACCCTGTTCACACATGGAGGTGTTTTATTAAGCTTCAAGGAGTGTCTCCATTAACACTTGAAGTGTTTTTATTCATTCCTAGGAGACTTATGGGATTTTATACCCATTTATTCATCAGCTAGAGATACTGCTAACTCTAATGTTCCATTTAGCTTTGAGGCTAAAATTTGGTAACATTACAGTCCTCCCCTCCAAAATATTTGTTTTTCCTCAATTAAATGTATAGGGAGAGAAAATTTCTCCCCTCCTCCTCTTGTGGCCTCCCATCAATGGCCTCCATCACTGCATCAATATAATCTGCAATAAAACTGCCATCCAATGTTTCCTCCCAAGTGTGCAAAACCAAATGGTTTACATCAATCAAAGGTGGAAAGTGTGAATGGAAACTTGCTTTCTATCCCATGGCATCCACAAAGTAGGGGTGATGAAAAAAATGGTGAATGAGTGCCTCCCTCACCCATGCTATCATCCAAATGAAATGAGCCATCCTAGGTAGCTCATCAAAAGAATCATCAACCCCGGTTTTATACAATGTGTTGGGAATGCATGGAAAGATTGGATTCTGCCACCCAAATGGCTTCTCTCTCCATCTATGGTAAACATGGGGCTGCCTATGTCCTTGGGCTAAAATAACATGGCCTCCAAGAATGGCCCAAGTTCCCCCATCAAACAATTCAACTGTGAAATGCCTCCTCAAGTTCTTCAAGTGGTTCCTCCCACAAGAAGGGAAAAAATGTGATGTGGCAATCATGGTTTTCCCATGGTTCCTCCTGAAAAATACAACATGTAAATTGGGGAGAATCATGCTCGCAATGGGAATCTCTAATACCTCCAGTACTCTCCAAACAATGCCTCCCAAAAATATAAAAATATCAGCAATGAATGGAAGCAAAATGCGATAAAAACAAGCTTCCATATGACAACCGGAGAGTGGTTCATAGTTCCACCAATGGAATGAGTGCAATGCATTCATGGCCTGCATCAAAATAAAAAATAAAAATTTCTTTCCCAGCCACTTGTTTTCTGCAATATTCATCTCATAAGATGGAATCATGAATATACAATTTGGTGTCAATGGTGCACACCAAGAATTTCGTGGCTTCCCCCACAAACCACCAACAAGATAGCCAACCTCAATGCTGCAATTAGCCTTAAGTACATCATAATATAGAGTATAAGAAGGGATTATCCTCATTAATGCAATATTATTCTCATATAAATTAAATAAAGGCAAATCATAATACAAATGTATACCTCCTCTACCATGTACTTTAGTCCTTGAGCTGAAATGGCTCCACTGGAAATGCTCCCTCACTCCCAATGAGTAGGAAGCTGGATGTGACATCCTCTTTGTCGTCATCTGAGCTATGAATCTCCCCATATGCTGAAATATATCATACTGGATTCCCTCCCAAAATAGCTCCTATGCCAAGGAAAGATATGCATCAAAGTGCCTGGAAAAGAAGTCCTCATGTGCTGCATTTAATAGTTTCTCCTTGAGACTAGATGTTACACCATTTTTTGGTTATCTAACCTACTGTCATTAGATGGACCCAAGTACACCATGTAAGACTAATTTTACCCTAAGTAAAATTGCTCTCACTATGTCAAATAACTTAATAATCCACATTTATTAGGTTGTTTATGGTCTAAACAGGAAACCCCAAAAGGAAATATTAAACAAACCTATATCTGTTTGATTTTCCTCATGGAATAATTAATTAAACCATAATTTAATTATTATTCCTAGTCATGTTTAACCCAAAACAAAGAAATTAATTAGATAAACCTTTATTTATCCCATTATTTTCTAGGAATAATTATTTAAATCTTATTTAGATAATATTCCTTGTTAAATATGACCAAATCACCCACAAATAATTAAATAAATCATTATTTATTTGATTATCCTTCAACCACTTCCTTAAAAAGATAAATAAATCATTTGTTTATTTATTATTGACAAATAAAGGGATTTGAACCAAGTCAAATACTTTTTCCCTCCAACAAATATAATAAAATATTCCATAAAAGGTGGATCTAGATTTGGTTAACATTATTTTAATCATGCACCAAGATCTAGAATGACCCAATATTTTATTATAAATAGGAGGGTTTTTCCTACCATTCTTCACCTTCTGTTGCCTATTAGATCACTCTGGATCTAAACTCTTGGTCTAACTTTGAGCCATTTTCATTGTCATATTTTCCATTATTTGTTGTGTGAGCTCCCTTTGAGTTCTATCTTTGTCTGGGTTTTCTACACCAACAGGAGAGAGAAATGCTAGATCTGAAGTGCTGAGGACTTCCAAGAACCCATCCCATTGAGGAGAATTGGAAACATCTTCTTTTTTTCCTCCCAGGTGCCCTTAATACAAAAATTCTTTCAAAAATTGTTCTTTTCTTGTCTATTGGATATATGGAGCAAACCATTCTTTTTACTGATTAATGTCTTTCTATGCATAGATCTGGTTTTTTGCAGCTCTTGTCTTGATCAACTAACTGCAGATCTGAAGAAATTGGCAGCCAATTTTGATGTTAGGGCTATTAGTTATGTGTAGCTAAAGTGGTCTTTTTTCGTACACATTGACAAAGGATTCATACTAACAATTGGCGACTCCACACGGGTTTTCAATTACAACCGCTGTCGTTTTTCATATTCCTGCATATCCAGCTACTTGAGACCCTAGGGTTTCTTTTCAGCTTTTTGTTTTTTCCTATTTTCATGTTTTTTTTCACCTATAAAACCCTAAAACATTAAAATTTCTAACTTCCGCGTGTTTCTGGCCCTATTGCGCAGGTGACAGACATCAGCCGCAACTGAGACGACAACTTTTCCGCAAATCTGCCGCTGGGACAACCGGAGTTGGAGGTCACACTTTTCAGCCCAAAAACTGTGACCTGGACTCTAGGTCGCACTTTTCAGCCCTTTTTCTGCGACCTGAATAGGAAAACAGGTCAGAACCTGCAACCTGTGCTTTTTTCTGCTGTTTTTTTGCAATTTTTCTGGGTTTTGCTGAAGCTTCTGTCAGGGTTTTCCAGCCTCTGTCTCATCCCGTTTTGACCTGGTTATGATCTGTTTTGCTCATCTAAGTTGGAACATAGCCCCCTAGGGCTTCGGTACCCTCCATTTTTTGTGGAAATTTTTTTATCTGTTTCGGGTCTGTTTTTTCAGAGCTTCAGCCCCCCTTTTTCCAGATCTGATACCTCTTTTTCAGACCTCTTTTTAATCAGCTCTTCTCCCTTTCAAATCACCTCCTGAAGATTTGTTTGGATCTAATTTAGGGCCTCCTCCTTGCCCCTTCTTCTTTTTGCTGATTTCCTCCTTTTTTCCAGCCACCTTGCCTCTGCCTCTTGGCTGTGATCTGCACCTCTTTTCAACAGCTTTTCCCTTTAGATCCCTGTCCCTTTCGACCCTAGATCTATTGGACTATTTTTAGTGTGTTTTGACTATATTTTTTCCCTCTTTTAGATTAGTTTTGAGAGACCCGCCTTTTCGGGTTGAATTGATGCAATAGTAGCTGTTAATTTTCTATTATTTCAGCATTATATATTGTTTTTGCAGCATTATTTTCAGTTACAGAGCACACTTTTTCTCTTGCTCTCAAAACGAAAAGGGTTTAAAAATTAAAATTAACGCATGCCACAAACTCACCCTAAGCGAATAAGAGCCTGGTTTACACCGCCAGGCAAACACTTTAAAATCAATTGACACTGCACCTTTTTGCCCTTGTTTCGACATTGTAATCACTTGATTCTGCACCTCCCTGCCTTTGACAGTCATTTTTCTTCCCCCCGTGCTGTGTTTGTGTTGTCACAATTGTGCCCCCAAGGCGCGCCTCCCGGAGACTTCTTGGCCTTCACCCTCAATTTCCGGTCGATCGACCTGCTCCGTCCCGCCGTCGGCGAGCCAGTCCTCCTCCGAGTCCGCACTCCGACTCCTTTTTTGATTCATTGGTTCTCCTTTTCATTTTGGTTCTCCCCCTATCACCTTCACTATGTCTGGTCCAGGGCCTAATGCTGGCAGTAATCCTGGCCCTAATGCCGGGACTCCCACTAGCGGAACCACCATATGAACTACCTCGGCTGCACCTTTTCTCCCGTACATCGCAAGTCTCAGCCTCCCCGATTTCAATCAGTTGATCAATGACCCTATCCACCACGATGTTGGTTGGCCTGCTATGCCAACCAAGCTCCCCTCTGACATCCCTAAGTTCGAAGGCCTTTCTGGAGAAGATCCAACCAACCATGTCCGATCTTTCCACATGTGGTGATCCTCCAATTCCATTACCGATGATTCCATCCATCTTCGGTTGTTCCAACGCACGCTTACCAGCGAAGCTTCTAAATGGTATGTTGACCAAGCCACCTCTTCCCATACCACCTTTGCGACCATTGCCCAAGCCTTTTTATCTTATTTCCAGCTCCCTCTCCGATCCGATACTGGTACGAAGCTTTTTACCTCTTTCAAGAAAACCTCTTCGACTCGCCTTTCCACTCATGTTCAGGAATGGCGACAAAGACGAAGCTTATGTTGAGCTCCCCCCTTTGAAGATTAGGTTTATATGAACTGGTTCCTTTGCACTCTCTTAGCTCCCATTGGCAAAGATGTCGCCTCCCATTTCCCTCAAACCGAAGAAGCTGCCCTCCGAATAGCCTTGAAATATGACCTGATCTATGCTCAGTCTGGTTATGTTTATACCGTCCTTCCTGACCTCCCCAGGCCCGGAGGCACTAACACCCCGGGGGCATCTCATTCCGCTGATGGTATCGTTGGAGCCCTTTCTCATCCATATGCTCAACCTCCTATGGGCTATGGTCTCCCTCAGGGAGGGGCCAGCACCTCTAGCACTTTTCCCCCTCTAGGTAGCATGTATCCAGGATACGGCATGCCTCATCATTTTTCCCAACCTTCTGCTTACCTCAATGTTTCCCAACCTAACCATTACCCTTATTCGTAGCCTGGTGCGCCAGCTCCTCCAACATATGCGCTTCCATCTCTCTTGCCTCCTCCAACCCAGCAACCGCACCTACAGCCCCCTCTAGGGCAAGTATTTGCATAGCAGGGCGCGAATAATCCCCCTTCTTCTCAAAAAAGCTGGAGAGGCAATCCAAACCAATCTGCCCCTGGTACTCGTGGACCCAATCCTCAAGGTATTGACCCTAACACTGCTAACCAGCAACAGGACACTCAGGCCAAGTCGGACAGGCCTCTTTTCACAAATAAGCCTTGTTCGTGTTGCGGTGTTTATGGTCATTACACCCATGATTGTCCCCTCTTACCACAGATGCAGCAGATGTGGGAGTCTCAAGCCACATTTCGAGGACAACATGCCTCCCCTCATGCTCCCCCTAATGTGGCCACTACTCAACCAGTTGCGTTTACTGATCCTTTCCCTCAGCAAGGATTCGTGGCTACCCAACCACCTGACGGACAGGTCGCCACTCCACCTTCCATTTCTGGTTCCTCCGATTACCAGATCCTCATGATGAACTCTGATCCATCCCCAACCGTCGACCTTCACCTTCAAACTTGGTCTTGCTAGTACCCCAAGCCTCCCGCTTAGTCTGCCCCCGAGTCCCCTTCTTCCGGTTCTACAGAGCCTCTTTTGACATCCAATGGTCCCTTACATATCCCTCAACCCAAAGTTGAGGTCCATACCAAGATTCCTAAAGGACCGTTACGTCAAAATGCTGCTTTTGGTCGAGCTGCTCATTCGTATAGCATAGTAGATGATTTGGCGCAATCTCCTGTTGCCATTTCCACACTGGAACTCCTCCAGTCATGCCCTTCCCAAAAGAAGGCTCTACTATTCATCGTGGGCACTGTAGATCCTGCCGATGACCAAATGATTGTTTTCGACGCTCATCAATCAGACCATCCTCCTCTTCCTGCTTCCGTCACCTTCCAAATCCCAGTCAAAATCTAGAATGCCAACGTTTCTCGATGCATAATTGATGAGGGGGCATCCACCTGTGTGATTTCTACTTCGGTTTGGAAGCAACTCGGATCTCCTGAGTAGGCCCCTTCCACGATCACCCTTCGAGCGTGGGATGGCCACACCTCCCAGCCCATTGGCCTTTTCCATAATTTTCCTATCACCCTTGTCGGTAAGACCATTTGCGTTGACGTCGAAGTCATTGACGCCCCTCTTGACTACAACATTCTATTAGGGCGCAGCTACACCTATGCCATGTCTGTTGTCCCATCTGCAGTTTTTCGCAAGATGTCTTTTCCTCACAATGGAAAGATAGTCACCGTTGACCAGCTGACTTACCATGAGCCACCGTCTCAGACCTCCCTGGAGATGACCATCTCTTCTGTAGCCAATAAGCAAATCGTATATTCCTTGACCAGTGTCTCCCCCGGTGTCTACAAAGATTCCTCCCTGCTTGGAACTTTTCATGGTCTCCCTCCTCCTCCTCTCTCTGATCCGAGCTTATCGAATGTTTGCATGATTCAATCGTCTCGGGCTGCCCTTAAGCAACCCGCCTCGGCTAGTCAGCAGCCTCAGATGCAACCTCACCCACCGCAACCCGCTCCTAGTCGTTCATCTCCTCCAGTCGGACCTTCTCCTTCTGGCCCTTATCCTACAGCTGGTATCCCTGAAGCCCTTTATCCCCCTGGATTGGTTCCCCCAGGCCTTAACCATCTCGAAGCCATCCCTCCTGGTCACTATCTCGTTGGTCAGATACCTTTCCTGGCTCCCCCTCCCGGAGTCTATATGGTCCCCGTCATGGCCACCCTCTCTCTCCCTAACCTGACCCTAGGCATACCCGTCTGGTACCTTGACCCTCCAGCCGCTACCCTACCCAGTCACCCCAAACCCTACCTTGCTTTGAGACTGGTTGAACTGGTCCCCCTCGCTTCCTCCATTACCACCAGGCCCCCCGCACCTCCCCAGGACCCTGCCCCTGTGGTGACAGCCCCAGGAAAGAAAGGAAAAGCTCGTAAGGGGGAAACCAATCAGGACCAAGCCACCCCGACAAAGCCTACCCCTCCTTGACCACCAAAGCACGCTATCCAGTGCACTTTGTGTGATATTGTTGGTCACGCCACCCATACGTTTCTTGAATTGCCGCACCTCAAGATCCTAGTCAACGAGACGTTTCCCAACTCTGATATCCCTTAATTCTACGTCACTATCCCGGATTCTATCCCGAAACTCAAAACCTTGCGCACAAATCACCCTTGTGCTTTTTGCGATTTCCATGGCCATTACACCCACCTCTGTCCCCGCCTTGACGAGTATCGTTCCTCCTTAGACACGTACTGCCAATTCAAGGCTACGCACAAAAATATACCTTCTCACTTTTCTGCGAGTTCTACTTCGATAGGACTAGAGGATATTCCTACTCCCATTCACATTCCTCCTCCCGCTATTGAACCAACAGAGCCTTCGATCACCATTTTGTACCTATTGTCATCCTTGAGAGATAATTCACCTAACCTTTGACCTGCAGACACTCTCGGTTCCCCCTCAGTCGACCTTGGATCTGTTGACGTTGCGCATGTGAGCTCTTCTCCACAGGATGATCAGTCACACATCACTACATCATCGGGTGATCCTCCTTCCTCCAGTCTTCCCATCTTCCAGTCCGATGAAGACATTATGGAAGCCATGACCAACCCTGACTTTCCGTGGGATGATATGCACCATCGCGCATACTTCCTCCCACAGTAGTCCCATGAAAAATATGTTGTGGAAACTAAATACTTCATTCCCAATGCAGTCGATTGGTTCAAAAATCCCATCCCTGCACCTGATGCTTTCGAAGAAGGAAACATGGCCAACATCTCTCCGACCATTAAAATTGACATTTCGGTCAAACCAGGAATCGAAGAATATATCACCTTGGGCGCCCAATGCACCCCGGAAGAAATCGAAGCTTACACTAAGCTTTTCAAATAATTCCGCGATATTTTCACCTGGTCCTACTCTGAAATGCCTGGGCTCGATCCCACCATCATCGAGCATCATATCAACACGTGGCCCGATGCCAACCCAGTCCGACAAAAGTTGAGACCCATTAATCCTTTCAGACGTGATGCTATCAAAGCCGAAATCGATAAGCTCAAGCAGGCTGGTTTCATTTATCCTATTGAATACACCACTTGGGTGTCCAACCCGGTTCTCGTCCTCAAGAAACAAGGCACCATCCGTGTCTTCACGGAATTTTGAAACTTGAACAAAGCTTGTCCCAAAGACAACTTCCCCACACCATTTATTTACCAAATCATTGATGAGTGTGCGAGGAATGAGGTTCTATCCTTTATGGATGGTTTCTTCGGATACAACCAAATCGTTATCCGTCCTGCTAGCCAACTTAAAACTGCGTTCATTAGTCCATGGGGAACTTTTGCTTACCGGGTCATGCCATTCGGCCTTAAAAACGTCGGCGCCACTTTTCAACGGGCCATGTCTTATTGTTTCCATGACTTAGCTCATATTATCCTTGCTTATTTAGACAACCTCACTGCGCGTTCTAAGCATCGGGCAAAACACCTCTATGATCTACGTACCGTATTTCTCCGATGTCGCAAGTATAATATCCGCCTTAACTCATTGAAATGCGTCTTTTGCATTCCTACCGGCCATCTTTTAGGCTTCATAGTGTCTAAGGATGGTATCACTCTTGACCTTTTGAAAGTTCAAGCCATTCTTGAACTTCCCATTCCACGTACCCTACGCCAGCTCCAAAGTCTCCAAGGCAAAGCTAATTTTCTTCGTCGGTTCATCCCTGACTATGCCATCACCGCACATGGGTTCCTTCGACTCCTCCGATCCAATATCCCATTTTTTTGGGATACCTATGCTCATGAGTCTTTCGATGCCCTCAAGCAGGCTCTCACATCCGTTCCCTTGATCCGCCCTCCCGAATTTGATCGGGACTTCATCCTGTACATCTTCACTTCCACCTATTCGGTCGCTGGAGTCCTTATCCAGGAAGATGACAATGGTATCAAGCATGTGATCTACTACGTCAGTAAGAATCTAGTAGGGCCTCCTGTTTCCTACTCACATGAAGAAAAAATAGCACTGGCTGTTGTGTTCTCAGTCCAAAAAATTCGTCATTACATCCTCATGCGTTCCACCAAGGTTGTGACTAATTCCAACCCCCTGGCTTTCCTATTGAGTCGCCGCATCCTCACTGGGAAGTACACCCGTTGGGTCGTCATCCTTCAAGAATTTGACCTCGAATTTGTCACACCAAAAGATAAGAAAGGTTTAGCCCTTGCTGAACTCATTTCTGAATTACCTACTGGAACACAAGATCCTCCAGTTAATGATGATTTCCCTGATGAGCACTTATTCACCATTACTTCGGATGATCCTTGGTACGGCGATATCCTCACTTACTTGCAAACTCAAAAGTTCGCTCTTCACCTTGATCATGACGCTCAATGACGTATCTGACACCATGCTCCTCGCTACCTTCTTATCAGTGACGACCTCTATCGTCGCAGTATAGATACGGTCCTTCGTCGTTGTCTCACGCACACTGAAGCTGAAAAAGTCCTCAATGCCTGCCATAGCGGCGCTTGCGGTGGCCACCTCTCCAGTCTTGCTACTGCCCAAAAATTCATGCGCGCTAGGTATTTCTGGCCTTCCCTCTTCAGTGATTGCATTGAAGCAGTCAAACACTATTCCAATTGCCAACATTTCGCCCCTAAAGCGCGAGCTCCCCTAGCTCCCCTCCATCCAGTCGTCTCAACTGTTCCCTTTTGTAAATGGGCCATCAACTTTATGGAGTGTCACCCGCCATCCGCTGGTAACCATAAATATATCATCATGGCGGTCGACTATTTCACAAAATGGGCCGAGGCTATGCCAACATTTAACAACACCGCAGCTACCCCAGCCCTCTTTTTCTTTAACCATGTTATCGCTCGATTCAGGGTTCCGAAACAACTGGTCTCTGACCACAACCGACATTTTGAAGATGAGATATGGCGTGAGCTATCCTCACTGTTGGGTTTTGAGCACCAATATTCCTCCTCCTATTACCCCCAAGGTAATGGCCAAGTTGAAGCAGTCAAAAAAATCCTCAAGACTATGCTTCAATGAACGGTGAATAAGCACAAAACCAACTGGCATCTTATGCTCTTCCCTTCTTTGTGGGCCTATCGAACTTCTGTTAAAACTGCCACCGGGTTTACTCCTTTCCACCTCGTTTTTGGAGAGGAGGCAATCTTACCAATCGAGTCTGAAATTCCTTCCCTGCATCTGGCCGTTGAACTTCTCCCTGACACCCAACCTCTAGAACAATGACATATCATGCTTGAGCGCGCCTCCGAAGACTGTCGTGTTGCCTTGCAAACCATGGAAGCGACCAAGAAACACACCAAAGCTCAGTATGATAGAAAAGTCCAGCCTCGTACTTTTCACGAAGGTGACCTTGTTCTAGTTTACGACTAGGCCCATGATGTCCTTGGTCATGGGAAGTTCGACTCATTATGGCTAGGCCCTTACATCATCAGTAAGGATCTCGGTAAGGGGGCATACTAACACTAGAAGCTCTAGTCAAGAAGACTCTACCATAAGAATATATGACCATTTCATCCACCATAAATCTATCATATCCATCTAGCTCATCAAGAATCAGGCAAGCACCAAGATCCTTGGAGTACTCTACCAAGATTTGAGACCTCCAATATGGATCAATCCTCCCAAGAGACATCGCTGATGATCTAGCATGTAAAGCTATCCTCATGTTGCTACCTACTACTTTGAAATCCCCCATGCCAAATTTCTCCTCCAAACCCTTCACCTCTCCTAAATCCAAGAGTGGTGAATCCAAAAACAGTATGTCTTTCATCAAATCTAGATCTGGTGGCCTCCTAGGTGGAATGCCTCCATGTAGTGAGGCATCAATGTCAAGAGTGGATTGCACATATGGTTTGGAAACCTTGCCCTTGCCCTTACAACACAAATCAGTCGACCTCTTCCTTGCATTAGCTTCTTGAAATAGAGAAAGGCGTGTGCTTCTCAACAAGTGATGCTGCTCTTCCTTCCTACGTCCTCCTTCCAGCTATAATGCTTCAAAATAATGCTGCTCACTAATTGTGCTTGGATCTCCATGTATGAGATCTTGGGGAACTTCTTGCAAGGATACAAGAATCCCTCCTATTGGATCATGTGATCCTCCTCCCTTTTCATGAGGTACTAGATGTGCTCTAGGTATAACAGTGTTGTTTCCCTCATCTCCATCAATGTGTATGGGCAACCTCTCAACAATTTGATCCCTTTGTGAAAAAGAGATCCCCATGCCCTCTTGTTTAGGAATGTGAGATAGAGTTCTTGCCTCTAACAATGTGTCATTAAAGATGTCAGCTTCTCCCATGGTTTTATGAAGTAGAGTGGGTCCTATAGTCTCCTCCATCACATGCAAGGTTTTTGTTCCCTCAAGTTTTCCTTGCCCATGTGTCTTAGGAATTTTTTCACCAAACCTTCCCACCAATGCTTCAATGAATCTTGCATAAGGAAGTGTTTGAATTTTGTAAAGAACAAGATTAAAAAATCCACCATGCATATGCCTTACCCCTGAAATGAAACGATGCAACTCTGATGGCTTCATCTTCAGAAATATGGTGTTGCTGAAAATAACAGTCTAGCTCCTTCACCCAAGCTCTAGCTGAACATGTAAGTGAGCCTTAAAAATTAGGTAGAAGAAATATCTCTACATCCTGCTGCTTGTGCTTCTCCACTTATATCTTACAAAAGCTTTGGAAATGAGTATGATCTCTAAACCTCTCAGTTTGAGATTCATACTCCTGCAACAAATCACTATGAGTTCTCCTCTTAGGCATTCTTCCTCCTTTTATCCATCTCAAGATAGATCTGGGCACTTGACTTATTTGTGCGTCATGGTGTGTAGTTGCATGCTCACACTCACCATGTGAAAATATAGATTCATCTCTAGATTGAAACTCCTCTGGAGATCCCATCTCCATTCTTATTTTCTTCAGCTCTCCTTGAAAGATCTGCATAGATCTTGGAAGAAGTTTTGTAAGCATGTCTTCCTTTCTTCCTTCACTTAATGGAGCCTTCTCTTTTCTGTCCATCTCTCTTCAAATTATAATGGCCTGAGATCCACAGGCTGATCCAATATTGAAGCTTATATACCATTTAATATCCCAAAATAGGGAAAATAAGTAGTATTGGGAATATCTTAAAATATTCCAAAAATGGACTACTCAACAATGCATTCACAGGAAAATGCATTTCTAGAAATTTAAGCCATAGAAATGAAATTAATCACTTGGATACATTAGAAACATCTATCTATCATCTAAATCCAAGAGGATATCAGAAAGAAATGAAACTAGGTGAGGTAAACAGATGTCTCACACAACTGTAGCTGAAAATGACTAAAAACCCGAGAAAATGCTACTTAGAAATAATGCATAAAAGATATTGCGCCGTATTATGAGGGTTTTAACTCAGAAATTAAGGAAACAAATAGATCTACATATATATATTATATAATCAATCTCATAAAATAAGATCTAGTCTCCTTATTACAATTACAAGAAAACCCAAAAAGGGTTTCTTGTCCAACACTCTGCATACAAATTTGATCTTTAGAAAATTATTGAATCACCGATGTAACACTGAAGAATAAGATTTTACAAGGCTAGAAATATATATTATTTGATTTATATCCCACAAAGGGTTCCTCCCATGAAATGATGAACCTCTTAATCACAAGAAAACGCTGCAACGGAGCCACTAGACCATCCACTAAAGCTGCCTCCAAAAATAAAGAATTCCCTAGATGGAACAGTGATGGGAATATTAGGGAAATTTGTGCCCTGATGCCACATATCTGAAATGAGCTCTATACCTCTCCAAATAGGTCTCCCAAGTGATGGAAACCTTCCTCGAATGGAAAACTAGCTCAGAAAGTGGGATTCTAATCTCTCCATTGCTGCACCCTGCAACACTGCACAATAACCTACAGAAACTGCGTTGATGAAGTAGGTTGAAGCTTGGCCTGAAAACATGATGTGGAAAATGAATGCAAACTCTCCCAAGACGCTCCTTAAGGAAATAGGTGGGATTTCAGCTTGGGAACACCTGGTGCTAAACAACACAACAACCCTGCTAAACAACAAAAGGAAGAAAAAATTCTGAGCAGAGAAAATAATAATCTAAAACATGAAGAATAATCCTGCCATCCTCTTCCTTAAATAAAATATGATTTTCTTTCCCTCGGCCCCACTAAATTAGTTCATCTCCATCAAAAGATTCATCTCCCTGCAAAACTGTGTTATTCCTTCTTTGATTCCTGCTCCTCCACAACTACGTTGTTGACTTAGTCAAAGTGGACCGAATCAACCTGATATTAACCCTCTTCACACATGGAGGTGTTTTATTAAGCTGCAATTAGTGTCTCCTTTCACACTTGAAGTGTTTTTATTCCTCCTTAGGAGACTTATGGGCTTTTCTACCCATTTATTCACCAGCTACAAATACTGCTAACTCTAATGTTCCATTTAGCTTTGAGGCTAAAATTTGGGAACATTACAGGTCGTAAGCACACTATATAATATTAAAATATAAATACCACACTATTTACCAAATAAAAAATATCAAATCATTATAATACCCATTAAAATTTTCTTTGTGCGATTTCTAAGCCATAGTAAGGCTTTCCCTAATATTTGTATATTTTGCGGTCAAATTTAACTCTGGTTAATTTTGGAAGGATCACTAAGTAATCTAATATTAACTCGCATTGTAAATTTTCAATCATAATCTAATATTAAATTTCATTATTACTTTTAAACACTCCTTAACCTCTTGTCCACATCAAAATGGCATAGGTAAGAAAAAGGGCTAAAATAAATTAGACTCGACATAATAAAAACAATATGGAAAAACTATAGTTATAGCTTACATACCCTTTCCCCGGCTAACATTATATAACTCTACTTCAATAGGATGAACATTAACTAAGGCTTCAAGTATGCATCCACCAAATCTGTCACATCAATGTAGTCCCTAATACATGTACCTTCAAGAGTATTGTAATATGTTCCTTTAACCCACACTGATATGTTCCTTTCACCCACTTTGGTAAAATGAAGAAAACAACACTACAATGTTTATAATAATATATATGTTCATAATTTAGTTGATCTATTAAAATTAAGAATTTTAATCATCCTCCAACATTAATTCTAACGAGTTTAATGTCTAATTTAATCCAAAGTAAGGAAAACTTAACTTTGGGGGTAGATATGTTTATTATTTAATAAATTGAATTTTAAAATTTAAATGTATAGGAATTACATAACTATATGGTAAATAGTAATTTGACTAAATTTTTGACTACACAAGGTTCCCCGTCAGTCTTTCGTCGGTCTTCCCACTGATAATTACGCTTCACTACATTTCACAATTTCATTTCGTTCACGTGTGCTCTATTCTCCTCCCCCCACAACCAAGCCTACATCTATCTGCGATTTGAATCAGACCAGACGTATGTTTGAAGGCTCATTTAAGGTGAAAAAACCCTCAAAATAGGCTGTCGTAATCTGATTGAAGGGATGTTAGGGAGCCACAACTATCTGAGGTAAGCCAAAGGCCTAACCTCACCAAAATAGACCAGCGTAGGCTGCCAGTTGCCCAGAACGAAAGATGATGACAGAGGCCATCCTACCTTGCCTTAGCCACAGCCTAAACTGAGATCAGCAAGTTTGTAGATGTCAAAATTTGGGTAGGCTGGTGAAATGACAGCATATTTTGTTGTAGAAGGGAGTCACTGTCACATCAAGAAGGACAGTCCATGTCTTGACAACCATACAGGAGGGTTGAGGCATGTATGACTGTGTGAAGTGGTCATCTTCATTTTTCTATGAATTGATTGAATACCTACTATGTTTGTGGAAAGGGTTACCTCTATCTAGGCCGTAGCAAGGAAGGCTATAACAATGAGAAGAAAAGAGCGTTTTAGGGAATTTTTGAGGATTATTATAAGGCCTAGTTGTAAGGATAGAAGGCCGAGGCACATGATCTCATTCAGAACTGTTTTAGGGGTTGTTTGATGGGTGGATAGCCCTTATAAGAGGATGTTATAGGTCTTCTTGTATACTTGTAGGGTGTTGCTATATTCTAGGTGGGAAAATATGTGTATAAATCTTTGTAACTTCCCTCAAGGAGCAGTGTGAAGGGACAACCTCCCATTGAAGAGCAGCCGCAACTCAGGGAAGAAATTATGGGCCAGATTTGAGAAAACAAGGTATGTCTTCTATGGACTCTATCAAACACCTGCAACACAATTATTAGCCTTAAAGTGAAACAGATTAGCCCTCTAATGACTTTTTTCTTCATTTCAGCAAAAAATTATGTAATAAACAAGGAGAAATTAATGGCACAATTGCAATAGGATTCAAACACACCAAGAGACCCAAAATTTAACCTTGGAGAAACTTGCAAGAATGACGTTAAATTGATACAAAACTTGTTCCTTAATTGGTCACATAATGATACAATTATAGAGGATTAAATCACTATAGAACTTCAAAGTACTATGGTTATGTCTTCAAATACAACAAACCCTTACTTCCTCTATTTTGTGTCTATTTCTTTGGTGATATTTTCTTGGTTATGGAATTTTTGTCCACTTATTGGTTAAATGGTCATAATAAGGAAGTCCTGATTGGTTGAGGATTGCACAGTTGCACCCCTGCTATCATATGTATGCCCTCAATGAGAATAAGAACCCCCACCTTGCAAATTGAGTTAACATCACAAGTGAATGTATGATTGCTAGTATTTTTCTTCATACTTGTCCCCTTTTTTGGAATAGTCATCCTCTTTCGAGGAGTTTTTGATTCAATGTTTTTGATAGGGACATTAGATCCAGTTCACTTCAAGATTTGCTTGAGATGCAAGCAAAGTTACGTGCATGAGTTGGATTGATATGCAAGCAAGGAATTAAGAGCTTATTTTTTGGTTGGGTGAGGATTATACCACCTATATTTAGTTTGTTCTAGGGGTTATCTTATCATGATGAGGTGATTTTACATAGCACATATTTTTTCCATTTGTTCTATTGTTATGTTTGGAAAGAGCAAAGTTGCAATTTTCTTATTCACTCTTCTTCAACTTCTAAGCTTTCTTGTTTTTCTCCTACTAGTTTTCTGAGTTTGTAGCACCAGTTTGATAGCTTGAGAGGTTAACAAGATCTTGAGTAGTCACTATGACCTATGCATCTGAAAACTACTTGGGGCAGATTTGTCTTGTTTCCTTCTAGAAATATCTAGTTGCATCTTTGAGATGTTTTATTGTCGATAATTCCATATTTTCTCATTTCTTATGAAATTTGTTTTTAGGGATTCTAATTAGCAAGACATAATATTGTATTACCTTTCTAATTTTATTCTCTTCCATTTTCTCCATTCAACTAGACCTTCCTTAGAGGATTACATCTTTCTTCCCAGTGTTCCCAGTGGATTGGAAAATATTTGGAGAATCAAAGATACTTGTGACACTGGTTTTAATTAAGTCCACCTCCTAAGATCAGAATTTTTTTCCTTTCTACATATGTGAGGCATTACAACAGACAATTGACTTTAGAAGGTTTATGTAGATCTTGTTTCACCAAATTGATCTCCTCCTTCTAGCCTATCTTAGTAATTTGAGGTGCTAAACACTATATATATTCCCTATCCCCAAACATTGATGATATTAGGCTAGTGAGATATCTACATTGAACCCTTCTATTGGTATGCAAATACATTCACGAGGCCACAAAAAAGTATCTTCTTTTAGTGTAGATTTGTGCCCATATCAAGCAACAAAATTTACATCACTAGATTTTTCTCTCTGGCCTCAAATGTTAGGAGGATTTCAGCTGATCACCACCACATTGCTCCTCCCATGATTCCCTGGCTAAATCTTCAGCGTGAGCCATTTTGTACAAGAGATTATTTTTTTTCTTTGCATTGATACCTTGGTGATGGAGATGAGGATGGCTTTGATCCCTCCTCTACATCTTACCTCTATCTCTCGTATGGAGTATTGATTTCTACAATTTAAATTTTTCCTTCTAGATTCACCTTTTCTTTCAGTATCACTTGTATCTCTTTATCTTTTAGCTTTCAAGAATCAAGAGTAGTCTGGGAACTTCCACAATATTTATATGTCTCATTGTATTTTATAGTCCCATTGGCTTATTTTTTACTGTATCTTATCTTCCCCCCTACAAATGTTTTTAACAAAATAATTATGGTTCGGGTTTGATATGATGTTGATTGTGTTTTTAGTCACTACATTCGTTTTTTTCTTGGAGAGGGGTGGAGGGGGTGGATTAAAAAAATGAAATTCATTGAATCTCATGCACTAGTGAATTTAATGGAAAATTAAATCAGCCAAGCAAGTTTTTATATAAAATTTGTGAAAAAATCATCAATATTAATTTTTATTTGTTCTAAAAAATATATAATAATATATGTATATATTTATGCATGTGCATGCATTTATGTATGTATATATGAGCATGCTTTTGAACAATATATGATGGTGAACATGTTTTATTCTTGAGACATTTTTGGATCAAAGTTGAAGCTATAAAAAATATTTGTGTCTTTTGTTTGAATATATGGAGTTTATTAAAATATTCTTAATTCATTTTCCAAATTTAATGGGAAATGCTATCATATTTTTTGTCCCTAGTCCCTCGTCTAACACTTCCTTGGCCCTCACACAACTTGAGAAGTCTGATATCTGAAGGTTGAATAATCCCTTTTAAGATGAATAACACATGTTTGCAAATGATTCTTCCTCCTTTCCTCCTTGAGATACCTTCCTTAAATAGATTCATAGAGGAGGCTAGAGGATGGTTGTAGATCTCTCGAACTTAAGGAACTTGAGTCTAATAAGATCAAAATATCCTAGTGCAAGAGAACCGATTCATTTAGTGTTGATTTCCTCAACTCATTCAATGTTGGTCTATGCAATGGGTTGTTAGTGAGATTCAAGGGTAGAAAATAGAGTTGTAACAACACCCCCTAATGTGTGAAGTAAGAAGAGGAACCAATGGTCGAAACACATTCTAATAAACATAAGTTATTAGGAATTCTGTTAAGTCCCTATATTAATAGTGTAGCCCCTTATTATTGCTAGTGTAAACCCCTTATTGTTATTATTGTACCCTTGTAACCCCCATTTTATTATTATTGTTCCCTTAAATTATTATTTTTAGGTCGGCTAGGATTACATTGTGGCCCACTAGGATTACATTATGGCCCCATGGACTCCTATATATAGAAAGGAGGTTTTGTGAATTGTATCATCCAAGAATTGTTCATTTATGTAATGTATTGGAAGTTGCCCCCTCGAAGTGGCTCATTTCTAAGGCGTTGATATCTCTTTTCTTCTCTTTTTGGAGCTGGTTACACAACATTTGGTATCAGAGCTTTGGATTCTAGGGTTTCGCTGCTCCAAACAGGTCATCGTGGCATTTTCGCTATAACGTTTTTTCTACGAAGTTTCAGAAGCTGAATTTTTTAGGGTACGAAGCTGAGATCCTGAGGAAGCTTGTCTAAAAATTTCAGAGCTTTATTCGCAATATTTGCGGAGATATCATCTGTGGAAGTTAGGTATTTTTTCAGGCTCCTAAACAGGTCATCGTGGCATTTGCGCTATATAGTTTTTTGTACGAAGGTTCAGAGTCTGAAATTCATATGGTGCGAAGCTGAAATCCTGAGGAAACGCTTCAAAAAATTTTAGAGCTTGATTTGCAATTATTTTGGAGATATGATCTGTGGAAGGTAGTGCTTTTTCAGGCTTCTGAATTTCATCTCAAAGAGGTGATCGTGGGAAAAGTTCAATAACTCTCTCTTTGGGCATCGGATTGGAGTTCCGTAAAAATTGGTCGCAATTACACAGATGGTATTTTCCTGGCTATCAATTTCAGAGACAAAGGATGAAACAGTGACACGTGGCAAGTCGTACAAGTTCGCACTATTGAACCAGTCCATAATTAGGTCATTGTGGGAGATTGGACACAACTTTGTCTTGGAGAATCCAAATCAAGTCAGACCTATGGCATTCGAAAGATAATTTAGAGGGATACATCAGTACCGAAATTAAAATATTGAAGTGCTTCAATTACATATATAATCCAATTTCAATAACGAGCTCCTCAAAAGCAAGAAAAAGGTGTGTATTTTTTTTGCGAATTGCATAAGTCTTGTTTGAAGAATCAATTTGAATTGATTCCAAGGGCATATTGGAGAATTTTTGTCAGTAATGGGTTCTATTATGCCTCCAAAAAATAATTCCATACCCATTAAGCCCTCGGAAATCTATACTATGACGCATGAGGAGGAAGAATTGCAACATGAGATATCAAAATTATGGTACCAAGTGCAACAAATTTCGATCTTACGAAGAGCAACCGAAGATGAAATAGATGGTTTAAAAGAAGAAATGGAGGCTAATTTGGATGGTTTGAAGGATCAAATAATAGCTAATATGGATGATAAATTAGTGGAAGATCACAGCGAGCATCAACAACAAGTTCTCGAACTCTCAAAGGATAACCCAACTTTGGCGCATAATCTAATGAAACAACAGGAAGATCAACATCATATCGAAAGAAGTTATGAAGCAGTCATAGAAACAAGAACTCAACAAGTACGATCAATTTCAGAGTATCTTAGCAAGTGGAAGAACTTTCCTGTAGAAGATTCCACATGGGACGATGAGAATTTTATACAGAAGCATCAAGAAATAATCAAGCGTTGAGGACAACACTTGTTTGAAGGAGAGGGGCATGTTAAATCCCTATATTAATAGTGTAGCCCCTTATTATTGTTAGTGTAAACCCCTTATTGTTATTATTGTACCCTTGTAACCCCCATTTTGTTATTATTGTGCCCTTAAATTATTATTGTTAGGTCGGCTAGGATTACATTATGGCCCACTTGGATTACATTATGGCCCCATGGACTCCTATATATAGAAAGGAGGTTTTGTGAATTGTATCATCCAAGAATTGTTCATTTATGTAATGTATTGGAGGTTGCCCCCTCGAAGTGGTTTATTTCTAAGGCGTTCATATCTCTTTTCTTCTATTTTTGGAGCTGGTTACACAACAAATTCCAAGGAAAGAGCTAAAGATCAAGGAACTAGTGATTACTTGCAATCGATTATCAACAAATAGATAGGCATACTGATGCTTAGAAGAGAAACAAAGAATGGCTGCCAACATAATACACTGTGAATCCATGTAATAATATGCAATACCATGGCCATGAAAAAATTACACAGTGGGTCCATGTCATGAAAATGATCATAGCCATGAGCAAATTCAATGTGTATATGCCATAATATACATCAAGAAGACAAGTAATACCAATGGGAAGATGTAGTAATCGTAAGATAGTGATATACTCCATCCTGAATGTATTAAATTAGTGCAGGTATAACAAAATATAGAGGCCTCCCTTTGAGGCAAAAAATAGGACTTCTTTAGAGGTAGCAGTATGAAATGATAGTTGTAGGTTTCATTTCCCTCTTTACAATCCTCTTGTATTGACTCCCTTGGAGGAATTTCAAGCATAGCCTTCTAGTATTGTAAATCAAACCAACGTGTTTCAAACCTATAGGACACATCTAATAGAAAAATGTTGTGGTCCTTTTCATTGGGTTGGAAAATAAGTATAAGGACTGGTCTTATTCATGCATGCATAAATCCTGGATCCTTATGTTATCGCTGAGTAGGGTGCCATTGTAGGTAGATCAAACTTGAGGTGATAAAATAAGTTCTTTGACATATGAAAAGGTATCTAGCACCCATCAAGGAAAACTGAATATCACAACCATCAAGTACTACCAAGTGACATATCACTGATGTCTGATACTCTGTTGAGTATCAGTTATTACCCTGGAGCAATGCCACATCAAACTATAGAAGGATTTCATTTATCCAACATTCTTTAGTTCAATATCCTTTCCATAACCATCTATCATATTTGCAGAGTCTTCTTTAGCACTATGATCTATATCAATAGAGAAAGGTACATCACATCTCTATGATTTAACTTATAGGCTCAACCTAACTAGTAAATAATCTCTTTGGCATAAATGATTCTCTGAAATTATTACTCTCGGCTTTGTGGTGGAATATTAAATCAAATGAGAGATATTTTAGAATGATTTACATCTGTTTTGGCTCATTAAACTTTCTTTCATTAATATTTCTTCTATCCAAAACACTCTTTAACCTCTTTGGTGAATGATATTCCTTTATTCGCAAGTTTTGTGGCAAGGTATGCAACCTTCTTTGGCATGCTTGCAAGCTCTCATATCCCAAAAATCTGAAGGTATCTTCAAAATGAAGTTTTTCCTACTCCTATTTTTTTCGTAGATAGTTGTCATTGGTCGATCTTCTACTATAATCATTTGGTTAATAGTGATAATGTGAGGGCCTTGTAGTTATTCCATGATCCACAAAGGTTATTAATCTCTTTTTCCATGATTATTTTGATTTATTCTACCATGGTCTCTTCACGGATCATCCATGAGGCTAAAGAAATAAATTTCACATCACCTAGCTGAGAGTTGGGTTCCCACACATTCATAGCAAGCAGTTTTAAATTATGCATATAAAAGTTTTCCATCTTATCCCTATCTTGAATGTTACACCTAAGGAAAAAATCAATGAATGTTTTGATGTTTTGGAAAGGAGGGGATCCTTGTTGGGCTAATACTCTAGTCTAAAATTGGCACCATTTGTATTTGATGAATATAGAGTATTTTTTTTATTGATGTCTAGAGTGTGTCTACTAATTTTTCCAACCTTGCTTTTGATCATCCAAATACATTTCTTGAAAATTTGTTAGTCGCCTTATTGATGCCTATGAAGAAGGTAATGATCCCATCTCTATTGATCTAGACCTCAGAAACTTGATGGAAAGTGTTCATCCTCACAGGATGAGCATTGATATGTAAATTCACTCAGTTGCATCATAGTCCGATTATAGTAGATATATGGATCTCAGATTGTTCGAATCTAAATATGTAGGGAAAACTCTCTATTTTTTCACTTTGAAGAGGTGTATTTTTCTTTCTTGTTCATATCTGAAGAAGATTAGGATTTAATCTTTTGACCTTCAAATATTTTTCATGACTTTAATTTCTTCGAGGACTGTGACTATCCTCCTTATGCAAGGAATCTTGGTAATCCAACCAACTTATAGACATCCTTTCAAAAGAAGGTAATATTACAAAATTTGATTATAAAATAAAAGATACTTACTTGAAAAGTGAAGAGTCTTCAGCTTGATTTCTTTAATGGTGGTTGAGAATATATGTATTAGTGCTCTTCTTTTGGATGATCTTCTTCAGGGATAAAGAAGTGGTTCTTGTTTCAATGAGAGGAATATTGTCTTATAATCTTTGAAGATAATGACAACACCTTTAGTTGTAATAGCACTGAGAGTGAATGGATTTTTACTAAACTGTGGTCTTCATCATATCACTGAATTGTATCTTGATGTATCTTTTGTTCAAATTGTGTGTGCGCTTAAAAACAATAGAGATACCATCAAGACATAGAGACTTTTGTTTCAAAGCTTCAGTTACTGAAATTGCACTGAATCTGAAATGATGTTTGAACTGTATATAAGTGATCCGAGTATGTATCCTCGAGAATGAAATTTATGAAATGTGTTCTTAGGACTGTAATTGATCTCTGAAAATTTTAGGGAATTCAATCTTTATTAACCCATCCAAACTAAGCCAAGAAAAATTCACTGTGTTATAGTGCTGAAACAGTGAGGATATTTCACTGTGATGTCGAAACTTTTCCCAGGTTCTAAGCTTCAATTGGCACTAAGATCTACAGTAGAGAATGGCACCATACATTCTCTTTTAATATATCTAAATTTTAGTTGAACTCAGTGATCATAAAATTTGATGTTTTTTACTTTGACACCCTTTAACTTTCTTAAATTCCATTCTTGAAAATTGATCCTTGAGTGTCTATTTCATTAGATGCTCTTCTTTAGCACCATAGCTCCGAAACCATATTGAGAATTTTAAGGGGTTATAAATTCTCTTATTAATAATTACTTGTGAGATTGCTTATGTCTTCTTAGTTAATTCTTCATCAAGTCAATTATGAAAGAGCTTATACAAATTTAGAGACAGAGTTGATTTTAATTATAATTGAATATTTTGTGATGAAGTTAGGAAGGTAAATGTCTAATTTACCTTCCTTTGTTTCTATTACCTTTAGATCACAGACTTGACCTTCACAAATTCTTACAATAGAGACTTTAGAAATCAATGATAGCTACACTTGTATCCTCTTGCACCCATCCGCAAACTATTCTTTGCTAATCCACAAATCTATTCTCTTGTTGTACCTATCCTTCCTGCTTCTTCTGCAATGTTGTGTGCTTCAATATGTATTAGCCCTTGTCCTTAGATCCAAACTTTATATGCTACCAAAAACCTTAGATGGATCTGCAATAATTGCTCCCTATTCCATGCTGTCTAACCTCAGTCTTGTCCACAAAAACTTGTATGTATACCACAACATATGTTGGGGTATTTATAGTTGTTCCATCCAGATATTAAGCTAACCTTTCATCAATCATGTAGGTTGACCTTAATACTATTTGTAGGCCGACTTCATAACAAAAAATAGGCTTATCTTCAATGATGAATAAGGGCAGGCTTGAAGGCCATTCTTCTGCAATGTCTTGGAGGATATTCTTCACACCATTTACATGACTTTTAATTACACTTATGTTCCTAATAGACATCAAGAAGAATTCTATAGACTTGTACTAAGAATCTTGCTCATGAAACCCATGAAGCAAGTAAACCAAAAATATGTTTTATTACTTTTGACTTCTTCTTTACATAAGTACATAATTACATGGTCATCATGAAGACCGATCTAGTTACACTTTTCAACATTGATCCCTTCATTTTCTATCCAAGATCCCCTTAATGTTATCTACCTCTCTGTTATCAATAATCTAGAAAATAGTTGCGATGGAAAACGATTGATTTACACTAGGTTTAAAACCCATAGATTTATTTCGGCAATAAAATATACTTTATCATAGTTGAAAAATGTCTATTTTTACCCCAGAAAATTGATGATAACGAATCCTGAGGATTCTTATAAAATATCATGAGTAATTGTTGGCATGAGTTTGCCTATTTTAAATGCCAAAAATGTTTCTGTTTCTACATATTCAAATTATTGCAGCTTTAGCTTCAATATGATTGTTTATTCTTTGCTACTCTTGTGCATATTACTGTGTGTGTAATATAGACAGAATTTTCTTAAAAATAAATGTGGCATAAATTTTTCTTGACCTTGGCACACAGGAACATCAAGATGCAGGCAATTCAATCCTATAAGTTGAATGCAATGGTGTGACCTTCAAAATACCCAAGCATAGTAGATTCTCAAAAAAATTTAAAGTTGTTGAGGTGTCATATTTTCCATTATTACAGTTAGTATGAGGTTTAAAAATTCACTGAGTTTGTAGATAAGTGAATGTAGCATTATTCTCAATTTTCGACCTTGAAAGTTGTAGGATTCTTGAAATTTTTTGAGTCTGGAGTTCTCTTTCAGTGGTAATAACAAAAATTTCAAGAAACAGAAGCAGATTAAAGTTACAAGTAATCCGAAGATGAAGGTCAGTTACATGTTCCAGTGATGGAGACATCGTTTATGTATATTTTTTCGTTGAGCAAGTATTGAAGCATTTATTAACATGTAAGTATGATAGACAAATTTGATCTAATCCTTCCCAACAATGGCAGGGACCTTCACATGCAACTAGTCCATTCCCATCATTAGTAGATAAGTATGAGAATTTTGACAAAAAAAGCAGGGGTGAAACTTCAAAATTATCGAAGACTTCCAAGGTAACATACACTTCCGAGTAAATATGTTCAACAATGAATATGCATAAAAATATTTCGGTTGTAATACTCAGTGAAGGCTGCCCCTGATAGAGGATATTACAAGTAGAGGAAGGTTATCAACTTGGCATTACAAAGTGATTGCATCCATCTAGGATTCAAAGAATTAAAAAATTTTCTTGTCACTGCATTACAAAGTGTTTACATCCATCTAGAATTTGAAAAATCATAAATCTTTCCTTGTCACTTCTTTCCCTAGTTAGGTGGGACAATCTGGAAGTATGAGGTGTTGCTCTTTAGGGCTTATGTTTAGGGCGGAATTTGAAGAATGATAGATATTTGATTGTTTCTTGCTACCACAAATAGATGCAACAACTGAGAAGTATGAAGTGATCCTCTTGAGGGCATGTGGTTAGGTTGATACAAGTAGACATTGATTTTTGTAGACTAGTGCTAAGTATTGATGTCTAAGATGAAGATAAGAGTTAATTATTAATTTTACTGATGTAAAGTAATAAAATGAGCTGCAAAAAAACACATAGCTCCATCAACAGGATGGGGCACTTAATAACTGAAATTTTTACTTTCAATCCTACAGAACTATGGACTAAGAAACTATGGTCCTTGCCTCAAATCCCTAACAAACTAATACACACAGCTAATCTATAATAGCTGCATGCAAACCACTCTTAAAGTGACTGACTTTAAACTTTTCATCTTTGATATAGTTCATATATTTCACAAGCAACATAAATGTATGCTCATATTTCTCTACAGACATGGATCCCCGCTTTAAGATATGGAATGCATTAACATTAACTGATGTTGAGAGTCATGCATTAAAAATCTATAATAGCTTCTAATGCTCCATCTATAGTGATGCACTATCTATCAAACACTTTTTTATCATTATAGAAGTTGTGCAGACTGAACTACCTTTCTAAAAAACAAGCTTAGTTTTTTCTGAATAACCTGTAATGTTGCCATCAATGGTAGGAGGATTTCATGTTTTTTAATTCATGGAAGGCATACGATGACTTACGTTTGTGTCTTTTATTAGAATATGTAGACGATGGACTGGTAGTTTGTTTCATGCCTCTAGATCCTACATACTAACTTATTGTTGGCACTTTGCAGCATTAAGCTTTCTAGGTCTATAAGCATCCTTTGATGCACTCTCAATCGCACCTATATTCTTTACTTTTAGTGTTGTGTATTGCCTCTCTCCTTTTAGGATGTACCATTTCTTAGCCATGAATTTTATTTTCACTTGTATTTCGTTTTATTTTGTCACTTTAGGAGTTGCCTTGGCACTCACACATCATTATCAACTTGGGAACTCCTTGAAAGGAGCAGGCTATCATTATCTATGATATAGTATTTTTCCTTAGACGAGGCTGATCACATGCTTGAAATGGGTTTTGAACCCCAAATTTGTAAAATTGTCCAAGACCATGCTCTTCAGTGCTACTTTTCCAATGGAGATATAGGTAATGTTGAGAATTGTTATCCAGTGGTTTGATGAAATCAATTAAACTGGTTTTTTTATTGTCATGCATATATAGTATGTACTATTTGAACATATGGTAATCCACCATTTGCTATGATATCTTACAAAGAGAGCTTATACCATTCATAGATTTCATAGAGCTTGAATCTAACCAGTATAAATGCTTAGTTTTACACATAACTTTTCCATAATAACTAGTACAACTTATCAAGCATTACGTATAGCACTGCTTAATAATGGGAACAAATTAGGTACATGAGTTATGTAATGTCATATTGGTACTACTCATATCAATGTTAGAACCAGGAAAAGGGTAATCTCCTACATATTGTATACTTGCTCTATTCACATGTAACTAGTCGTATCAAATCTTGTATCATATTAAAGAGATAAAGCAGGTTGTATATTGGTATTCAGCTTATTACATATATCCTTATTCCTTATCATATCAACATATGTGTATTATGTAATATTCCCACTAGGAAATATCCCAAATAGCCAATAAATTTTATGAGTTTTAATGTTTACTTTTAGTGAGAAATTTTGTCTAACACATAATGAACATACTGCTATAGGTGAATTTTCTTGTTTGGCATACAATAACAGAAATACAGGATGAAATAAATGTTCATATGCACAACCCAACTTAAGTATAGAAATATTATGGAACCCAACATGTTCTTTAACACTGAAATGTGCACATTACAACCATTTAAATTACTTTTTCTCCACCAAGGAAAACCCAGATATATATATCAGCAAGATTCCACACAATACACAGTCACATAAATAAGAGCGTAGTGCACAAAGTATAGGAGGACCTGGTATAGATGGCTACTAGCACAAATATGTAGATACAATCTCCTTTTAATATTGATCCAGCCTTTTATTATAGAGGTATGTTGCCCATATACATAAATAATGGTATAGTATTTAAGAAATAGGCCACACATATCACACAATGTGTATATTAGGTTTGGATTAAATGCTTTCGATATTCTAAACACACCTGCTCTGATTATTGATTTAGTTAAGAGAATGAAGGTACATTGACAATACACCCTTGGTGAATTTTTCTTCATCCTCTAAACTAGCTCGACCCTATAGAAAATGAATCAGGTCTGCTCCGGCATTCAGACCTGTCCAAGAAATCACCACAACAGGGCCATGATTCCAACTGAAATAAATCCTCCAAGGCATCTCCAAATTATAAATAAAATTTGGCCTACTAATGAGAGAAACTTGGCCTCTGCTTTATGGATGAATTCAATCTCTTATATGCAACAATGGACTAGTACGCACTCCTCCAAAATCCTCTGTGATATCTGTAAATTAAATACAACGACGATGGCTCAAATTTGAATATTAAATCATAGAATTCATCCTCCTTTTATTGGAGAAGTTGTGCAGAATGATGGGAAAATTTGGTGGAAATAATTTTTTTTTAAATATTTTTTTTGTTGCCGTCGGTATTCTGACGGCTAGTTTTTTAAAATATAATTGACATCGGTATAGAGACACTTAATTTTTTTTATTTTATTTATCCTTGATGTTGGTAATGTGACGTTTCATACTTTTTTTTCCATCACTATAGCAACACTTATTTTTTTAAAAAAATTCATGACGTCGGTAATGTGACGTTTCGTACTTTTTTTCCGTCACTATAGCGACACTTAGTTTTTCTAAAAAAATTCTTGGCGTTGGTAATTACAAAACATCACATTACTGATGCTCAATGAGCATCAAATGATTAGCTCTCATTTTTATTTAGCATGGTTTTTAAGTTTGTATTATTGCTCTCTCAGTTTGTTTGTATCTACTCATTACCTGTATTTTAGTATTTTTTGAATAGTAGACATAAAGAAGGCTTAGCATTTTGTGGTAGCTACCTTCTATGTTTCTCCTCAGAAACACTTGCATGTAACAAGGAGTCAGCTCCTCACATATTTTTTGGAATATAAATCTACGCCCGATATTGTTAAAAAAAAAACAAATAGCCCTAACATCAAAAATGGTTGTCAATTGCCTTAGATCTGCAGTTAGTGATCAGAATAAATGCTACATAAATCCAAATCTATGCAATTAAAGACATTAAACAAGAAATAATAAGCAAAAGCTGCTCCATGCATCCAATGAACAATACAAGAATTTTTAAAGAATGTTTTGTATTATGACACCTAGGAAGGGAACATAGAAATATGTTACCATTCCCCCTTAATGGGATGGGTTCTTATATGTACTCAGTGCTTTAGATCTAAGATATCTCTCTCTTGATGGTGCAAAAAACCCAGAAAAAAATGGAACTCAAGGGGAGCTCACAAGAAAAAAGGTAGAAAAATATGACAATTATGGAGGATCAAAGTTAGAACAAAAGTATAGATCCAGAGTGACCTTTAGGCAACAAAAGGTAGTGAATGAATGGAAAAGCCCTTCTATTTATAACAAAATATTGAGTTAGTCTAGATATTTTTGCATAATTAATATATTATTAACCAAATCTAGATCCAAATTTTATGGAATATTTTATTATTTTTGTTGGAAGGAAAAAGAATTTGAATTTGGTCAAATCTCTTTATTTGTAAATAATAAATAAATGAATTATTTATTTATTATTTTAAGAATGTGGTTGAGTAATAATTAAATAATTAGTGATTTATTCAATTATTTATAAATGATTTAGTTTTTTTTTTCTAGGTAAGTTTAATTCTATTAGTGAAACATAATATACAGTGAGTACATGGCCCTCCTGGGCATTCTGTCACCAAAATAACAAAAAAATGAACCGCCCTCGAGGGGAAACCGGTTCGAGTAACGTTTGAATGCTACCTCAACAGAGGAAACCAGCCTTGACATGCAAAAATTAAACAAAAAGCATGGCCACACATCGAACGGAACTGACCCGAACGAGGTTCTAAATCTGCCTCGATAGAGGCTATCAACATAGACATAACAAGGCCTGTAGCTACCAAAACTAGTAAAAGACCATAGAGATTGAACAGAATTACTTGGACAGAGGCCACGACGCTAGAGTCCATAGTCTCCCGAGGGCAATTCTTCTTCAATTCTACACCATCCCACCTCTTCGTCATTATTGCCCAGACCGCTTTGGACTGCCTCTACACCAGCAACACTTCCGTCGACCTGCAATCCAACATGTTGATGAACATTCGGGCCACAATCCTCAGCATTTTAGGAGGATTCCTTTCCCACGGGCTGATGGTCACGCAGAGCAGAAGGGGGAGCCTGCAGATTGACTGGAAGTGTTGTCGAAGGAGGGTCCGGAGGGGCTTCAGGACATTCTTTGAAAGAAACTGAGATATTAGCAATAACCAGGGGGTGGTTGGAATTGCATTGATAATGGAAAATAGCAGTGGAGGGGCTATGCAGGGAGGCAGAGATTGCTCGGCGAACTTCAAGAGATTCGGAGACTGGAAGTGTTGTCGAAGGAGGGTCCGGAGGGGCTTCAGGACATTCTTTGAAAGAAACTGAGATATTAGCAATAACCAGGGGGTGGTTGGAATTGCATTGATAATGGAAAATAGCAGTGGAGGGGCTATGCAGGGAGGCAGAGATTGCTCGGCGAACTTCAAGAGATGGTCGAGAGACACCAGAACCTCGTTGAGGGGAGGAGGTGGAGTGCCTTCCACGACCTCTTCCAAGTCTGAAGCGCGCAGAGGGGGAGCGGCTACAGAGGCTTTCCGAGGAGGTCAACGGAGAGATAGAAAAAGGAGAGCGGCGTTGAGTGGTGTCACAGGCTTGGGAGCTACAGCGACGACAACGCAGTCTATGCCTAAGCCTGGGCATGGTTTCACAGATGTATGGAGAAGGAATTGGGTTGGCAGAAGGCAGCAGTGGGAGAGCAGGAGCCAAGAAACTGGGCAAAGAAGGTAGGAGAAAGGAGAAAAAAGGACTATGTGAATAATGCAAACCAGGAAGGAAATCGAAGCAGCAACCCAAATGGCATCGCCTACCCACAGAAGTGTGTTTGCTCGACAATTCTGCTTCCTGAGAGCACCTAGAAGTGACTGGCTGGAAGAGCATCAGCATGGATGTTTGAGAACTGCAACAAGACCACACCAGGAGCCCAGAAACCAAATTGAGGGATGGGAAAGAAGATTTGAGCGGAAATAAGTTGAAAGGCAGGCCATCTTGGCCTCCCCACCGGCATAAATGCCGCGCAGGGTGACGGCCTCGAGAGGAGCTCGCATCAAAGGAGCATAAATGGAGCGTAAATGCTAACTGCAGATGGCCATGTGGCCATGCCACGCACCCCTCCACCAGTTAATGCCCATCATATCAATCTTGAACACCCGCATCCGGGTTTATAAATGATTTAGTTAAATCTAACAAGGAATATTATTTAAATAATGTTTTAAATAATTATTCCTAGAAAATAATAAGATAAATAATGATTTATCTAATTAATTTTCCTTAAATATGACAAGGAATATTAATTAAAATGTGGTTTGATTAATTATCCCTTGAGGAAAAACAAACAAATAAGGATTTATTCAATTATTCCTCACGGGGTTTCTTGTTTATACCAGAAACAACTTAATAAATTATGGATTAAACTAAGTTGTTTTTCATAGTGAAAGCAGTTTTACTAGGGTAAAATTGGTCTTACATGGTGTACTTTGTTCCATCTAATATTAACATGTTATATTACCAAAAATTGGTGTAACAAGTGGTATGTCATAACATGGGTTTGGGGGTCTTCCCCATATTTGCCTTCGAACTTCGAACAATATCTTGGAATTTTAGTTTGAATTTGTAGCCAATGCATTTGATGCTGGATGGTGTCATTTGTGAGCTTTGACACATTTGAAAATTCCAACATAGCCAATAATGACAAAGGTGGATGATGAGGCGAGAAAGGTTGGGGGTTCCAACTTTATTCTTTAGGATTTTGCTCCTAATAGGGAAAATTTTGACCTGTATATTCATATTTTCCCCATTACTAGTAATTACCTTGCTACAAATATTGCTGAAAGGGACCTGGATGTGGTTTTTGATATGACCCTTGTGGGAACTAAGGATGTGGACCTTGCTGGACATGGGGTCTAGGATAAGGTCCCTCCTGAAAATGAGGTCCAGTTTGTGGTCCCTACTGAACATAGGGTCAAGCCTATGGTCCCTGCTGAACATAAGGTTCAGCCTATGGTCCATGCTGAACATGAGGTCCAACCTATGGCCCTTATTAAACATAGGGTCCATCCTGATGTCCTAGATGAGCCTACTCATACTGATGAATTTCTGATATGAAGCACCAAGTTGATGCCAAAACTGGGGTTGCTGGTACTGACCTTGAGAAAATGGTTGGTATTGAGTACCAGACTCATGATCGAAAGGACCAGATTAACCCATAAGAAGATTCAGACCAACTTGGGTGTAATAACCAAACTGAGGATTAGTCACAATAGCACTCACCGAAGGTTGGGGCTGTTGGACATACTGTTGATATTGTATGTTCGGTCTTTGAACATAAATAATGTTAGGTTGCTAAATATACGGATATTTTATGTTTGACTGTTGAACCTAAGAATATTTAACATGAGGTTGACTCGCCCTAGGAATAGACCCAAAACTCGACTGCCCCTACCCAAAAGGGGAGGTACGTTGAGATGTTTAGACTGCTTCCTAAGCACAGACGAAACTATGGATTTCCTACTCAATGGTGGGACTGCAATAATCGTAGATACCAAATAGAGGTCAAAGGATCTAAACGACATGGTAATTTGATCAATGGTGATCATCGGTCGAACATTAGGTTGAGACACCGTGACCACATTAGAAATGAATGGGCTAGAAGACATAGGAATAGCCATTGACCAAACGAGATCTATAAATAAGGGTATACCACCAGAAGCTCTAGAAATAAGGTTTCCCAAGGAGGTATAACCATGCGAGAGCATATACGCAACATAGCTACATAGTATTTGGGTTCCACTACTCGAATCGTGGGGTGTGGATCCAAACAATTGTCCCCTAGAGGGAAAAAAACGGTGAATAGGCTTCCGGTATATAAGAGCCCATGGTCTCCTGAAGAGTGCTTTGAGGAGCACTCATGAATGGAACACGATCAACATTAGATGTCATTTCGTCAGCAAAAAATCAATGGATGGTAGAGAGAGATGCTACCGGAGAAGCACAAAAATGGATTATGGGCTGATCAAAAGTGTTGTAAGGTTGTTTAGGTGAGACTAAAATCATATCAAAGAGGTGATTCAAAGGAAAGGTCAAGAACTGTGTAGTTGGTTCAAGGCTTTCCAAATTAGATTCTTTCAATGTTTTCCAAGGAGAATCATCAAGAGGTGCTTGAGATGATATGGGTTGAACACTGATGACAACTCCACGCTCTTCACCTTGTGCTTCGAGTGGTCTAACCGAAAAGCGAGGGACCTAGGGAGGAGGTTCTTAAGATCTATTAGAGGAGGTATTGGTCGAATTCAATGATTCAGTCACGATGACCTTCCAAAAGAATATAAAAAAAGAGAGAGGTTAACAAAATCACAACTTACCAAGAAATAAAAAGCTGGATAACTGCATGGGTGAGATTTTTTCATGGGAATTTATTTTTATAATTAACAAAAATAAAATAAAAAATGGTTTTCTAGGAATAAAGGTTTACCAAGTACCCGTGAACTGTAATATACACCTTGGTAATCAAATGAAATAAAATTACCAAGGGCTTAATGTACGACAACCAATCTGTGTGAATGTTGTGTTTGGTGTATCATGTGTACAAGGTGACTGACTCAGTTACCTATGGTAGGATTGCAACCTAGTGGTGTCTCCCCAAATATACACGACAGTATGTGGGAGTCTAGTCCATAGTAGTGTTTTCTAATGCGTAAGTATTCGATTATAATGCCCTAAATATACTTATCATACATGAATATACTTTCATATGTGGGATGACATATCACCCTCAGGCTATAACGTAGATCATAAGCAACACCTTCTACATTTAACGACGATAGAACACGTCTCTAGCCTAGATCACTAAATATTCTCCTTAATTCCAATGCTCCTTAAGGTAAATCGGGTTCATTTTAAGTTGATATTGACTAAAGTTTTAGTTTCATGGCTCAAAACAAATGTCACCTGAATCCTTATGGTGCAGACTAAATGCAAGAAATAAGATTTCAATTTAAATGAATCCTAAACTATTTAGGGAAGAGAGAAAAGCAATAATTTAGTCAATGCAACAACATCAATTCCCCCCAAACTAGTTCAGAGTTACGAAAATAAAATGATATTCCAATTGAATTCACTTTCCCAACAAATGCAACTTATTGAAAATGAATATGCCCTTCCTTTCACTAAGGTGCACGAAAATAATTTTTTTTATTTTTTCACTTTGAAATGTAATTAAAAGAAAAAAATGAATGAAAGAAGAAAAGAAAAATCCATTTACGTTTCTTTCAGTAAAACCAAACAAAAATCTCTTTAACGAATGCCCGAATCAAATGATTTTCACTCTACTTAAAATGAACAAGATAATCTGAATCAAAATGAAAAATAAAATAAATTCCAAATACTTTTGAATTTAGACCAAGAACACTCTTCTACACTTGTGTGACAAACAAATTGTAATATTGTGCTTGACACTGAACTGAAGGGAAACAGTGAGAAATGCAGAGACGGCCAAAGCATACACCAACTCTCTTCCAATCAAGACAAAAAAAATGTAACAAAGCATGTTTGAAATGGAAAAAAGTTCCCAAACTCATAACAAGCCAAAGAGACAAAACAAAATTTCACAGAGAATATATGTAAGTCAAACATAGCAAGGATATCATTGAGATATCATAGACTCCTTCTAGGGCCAAAACACTCTAGAAAATTAGAAGGGAAATGTAAATTTTCACAAGGCTGAGATAAATGCTTCTGTACTAAGAATAAGGGTGTTGAAAGTCCAACCAGCGTGGCTGTACTATATAGAAAAGTGTTGTGAGCACTGCTGTGAAGACAGAAAGGGCGATGGTCACTTAAAACAAGGAAAAAATAAAACGAGTCTCACACAAACATCAGACTTGACACAATGAAGTGACTAACAATCATTATACAAGCTGATAGAGGCCTAAGAAAATTTAAATTTCAAAAATTGGTGAAACTGATCCAAGATCAGTCCGGGGAAGGAGGACTTGAAAGGCTAAAGCTCCCCAGTGGAGTAGCTAGTTTTGTTGTCAAGATAAATCCCCTATTCATATGGAGGCAATCTCTCTATCCATAGAGTGGGTCTAGCAACATGAGATTATTTCTAACATAAGCTTTCTTAACTAATGCTAACAATAAAATGAGGAAAGAGACATAAATACCTTTTTCCAATCGCTATCCTTGGACGCATTGATGGTGACCTCGATCCACGATCCTTGTAGGCCCACTTCCTGCTACTAATGGCGTGTGAATACATGTATATGATCAAGAGACAACATAAAATGTTATACAATATATAATAAACATAAACACTAGCTATCTAGTAGGTCAAGGAGTACCAGAAGATTTGCATAATCAAGTGGAAAAATATAGAAAGAAAACATCATATGTTATTATTGATAAATTGAAAAAGGAGAGCTTACAACCAGGCCTTGATGTTGGAGGCTTCTTTAGGTGAAAATCTGAGTCCTTCACCCAAATCAAAAGCATTCCTTCTCAAGTGCACTTAGGCTTAATCATGATGCTAGCATGCAAAGGGATTAGATTTCAAATGAGTCTCATAATGATCGACCAGGATCTAAACTTGGGGGAATGAGGGATGCGAATTTATAGTAAGGAGAATGAGGTTGGGAGCCCATGAAAGGAGGAGGAAGGCCCACTTTATAAGGTATGATCCTCTATGGATGAGTTCAAGCCTCTAAAATGAGATATATTGACCTTATCATCTATTTTCAACAACCAACTTGCCGCCCTTGAGCTTCTAGAGGTCGAAAATTCTCCTCCATTTTAGGAAGCAGTGCTAGAAAGGGGATCATCGTGGTTTTCCAAGAACTTATGGCATTGAGAGCACTGGGCCAGAATTGGGAAAAGGAAATTAGTGCGGTCATGGCACTAGGAAGAGCATTGACCTAGGAAAATAGGAATTTGACCAAGTTTCTTCAGCAATATTTCAAGGAAGTCTTCTTTGTATTTTTAGGGGGATACGTTGTCATTGTTCTTGATGATGGAAAAATTACACAGGATTCAACATGGGGAATTTTAGGACCAAGAAGGGGAAAATGAGCATGGTGAAAAATTATTGTGTAACATAGAGTTCTCCACATACTCTAATGTGTATTTTCCTTATGGATATCATTGACATATAAATATGTTAGAGACTAGACATTGGAAAGAGATATAACTTTAACGAATGATTGAACAACTTCCAAAATATTTGTAAAACATTCAAATTATTTATAGTTTCCCAAAACACTTTATTTATATACAATGCCTTTATTTATGTATAGGTACTTTTGGGAAAGAATGAAAATAAAATTCATAAGGAAATGATAATAAATTAAAAACACGACAATAAATAAAATACATGAAATAGAGATGACATGAAAGTAATATGTACAAAGAGGAGATTAGTTGCACGAGATGCTAGTGTAAAACAAATTTCAAGTATTGGCCATTCACAAGAAGGGAGTCAGTCTTCCCATATAAGGTTTGCAAATGATAAGTATGTTGGCCAATTTTTTCTTTGATTTGATATGGAAAAATCCACATGAATTTGAACTTGGTGCACTTGGCCTTTTATTCATGGGATTTATCGCATATCAAGACAAGGTATCCCACATTGAATTCTCTATTGTCTGCATAATTATTTTCTGATAATATTTTGATCTGGTTCTGGTGAGATGCCAACTTTCCTAGGCCTTTTCCCTTTCTTCCTCAAATTTTAACAATATTCCAATCCAACTTTGCATAATTGGACACAACCTACCATAGAATTCTTGGGATAAATGTAAAGCAAGGAGGTACATATTGTTGGGTGTGTGTTATATTCTTTCCATTATTAGAAGCAGGCACAAAGCCGGGCGTGTGAGGGGGGTGGTAGCTCTCCTTTTCTTGCACTAGACACAGCTGGGGGGTTTTAGCCCCCCTGCATGGGGTTCGAGGTAGTGCCCCGGGAAAAAAAAGTTGGACCCTATTTTAGGTGGGCAGAACTTCCTATGGTTTTTTGCATGGGTTTGCACATGGTTTGGGCATAATGGTTTTCATCTCATGGTATTTTTGTAGATTCGGTGAAAGAACTATGGTTATGTTCTAATCCAGGGTTAGTGGATTTGGTTTATGAATTCTTCGATATATATATATATAAAGGAATATAATGAAAAATCAAGATGGTAGTCCCAGTTCGGGATCTAGGGGAAAATATTTGTGTATATATGTTTTATGTTTTATGCTCTCACTATTGTTTATTTTCTATTTTTAAGAATTTGTTTGAAGATAATTTTTGTACAGGGTTGAAACCTACATTTGGTATTAGAGTTGTTTCGGCTTCAAGAGGATGCCTTTGATGGTGAGGGATTTTTTTTCTCGGGCGTGTGGTAGACCCTATTCAGTGGGATATATGCAGGATATATTCTTGTGGTGAAAGAAGATGGCAAGCAGTGGAAAGTTATGTTGGGAAAAATAATGGGGGGGGGGGGGGGTGAATTAGTATTTAGAGCTTCCTGATAATTTTACCTTTTTCTTATTGAATTCCATACACAGCTTTGATGAACCCAACTCGCATACACATGTGCATATACCAAAAGAAACTGCCGTATACTAATCTAAAATTATTGTTAGAAAAAATTTTCAGAAACAATCTTTAACTCAGTTTATCAAGCATGGATTTCTTAGTTAATCAGTAAATATGTGTAGTAACATTAGAATAAGTCATACACAAGAGAAACACACATGAAAACCAAGATTTGAGGTGGAAACTGAATTTGGGAGAAAACCATGGCTATCGTCGTCTCTGTCTTCAATATTTATTTTATGGAAAATTGCTTACAATATTGTACTGATGCAGACTCATATCAGTATGTAGGCATCTACCTACAGAAGGCTGCAACCTTCTCTCATTTTCTAGTTGGAACTGGAAGGGAGCAACAACCCCCTGATCTCGTTTACCAGTCACTATTAGAGGGGAGCTTGAACGCCCTGATCAGAACACCAAGTTTTACTGGCAGGAAGCTTCTACTTCCCTCAAAATAATTGCAAACTACGTTTCATCAATTTTCATACTGGATCACACAGCTTCAACACAACCCTTCACAAATATCAACAATAATAAACTTCACTCAATACATCAAACTAAATAGTGAGATCACTGTAATCAGAACATTGTAACAACTAGATTTCAGAATCAGTATGAAAAATCAAATTCAACCATGAACATTCATTATCTCAAAAAGCATATGCTACTTTGCTTCACTAAACCTGCGTGTATACGCACTTTCCTTAACACCAACCAATGTATAGATCTGTGAATACTGTTTTCTAGAATATGATCTGTCTCAGATCCAAATCTGAGTCATTTAGTCAGATATCTTTTCAAAATTGCAGAACCCTTGATCAGTCAGCCATCATAACACATATTTTCTCACTCATTGATAAGATCTATACATAATCTACTTAGTAGCATATACAGTAATCAAGCAACCTAGATCTACATGAAGAATTTATTGAAAGACAATAGAAAAATAGCAACAATAACAAAAAACCTCTTCAATAATCTTTAGAAAACCCTAACTTCCATGCGTGCCTTTTCTGAAGAAAACCCGCATATATACGTGATTTTACTAAGACGAACTAGTGTATAGATCTGTAAATATCATTTTAGCAGAATGTTTCAGATCTATAGAACTTACTCAGATTTCTTCACTTTACTTCCAAAAACATGCGTCAGGTCTCAGATTTAATCATCTCTTCAATGGATCATGCAATAACATATTCATTTCAGGTCTAGAGATCTTGATCCATCAATCTATCCAAGGGTGCATCGTAAATTCAAATTTATCAATAAAACAAAGTTCATCCTATGCAGATATACTTCAGAGAGAAGTATTTAGTGATAGCCCTTACACATGCACACAATTTTGCACTATGATCTTCTTCTGCTTATATAGATTTAGCCTTTACCAATACCATGAGTCAAAACCACATAGCTACCAATGTTATTATTGGATGAAATCAAATAGACGATATGGATCTCAAACCTTTGGGCTAATACCATGGTAAAGCCCCTTGGTATTATATTTTTGGAGTGCAAAAGGCATACACAACTTGGATCGTTATTATCCACGTGTATACGCAACTTTGCATGTACAAACCCGTGTATAGATCCTGCAATATAAATATTAATCAATATTCTCCTGGACATTACACATTTCTTCTGATAGACTACTAAGCTTCTCCAGGAAGACATATACTCCATCCTTTACCAGAGAGTTTCCATCAAGGAAAAAATATTAGGACATAGGAATCATATTGCCAGCAATCTCCCCCTTTGGACTTGTGGCAACCATGATGGTGTTTGATCATCACAACAGTGTTTGATACATTAAACATAACCATTATTCAAACACCCAAAATACTATCCCCCTTTAACATCAAGGGAAAAGGGTAGATCAGTACCGAAACAAGGTTTCTCTTTCTTTGTAGGTAGATCAGATGTGCACTAAATTGACCATGCTCCCCCTGAGTTCATGTTGAATCTTCAAAATTTTCAATGAAGTACATGACTCTATAACTCAACTGAGTATGACCTTTCCTATCACTAAGGACTCAAACTTACATCGATGATCCAACCAAGTTGAATTACATATTTGACTCAACTACCCAACCAAGTGGGTTTAAAAATTTGAACAAGTCCTTACATGACTGAATATAACAATTTTACATCATAGGCTTTAACATGACCTCTTTAGAAAATTACAGATATGAATTTTTATAGCCAAAAAATCTCAAGAGAGAGATCATATATCAGAATGCCAACAATGCCTCCTTTTCAACAAGGCAGGTGCTCCCCTTAAGCTTGTGCATCCTGAACACCTTCACCAACCAAATCATCAAAGCATATTCATCAAAGAACGACATAGAAATATGAATACTGGAATAATAACAGAGATTACCCAACAACACCACAATTTTTCTAAGCGCTGACTCAGAGAAATTTTGTCAACAAAACACATACGCAGTTTTATGCATAGAAACGCACGTATATGCGTGATTCATCTTTAAGAAACCTGTGTATCGAACTTAAAATTATGAAACTAAGCAGATTTGAATAGAGAGGCAGAGACAACTCCCAGCTTCTGCCTGAGATATTCGAATGCGTCCCTGGGAAGAGGTTTAGTAAATATATTATCAACTTGTTCTTTGGAGGGAACATACTCCAATTTAACCTTTTGTTCAAGCACTTGTTCATGTAGAAAGTGATACTTGATAGGAATGTGCTTGGTCTTGGAATGCATAGTAGGATTCTTTGAGATACTAATGGCACTAGTATTATCACATAAAATAGAGATGGGAGGTGAACATTTGATTTGAATGTCCTGTAGAGTCAGCATCATAAAAATAAGTTGCATGCAACAAGATGTGGCAACCACATATTCTACTTCTTCTGTAGATAAGGCAATAAAACTTTGTTTCTTTCTGAACCAAGATACTAATCGGGGCCCCATATAGAATGCACCTCCACTAGTTCTTTTTTGATCATCAACATTTCCAACCCAATCTGCATCTTTGTATGCATGAAGAGTGACATTATAATTCTTTGGATACCATAAACCAAAGTCTCAAGTCCCTTGCAGATATTTGAATATTCTTTTTACAGCCTAAAGATGAGACTCTTTTGGATTAGCTTGGAATCGTCCAATAATCCCAACTGTATGCATGATATCTGGTCTTGTCTCGGTTAGATAAAGAAGACTTCCAATCATGGATCTATATTCTAGGTGATTTACCATGGGAGAATCATAATGAGAACTGAGGTTACATCCAGTGACCATTGGCGTACTCACAGGTTTGTAGTTTTCCATACCATTCTTCTTCAGAATTTTCTCAAGATATTTTTCTTGTGATAAAAATATGCCATATGTTTCTTGTTGCACTTGTAAGCTAAGAAAGAATGTTAGTTCCCAAAGTAAATACATTTCAAATTCTTGCTACATAACAAAAGAAATGTTTTTACTCATGGTCTCTTCATTACTTCCAAAAATGATGTCATCAACATATACAACTACAATCAATAGTTTATCATTCTCTATTTTTGTATATAAGTTACTATTAGCATATCCCTTTGTAAAACCTTGTTTATGAAGATATTTTTCAAGACGATAGTACCATGCCCGAGGAGCTTGTTTGAGACCATACAAAGCCTTTTTAAGTTTGCAAGCAAGTTTTTCATCATTTCCCAGAATGAATTCTTCTGGTTGTTCTATATAAACTTATTCTTCTAGATCACCTTTTAGGAAGGAAGATTTAACATCCATTTGATAAATTTTGATTTGTTGAAAATTGTAAAAGCAAGAAACCTTCTTATGGCTTCAAGTCTAGCTACAGGAGAAAATGTTTCTTCATAGTCTATACCTTATTTTTGAGCATACACTTTACAAAAAAATATAGCTTTGTTTCTAATAACATCTCCAATTTCATTTAGCTTGTTTTTGAATATCCATTTTGTTCCAATCACATTTTTATCATGAGGTCTTGGAACTAATTCCCAAGTATGATTATTTTCAATCTGATCAAGTTCTTCATTCATGGCTTGAATCCAACATTCATATTTACTAGATTTTTGTGGTTCAATAGTAGATATGAATTCCATATAGCTAAGAGATCCTACAAGAGTTCTTCTTGTTTGGACACTTGATTCCTTTTCTCCCAAAATCTGAGATTCTGGATGAATCTTTTGTACGTACCTAGATGGAGCCTTTTCAGATAGAACTTCTTCTGATGCTTCATTGGGTTCACCTTATATATTGTTTCTATTTGATGCACTAAGATATACATCATAATCTCATTTTTTGTTATTATTTATTTTTTAGGAGCTAAGAGAGACTCATCAATTACAACATCAATACATTCAACAATATTCTGAAGTCTTTTATTGTAACATTTATATGCTTTACTTCTAGAAGAGTAACCAAGAAATATTCCTTCATCTGCTCTAGGTTCAAACTTACCAAGATTTTCATCGTTTTTCTTGATAAAACATTTTCTTCCAAAAACTCTAAAATATTTTACGGTGGGAATATTTCCATACCGGAGTTCATAAGGAGTTTTATCACTATTCACCCGAACATGAGCCTTGTTCAGAATATTTACCGCAGTATGTGCTGCTTCTCCCCAAAAGGTATTGAGAGTTACAGATTCATCAAACATAGCCCGAGCCATTTTTTGAACTGTTATATCCATCCTTTCTGCCACACAATTTTGTTGTCGGGTTCCAGCTACAAAAACCTATCTTTTTATGCCATGATGTTCACAAAAATCAAAGAATTCATCTGATATATTTTCTCCTCCTTGGTTAGATCTGAGACATTTGATTTTTAGATCTGATTCATTTTCAACCAAATCTTTGAGGATCTTAAATTTTTCAAATTCTTCATATTTATGTTTCAGTAAACCGATCCAACACATTCTAGAGAAATCATCAATAAATAGAATATAGTATTGTTCTCCACGAGGTGAATTTTTCCTTATAGGACCACATAGATCAGTATGTATAATTCAAGATGCTTACTTGTTGATCCTTATTTAGCATTGAATTTCACCCTGGTTTGTTTACCAAATTGGCATGATTTTCATATGGTACTTTCAGGTAGAGTGATGTTGAAAAGATCATGAACTACTTTGAGTTTGTTGGATTTTCCTATTTGAGAGAAGCTCAAATGTCCCAACCTTCTGTGAAATAACCAAATTTCTGAAGATTTACCCAAGAAGCATTGTTCTTGGACAACTTTCAATACATACATATTGCTAGGTGTTCTAGTTCCTTTTATTACAATTTTTCCTGTGTCAAGTTCACATAATATACATTCTTTTAAACTAAAGAAAACTTCATTTCCTTGATCACACATTTGACTTACACTTACAGGTTGTGCTTTAATCCATCCACATACATAACATTGTTAACTTTCACCTTTTCTTTTAGAAAAATAGAACCTTTTTGGTGCAGCCCAGATGCACCTTTACCCACAGTATACATCTAATGGCTGGTTGCAGGTTCTAAATATAAACTTTCAAACTTCAAAATAACTCCTTTTAATTCGGTTTTTACCTGTTCAGGGTTTTCCTTTGGATAATCAGTCATCAACCACCAATCTTACTGACCATAACCCAAAATGCATTATAATCCAGCTATTTACTAAAATGGTAGAGTCATAAGTCCAAACCAGTAACATAAATTTCGACTATAATTGACTTATTGATAGAACCAAAAAATATTAAAACCTTTAAATGAAACATAGTACTCCAAGACAATTAAAATGGAATTTATAAAAATATCGCATCTAATTTTGGGTCTAACCTCCACGAAAATTTTATTGCAATATCCATTTGATCAAAGGTTTTGATGTGAAAACCGTCAGATCTATTGCATGTTGGACAGACAATTAAATTCATATAATTGAATTTATAATTTATTGGGTTTGGTTGAGACCTTAAACTCCCTACAAGTTAATCAGCGATTTCCATTTGATTGCAAATCTGAAGGTGAGAACTGTCAGATCACCAAATGCTGAGCAATTCATCTAACTTATTAAACCTGCATCTGTTTACCGTCGATGTTATGCACCCATTCATCCAATGGATATCTCACATTAACAAACACAACCTTTAAGGTTTTCCTTATATGCGAAATGGCTGGTTTCTGAGTGCAATGTGGCACCTCCAGACCCTTATCATGTTCTTCAGCCTTTTTACCACTTACCACCCTTGTGTTGTGCAAAAATCATTGACCGATTTCCAAAATTGCTTCACCGTTCCATTTCTTTGCGAAATATTGGTTCCAAATCAAATTTAGGGTTCTCATAAAACATATTCTTTCAGCTTGAAAACAAATTGCATCTGTTTATAAAATGATCCAGCCCTAAATCTTCCACTTCGACAGAACCGTCATTAATCTACTGTTTCAAGTTCAACTTCTTCCTGTTTTAAATAGAAATCGGTTCAAGCATCTAATACGTTCTTTTATTTCATCCACTATCATGATTCAACCCCAAAATATGGTCTCTCAGAAACACATAATCCGGATCCAATACAAATTATTTCTGAAAACGAATAGTCTGGAACCAACATGAATTTCCTCCATTATTGAAAGAGATCAAGATCTTGATTTAATTCGAAGGCTTTTTATCATTAATCCACTATCCTTTATCATTATAAATATGGTTTTCCTTACAACACAAACTACAAATTATGCACTCCAATCACACAATCCAGATTTAAAGCTTCAATATAGACACATAAATTTGCAATCGAATGCTTAAATGCATAATCTCTTCAGTGTAAATTGAACCCTCACTTCATCCAATTAGCTAATGAACACACAATAGTAAATATGCCCAATTTAATTAAAAACATAAAAGTATCACCAATATATATATATATATATATATATTCAAAATTCAAAGGATTTCAGACCAACATCAAACCTAGAACCAGAATTTCCCATCAAGCTAAAATATATTATTCAGAAAATGTACATAAGCTCAGAAACTCTTGTGTTCTGTCTACTCCCTTTTTGGCCTGATTTTCATTTACTTGGCCATTTTCTCTATATTTCTCATCTCCTTTCTATCTCCCTAATTTCTACCTCTGCTTATAGCTTTTGAGGTTATTAATTATACACAAATGGATTCCAAATCAAAAATAGTTTAGATCCTTAATTAACTCAACAAATCCCTAATTATTCTAAGTCCTAAGTAATTCCCAAAATATCTCTTTATCCCTAAGGATCCTCTCTAATCCCATAAATTTATGTAACCAAATCCTAATCTAGGATTTAGAATAATTTTACAAATCTCTCAATCCCTAATTCTCTCATGTTCTCCAACTTTCGAGAACATTCACAATTTTGCTCACAATATTATTTAAATCCTATTCTAAATCACTGAAAACATTTAAAAATACATTTAGAGAACCACTCTCTTTAAAACATAATACCTCCCAAGTCTCTCAAATGACCAATGACATTTTAGCAGGATGCTCTTGTATCAGACTCCCCATGTAGAAAAATTTCATAGACTCCTGTCTATGAGGTATGTTGCTTTTCTATAATAATGCAATAGCCACAAGTCTCAATTACTTGCTACCTCCAGGATTCCAAACTCCGTTCTCTAGTGGTTTCCTTGCTTCTTTAAATTGTTGTTTAAATATTCAGTTGTCTTTCCTTACTTCTCCTAGTTGCCATACCTTTGTTTGCAACACTCCATTTGGTTTTCCTTTAATATTTGTTACAGTCCATATTTTTATCCATCTCAATCTCTATCTTCAGCTTCTTTCCTTGTGTTCACTTCCTGTAAGCTTAATCAAATTCTCTATTTCTATGTTCAAATTATTTTGCTGTTGTTGTCCTTTTCCTTCTATATGAGTTTCAAAACTCTTGCTGCCTTCTTTTTCTTCGACTTCTGCTATCATTTTTAAGATTGTCCCAAATACCGTTGTAGATATTGCTGCCTCCTGATCTTCCTGAATATCTTTAAAGATATTACCCTCTGCAATATCCAATTTCTATTCTACAAATTTACTTACAAAAAATAAATTTCTCTTCAATTCCTTGACAATAGTAACATTTTCTTCCATTGTTGCAGATCCTTTACGGTCTTTATCAGATAACATAGCCTTATCCTTCATCAGAATACAATTTTGATCTTGCTTTTTTGAAATGTTTGTGTACATTTTTCTTTCTTACTTCATCTTTATGACATCTTTCAGTAACTGTCAATCACCTGCACAATATTCAAAACCTACAATCACTCCCAAACTATCAGTTTTAAAATCACATAACTCAATAGTTTTGTTTGATGATTTTGTCATCGAATCCTTTTTCTGTTCCAAGTATTCTATATGACTCAGAAAATATTCAGTGGTTTTCATCTCAACTTCCTCAAGCATATCATTTGAATACTTGACATCCTTTGCTGCTTCTTCTTTCTTTTGATCATCACTGTGAGCCAATCTTCCTCTATTTTCAACTTTAGAAATTTGTTGTAAAATAATATGCTCCTCCAATTGTGTATGAGCTTTCTCAAAACTCAAATTCTTTCTCTCTACCATGAAATTACCTACAAACATACACAAATTTTCAATTTCAACATCGTAAGGCTCAGTTGCCTCAACTGATGATTCAAACATCACTGCTCCTTTTTCAAGTTCAAAAGAAACTTGTCCTTCTCCAAGAATTCCATTTTGTTGTAGCTCCACTCCTTTGAGCTTCTCTGTTCTCAATAGAACATCTATAATCTACTCAAGCTTCCTCAAATCCTCTATTAACTACATATCCACTTACTGCACTTGTAGCTTATACCAATTTTATTTATTTCCCATTACGTAGCTGTATCTCTGGTCTCTTTCACTTTTCTGGAACATTTTTATCAACAATGCGGATTGAAAATTTATTTTAGTCTTCTCTTTGATATTAAATATCTTCTACATAATTCTTCTGATTTTATCTTCATATTTATCATTATTCTCTTTTGTACATACAACCATATTATCAATTGAAGAGTTAAAACATTTAGTTAACTCTACAATTTCTTCTTCATCAGGTTCTGCAAGCTTCATTATTCATTTTGGTTCTTTGAGACATCTTTCCAAGAACTCCATTTCCATGTGAAATATTTCCAGCATTTCTTCACAATATTCATTCTCAGTTTCACTCTTCTTCTGGCAGTCCTCTTGAGTTATCCTATTTTCTGTATCGTTACATTGCAAAATTATTTCTTCAATTTCATTAAACAAATTCATTTGTTTACCTCCTTGGAATACGACTATGGCATTTTCATTATGCTTCTTCTCCATAATAGCTTTAATTGGTTGTCTTACACCAAATGAAAATTCATCTATGAATTCTTTCTGCTACAATAAATCAGTATCTTCCTCCTCTAAAAAGTATTCTTCATCATACTTTACCTCAAGAACTGTATTCATTTTTGTGATAGTTTCACCAGACTATCCATCATATTCTACACATCCTGCAAACACATACAAAATATGAATTTTAAAAACACGAGGCTCCATAGCCTCATTTTCTTCCCTTGTCATCATATCTTCAATTTGTTCTGGACTATTCCAATAGTCCATGGAATCTTTCTCATTGTCCTTTTCACCCAGAATTTCACCTTGTTCTAGTCCACAAATGGAAACTTCCATTTCTAATTCTGATTCTCTGAGTTTTTCAACCAACCACTTCACTTGTCTCTGTCGTAGCCTTCTCTGTAACTTAGACCACTTCATTGTATTTTTACTCAAAACCCAAACTTCTCTTTGGTTTTTATTTAGCATCCTTGTTAACTCATTGAGTTCTTTTCTTATCTCAACCAACTCCTTATCAAGCTCCTCTTGACTCATCCAGTTCCTGTGGATTGTTTTAGAACCCTTTTCCTTAATTTTGTAGCCTTCCTTTTAACCTTCTCTATGACTTTCCATAGTCATCGTCATTTCTGTGTGATATTCAACACCTGAAACCAATCAACTTCCTTCTGAGTTGATCACCTCACCAAAATTCTCATTTTTCTAGTTTCCAAGTCCTTTTTCCTTAGAAGTTGCATTGAGCAATATTTCTCTCTCATTGGTTGCTACACCCACTTCTCTTAAGGAGTCCTTTTTCCTTATTTATTCCAAGCCTAAGCTGAAATAAGGTTCTGCTACAATTTCTAAGAACTTAAAAAAGTTCTTACTACAGTTTTACTGTTGTAGTCTTGTGCCAACTTCACCATTCATTCAACTGCTACAAACTTTCATAATTTTGTAATTAAATTATGTCTCGGTTGGTTGTTTTTTGTGCTCAACTTAGTGTTCCTAAATTGAGTTCATTAATTGTCAACCAAGGCTAGTAAACTGCTGAAGTGTGGTGCACTATATGTGCCTAGGTATTTGTTTCTCACTATGTTGTGTTTAGTGTTTTATGATGTTTTTGGTTTTATGGTTTTATGTTTGAAAAGGGAAAGAACTAAGTGTTGGTGAAAAGAAGTTATTGTTTATATTAAAATAGAACAAAGCCTAAACTATGGATGGAAAACAACAAATGCAAAGCTTGATAATGACTTCATTGCAAGGAAATAAATCACAACATGAGCTTGAACTTATCCAATTCATTCATTAAAGGTGTGTTGGAAGAGCTTGAGAAATGGACAAGTTAAGTGTAAATGAACTTCTCCTAGATAAACAATCAACTCACAATATTACAAAAAAATGATTATTTGTAACACAATAAGGTTTCTATTCTAGATTAACCTATGATGCTGAAGTTACCCTATTCTGCAACTTGACTTATCACTACTAGGCATTATTCAGAAGTTTAGATATTTTCTAGAATAATGTTGGGGAAAAAGGCTATAGGTGAATTTGTAAAAGATTTGTAGAATAATCAAAGCCTTAAACTGATATTACTGACCCCTGTTCATGTGATGATGTATCAATATAAATTCAGAACAAAAGTAAGTTGTAAATAATGAAGGCCGAGAGACTAATTTTAACGACTAGTAATACTTGAAATACAATGGATAACACTAGGCTAGAATGCGGTCTATCAATCTTAAAATACAATGACTACAACTAAACTAGAATTCCATTAATATTTTCTTGAAACAAAATGAACTGAGACTGAACTAAAGTGCTGCTAATCAACTTGAAGTACGGTGAACAGAGTTAAACTAGAATTCCATTATCAAACTTGAAATGTAGTGATAGAGCTGAACTAAATGCAATCAACCTCCGGAGTGTTATAACTAAATTAACATGCAGCTAGTCTATGGAATTCTACAGCCCATCTCGTTCAATATGAATGATATTTTGGAAGAGTTTGTAAAAACAAGTCTAGCTGTGTTATTCAATGCAATTGAACATAAACATAAGATTTGAAAGAAAATACAACGAGGATCTAAGATACCACAACTGTTTCTTATTCATTGTTAATGATCTTTTGGAAGAGTTTGTAGGAGTAAGATCGACTATGACACTTAGTGTAAACAAGCATAAATCATAAAATTCGAAAGGAAATGCAACTAAAATATACAACACCACAGCTATGCATTATTCATCGTGATGATATTTTGGAAGATTTTATAAGAGTAAGTTTAGCTGTGATTATTAATGTAAACAAGTATGAAACATAAACTTCAGAAACCTGCTTAAGCTAGAAATGAAAAACGAGACTAAACTACTTATCTAAGCCGTATGAAAAAAGCTGCTCAGGTAGCAGGGGCCCTCTACCACCAGAGTATCACGCAAAATCTACTTCAAGATTGACTCAGCGCTTTCAATAAAGTGATTTTTCTTTCATTAAAAGAGAAATTACTTCAAAACAGAGTGTTTTCGGACTTCTGAAATATAGCAATCAAACACAAAATCTAATCCTGTCCCTCGGTTTCCTGAGCCATATTTATAAAAATATTACATAACTGTCTTGATATAACCTAGGGATAATTGTCTTTCCAAATTAAAATCAAACTGGAACTCTGATGGTCGTCTCGTAATATGATTAAGGACATCTGGACTATCCTTGTCCTATTAGGAGTCTATCTCCTAGTTTGAGTTCCCACGTGCATAACCACCTACAGAATTCCGTTCAAACTTTGTGGAGGGAAAAAAATGATGAGGGAATGATGTGGAATACGACCATATGTGTTTTCTCTGAGATGACACCTGGAACCTGCGTAGGCATGAAGAAAACTGCAGAATCAACAACTAGCTACAGAATGTCTGCATTCTGTAGCTAGATCTAGTTCAAAAAGTACTACAATGAAAAAATCATAAAAAAATAGCAAGTTAGTCATGATATACATTATTAAAGCAATTTTAACTAATTCTATTGATCATTTGAGCTTGTAATTAATAATGGACAAAGGAAATGGAGTGGAATGTGGTGGAAGAAAGAACATCTTTGGAGCTCAACATACCCCCACTGCAAGGTTCTTGCATGTCCTCATGCAACTATTCCATGAAATCTAAGACCTCTGCAAGGAAATCCAACCCTCTTCTTCTGCTTTTCCTAGCAGTCAAAGTCCTTCTGGGCTTCCTTATGACTAACTTGAATCTCAAATTTGTGAGTGCCCTGGTTAAATTTTTATTTTTCTTCTTCAATTTTTCACTAGCCTTGTACAAATTTTGCATTTGTAGAGACAGAGTTGAATTCATATCAGTTTTCAGTTTAACCTGCTCTCTCAGAATTTCATTCTAATTCTTAATATGCCTATTGAGTATTTATAAATTGTTGGAAATATTGTCATTGATGGCAAAGGAGGCAGCACTCAGGCAAAGGCGGCATCACTCAGGCAAAAGAAGCAGCGCTGTAGCAAAGGAAGGAAAAAGAGGCATAGCGAAAGTAATAGAGGCAGTAAGAAGAAAGTCAAAATGTAATAGTCATAGAAGCACAGTGAAGAACCGTTATCGGAAGATAGAGACAGAGGCAGAGTGACAGAAGCAGAGACAGAGGCAGAGAGCAGTTACAAAATTTCGGGAATCACACTCTCCAACCGGTGGAGCAGAGGAGAGACAGAGGCAGAGAGCAGTTACAAAATTCCGGGAATCGCACTCTCCAACCGGCGGAGCAGAGGCAGAGACAGAGGCAGAGAGCTATTATAATTCCGAGAATCGTCCAACCCGGAGGACAGATATAAAATTCCGAGAATCGCCCAAGCCGGCAGATACAGTCGTATGTATAATTCCGAGAATCGCCCAACCCGGAGGACAGATATAAAATTCCGATAATCGCCCAAGCCGGCAGATATAGTTGTATGTATAATTCTGAGAATCATGACCTGATGGGCGTTACATATAACATATAAACCATATTTCGGGAATCGCTTAACCCTTTGGCAAAGTATACATATATGTTTGTTATATTATGGAGCGCACAAAACGAAGTTTTAGATGGTGGGACCTCTCCCCAATCGCAATCGAATATCGCAAGGGCAGCGGAACATCACAACAGAAATTTGCGATTACGATTGAAATGCCAGACCCGATCGAGTTATGTACCACAGTTAATTGCTAATCACATCCGAGTTCCCAATCGCATGTATTTTGTAAAACGCTGCGATTGAAGTGGCGGACCCGATCCAGTTATAAGCGAGAGTTGATATATGCAAATCGCATCCGTGTTCTAATCGCAATCGAAACTTTTCTATTATGCGCCCCAATTGCATTTGATTGAAGCCCGGACCCGATGGGATTATTAACTATGATTAACAAATGTTTGAGTTCCAGTTCTAATCGTAAACGGAAATTTGTGAAGGCATTGTTATATATAAATATATATATATAAAAAGTTGTTGCGATTGTATTGAAAAGCGCCGCGTGGTTTGTGGACCCACGGGCCTCAGCTTAAGGTGGAGGACGATTGTTTATATAAAATAATTGCTGTGAGATATATAAAACATGGTTTCGGTTGTATTAAAACATGCCGCGTGGTCTGTAGACCCACGGGCCTCAGCTTAACGGGAGGGTGATTATTAATGTAATACAATTGTAATATTTGTATGTTCCGGCCTGCGAAACTCGCCACATCAACAAAACACTTGCTGCGTGTAAAGGATTGAATTACAGTCAGCAGATTCATTTATATATAAAGCGCTAGTATAAAAATAAAATAAAAATGCAGTTCATAAATTCAGGAGTTACGCAGCATCCATAAACAGAAAGGCATACAGAGAAGAGAAAGGGACAAAGAGACAGTTAGAGAAAAGACAAATGCGCAGCAAGCCAAGAGACAAAATGAGTGAGCTGGAATTCACATTGTAATTCGAATGTAAATGGTTTAATTGTTTTTATTGTTTGTGATGCATTGGCAAGTCTCCGAGAGAAAACAAACTCCCACTGTAATGTACAAATTGACACCTACAGTTATAATTTCTGAGTAAGTTGATAAAAGGAGTGAGAAGGCAGAAGGCAAAGAGACATGACTTTCCATTTCGAATTCCAAGCAGAATACAAACAGTCATGTGAGGAAATATATAAATAATATCATCTTGATATGCAGAGTGAGTTTTTTTTAAATGAAGAGAGAGTAAATCGAGAGAAGGCAGAATATAGAAGAGTAAGACAGAGAAGATTAAGAAAAGAAGAATAGAAGGAGAAGCTACAGAACAGAGCTGATATCTGAGGTAAATCAGCAAACTTTCAGGTTGATAAATTGAGGAAGTTGGAGCTTCCCTATCAAGTTGCAGCTTGATAGTCGTCAGTTGTAGCTGACTGAGGTTGGAGGCTCCTGTAGGTTGGTGCCTGCAGAAAACTAAAGGGAGTTGGTGCTTCCTTGCAAGTTGTAGCTTGTAGAATTGAAGTAGGAACCTCCTGTAGGTTGGTGCCTACAGAAAACAGTGGTGAGAGGGAGTTGGAGCTTGCCTTTGCATCACAACAATAATAAGATGTGGTTTTCTCCCTTTATGGGTTTCCACTTATATCTGGTGTCTCTGTGCATGATATTTATGTATTGATCTGATATGTATTTGCTTAATACCTGCTGCTCTCAAATTAAGTCTACTGCTCTATTAAACTAATATTTTCAGATTACATTCTAAGATTACTCTCACATCTAATAGAGTTTGAAATGAAGGTGTAAATAAGTTTATTGAAAAGTTTAAAAGATCAGGAATGTATTAAACTGATTCACCCCCCCCCTCTCAGTTTAATTAGAGATTCAACAATTGGTATCAGAGCCGGTTCCTTTGTACAAGTCTAACAACTAAAAGGAGATCCTAGGTTCCCAAGATGGCTAGTAAAGAAGGATGCTCAACCAATAAAGCCCCTTTCTTCACTGGTGAAAATTATGCTTTCTGGAAAATCAGAATGAAGACATACATAATGTCTCTAGGAATATAATTCTGGGCTGCTGTGGAATTAGGATATGCCCCGAAGGCAACTGACTCATAAAAGGACACAAAACAAGATTTTGTGGCTAATGAAAAAGCCATGAATGCCATCCTGAATGGATTATGTGAAGCAGATTTTATTAAAGTAATGCACAAAGACACTGCCAAGAAAATATGGGATACTCTTGAAGACATACATGAGGGAGACTAGAAAGTAAAAACTGCCAAAATTCAAGTAAATAGAGCCCAGTTTGAAAACTTAAAAATGAATGATGATGAGGATGTTGGCAACTTCTTCTTAAAAGTTGCAGAAATTGTTAACAATATGAAAGCTCTTGGAGAAACCATACCAGAAAGTATAGTTGTGCAAAAGATTCTAAGATCAATCCCATCCAGATTTAATCCCAAGGTATCTGCAATAGAAGAGACAGCGGATTGGGGGACTCTGACCATGAACCGGATACTTGGAAATCTAACAGCCTATGAAATGAGGCTCCCACAGAAGAAGCCAAGTACAAGGGAAGCATCATTCAAAATAGAAAAGAAGAAAGAAGAAAAGGAAGAAATATGCTCTTGCTCTGATGAAGAAGAGGCTAAATTTGTCAAGAAATTGGATAGAGGCTCAAGTAGATACAAAGGTAAACTTCCCTTCAAATGCTTTAACTGTGGAAGAGTTGGACATTATGCTGCTAAATGTCCTCACAAGAAAGTAAGAAATCAAGCTCAAGAATCAGAGAAAGACACATCAAAGTTCTGGCAGAAAGGAAAGAAATTCAGCAGGAAATCCTTCTATGCTCAGCAAGACAGCAGTGCATCTGAAGACTCAGATGAACCCTCAAGTGAAGAAGGAACCTCAGAATTTTTATTGATGGCCATAGAAGATCTTGATGGACTCCTACTAGAAGATGAAGAAGAAGAAGGGGAAGTAGACCTTGAGGGGGAGCTAAGAAGTGCTCTGGAGGAGATTGACAGACTCAAACTAAAATGCAGAAAACAAAAAGAGATTCTCCTAAAATGTGTGGAAGAAGAACAAAATTCAGAAGTCCTCATGCAGTTGAAGGTAAAAATTGAAGAAGCCAATAAGATAGAAGATATGTTACTTCAGCAAATCAAAGATAAATCTCGAGAACAAGAGAAGCTGGAAGAAGAAATTCTGTGTCTAAGAAAGAAATTAGAAAATGCTCAACAGAAAGTTTCTATATACCCTTCTCAAACAACAAGATCTATTAAGTTGAATGAAATTTTGGTTGCTCAAAGATCCCCTATGATAAAGACTGGAATAGGCTACGAAGGAGAATCAAGTAAAGGAAAAGAAAAGGTTGACAGAGGGATTATTTTTGTAAAAGCAAAGAAGGATGAGGAAGTAGCTCAAATAGTTCCAACAAAAGAAGAAATCTGCAATAAGAGAGACAAAGAGCAGAAGAAACCTCTAGTAACAAAGAATATAATGAATACTAAGATGGCAGAAAAAGAATAATATGCCCCTAAGTATATCAAATTTGGAAGTCATCAGAGGAAATTCTTCCCTCCTATGAAGAATGCCACCTGCTATGTCTGCCACAAGCCAGGACACATTGCTGCATATTGTTATGCAAGGAAGAGTAATTCAGACCTACAAAAGATGCAAACAGTGAAGAGGCTATCTCAAACAAACAAATGGAGAAAACAACCTTACATCAGGTATGCAAATAATTTCTATGGTTATTGTTTTTATTGTAAGGAATTTGGCCATAAAATTATTGAATGTACAAAAGTATGGACAAAGACTGATGTTCAATACCTCAAGGAGGTTTATGAGTCAAATTAATTTTGTTCATGCTCACAATTCTGCAAAAACTATAATCAAATGTTCAAAAGGGGGCCTCTAGTGGATAAATAAGGTGAATAACTGTGACCTAGCTCTAACTGCTCAAGATCTGAAAAGCCAGTGGTACTTGGACAGTGGCTACTCCAAATACATGACTGGAGACAGAAGCAAGTTTATAACTCTTGATGAAAAGAAATCTGGCAATGTTGTTTTTGGTAATGATAAATCAGGAAAGATCAAGGGAAAAGGCTCAGTTAGCATAGACAATGGCAGAGGAAAGCCCAAGAGGTACTATTTGTGGATGGACTGAAAGCAAATTTACTGAGTGTCAGTCAGATGTGTGACAAAGGCTGTGAAGTTCTTTTCAGAGCACAAGATTGTGTAGTCAGGTCAAGCACAACAGGAAAGACTCTGCTCAAAGGTGTTCAAACAGAGAACAATGTATACATAGTAAAAGAGGAAGATGAAGCCTTCCATCTTAGCAAACTTGAGGAGTCATGGTTATGGCATAGGCGATTGGGACATCTCAGCTTTGACCATATCATCAGACTAAGCAAGAAGAAAGTTGTCAGGGATATGCCAGAAATAAAAAGGCCTTCAAGTACTATATGCAAATCTTGTCAATTAGGGAAACAGACTCGCGCATCCTTTAAATCTAAAGAGGAGTTTTCAACAAGAAGACCACTCCAGCTTGTGCACATGGACCTGTGTGGACCTGCTAGAACTAGAACACCAAGTGGAGAATCCTATTTAATGCTGATAATAGATGACTTCTCTAGAATGACATGGGTTGCCTTTCTCAAAAATAAATCAGAAGCATTGGAAAAATTTAAGATATTCAGAGCATTAGCAGAAAATCAAACTGGATGCAAGCTAAAATGTATCAGATCAGACAGAGGAGGAGAATTCACAGATTATGACTTTACAGACCTATGTAATGAACATGGAATATAGCAACAATTTACTATTGCAGGGACACCTCAGCAGAATGGAGTAGCAGAGAGACAAAACAGGTCTGTACAACAAATAGCCAGAGCTATGATGCAAGAGAATAACATTGCTCAAACCTTCTGGGCAGAAGCAGTACACACAACAGTACATATCTTTAATAAAGCTCACTTAAGGCTAAGCAGTGACAAAACTCCATATGAACTATGGCATGGAAAGCCAGCTTCAATAAAACATTTCAGAGTCTTTGGTAGCAAGTGTTACATAAAGAATAATGATGAAAACCTTGGGAAATTTGATGCAAGAGTAGATGAAGGGATTTTTCTAGGATATGCTTCCAAAAGCAAAGGGTACAGGTGCTACAACAAGATCATTCGGAAGATAGTTGAAAGTATTGATGTGAGATTTGATGAAGAACTGCCAAACAATACAAGAAATACAGACTGCTGCAGTCCATCAGACAACCATGAAGAGGAAGACAAGGATGATGATGAAACAAGCAAGACAACAGATGATGCAGAGCTGAGCTCGAAAAACCCCTCAAGATACACTCAGAAGAATCATCCTGAAGATCAGATCATAGGAGACAAGAAAGCAGGAGTCCAGACAAGAAGGCAGCTAACAGAACAAACAAAAGAAGTATACATAGCCATGTTATCACAAATAGAGCCAAAGAAATTTGAAGAAGCCAGCAAGGACAAGTATTGGGTAAAAGAAATGAATGAAGAATTGGACCAAATTGAGAAGAACAATACCTGGGAACTAGTTCCAAGACCTATTGAGAAAAATATCATTGGTTCAAAATGGGTATTCAAAAACAAAATGAATGAGCAAGGACAAGTAATCAGGAATAAAGCTAGGCTGGTCTGCAAAGGATACTCACAAATTGAAGGACTTGACTATGATGAAACATTTGCACCTATAGCCAGAATGGAGGCTATCAGAATGTTCCTGGCATTTGCATGCTACCAAGACTTCAAGGTATATCAAATGGATGTAAAGTCTTCTTTTCTTAATGGAGATCTAGAAGAAGAAGTGTATATGGAACAACCAGAAGGCTTCTCATTGACAGACAAATAAGACTATGTGTGCAGACTGAAGAAGGCCCTATATGGACTGAAACAGGCTCCTCGTGCTTGGTACTCAAGGCTGGACAAATATTTGCAAAAACAGGGTTTTAAGATAGGTGGAGTAGACAGAAATCTATACATAAAAGCGCATGAAAATGAACTCCTAATTGTTGTTGTATATGTTGATGACATTATGTTTGGAAGCAACAAAGATGATCTAGCAAAAGGGTTTGCTGATGAGATGAAAACAGAGTTTGAAATGTCTATGATTGGAGAACTCAGTTTCTACTTGGGACTGCAAATTCAACAAAAGAACACAGGCACATTCATTTCTCAAGAAAAATACTTAAAAGAAATGCTGAAAAAATTAAAAATGGAGGACTGCAAACCAATGACAACCCCCATGATCACGGGATGCAAGCTGTGTGCTGATGATAGGTCTGCAGATGTAGATCAAAAACTCTACAGATCCATGATAGGAAGCTTGTTGTACTTGACAGCTTCAAGACCAGACATCATGCTAGCAGTAGGACTAGTGGCAAGATATCAAGTAGCACCTAAACAAAACCATCTTCTGGCAGTAAAAAGAATACTCAGATATCTACAAGGAACTGCACAATATGGGCTTTGGTATCCTAAAGGCAAAAGCTTCACCTTGACAGCATACACAGATGCAGATTGGGCCAGCTGTGTGGATGATAGGAAGAGTACAAGTGGAGGTGCATTCTATCTAGGAGAAAGTCTAGTGGCATGGCTAAGCAAGAAACAAACATCCATCTCTCTGTCTACAGCTAAAGCAGAATATATAGCAGCAGCAACATGTTGCACACAAGTCATGTGGATGAAGCAGACACTTCAAGACATGAAGGTAAGCATTAATGAACCTATCTCAATCAAATGTGATAATACAAGTGCTATAAGTATATCTAAAAATCTTGTGCTTCATTCAAAAACTAAACGTATACCAATCAAGTATCATTTTCTCCGAGAACAAGTGGCTCAGAATATAGTTAAACTGGACTATGTATCAACGAAAGAACAGATAGCAGATATATTTACCAAACCACTTGCCAGAGAACCATTCGAATACTTGAGAGACAAACTAGGGGTAGTATCTATAGATACTATTCTCTAATATGAAGAGAAAGTACAGTCTCAGGGGGAGAACAGAACGAAGATATCATTCCAGGGGGAGAACAACCAGCAAGATAAGCATAAAACAAGTCCACGGGATCAGCATTATCAATATTATCAGCATTCAGAAGCAACAAGAACTTTTCAATCGTAAAATGCATCATCTCTGTCTGCAATCTAGCACATATTACAGGCACTACAAATGAAGCACAACATAGTCCAATTTCGGCAGAAGAGGACCTAAACGTAACTCAGAGAAGGGAAATACAACGACAGAACCCATACGGAGGGATGAGGAGTCGTCCTTTGCCATTGATGTCAAAGGGGGAGGAAGAACAAATAGCAAACAGGAAGAGCAAGCAACAAGAGAAAGAGAAAGCAAACAGAGAAAGTGGATTGCCATCAATGCCAAAGGGGGAGACTGTTGGAAATATTGTCATTGATGGCAAAGGAGGCAACACTCAGACAAAGGCGGTAGCACTCAGGCAAAAGAGGCAGCGCTGTAGCAAAGGAAGGCAAAAGAGGCACAGCGAAAGTAATAGAGGCAGCAAGAAGAAAGTCAAAATGTAACAGTCATAGAAGCACAGTGAAGAACCGTTATCGGAAGATAGAGACAGAGGCAGAGTAACAGAAGCAGAGACAGAGGCAGAGAGAAGTTACAAAGTTCCGGGAATTGCACTCTGCAACCGGCGGAGCAGAGGAGAGACAGAGGCAGAGAGCAGTTACAAAATTTCGAGAATCGCACTCTCCAACCGGCGGAGCAGAGGCAGAGACAGAGGCAGAGAGCTGTTATAATTTCGAGAATCGCCCAACCCGGAGGACAGATATAAAATTCCGAGAATCGCCCAAGCCGATAGATACAGTCGTATGTATAATTCCGAGAATCGCCCAACTCGGAGGACAGATATAAAATTCAGAGAATCGCCCAAGCCGGCAGATACAGTCGTATGTATAATTCCGAGAATCACCCAACCCGGAGGACAGATATAAAATTCCGAGAATCTCCCAAGCCGGCAGATACAGTCGTATGTATAATTCTGAGAATCATTACCCGATGGGCGTTACATATAACATATAAACCATATTCCGGGAATCGCTTAACCCTTTGGCAAAGTATACATATATGTCTGTTATATTATGGAGCGCACAAAATGAATTTTTAGATGGTGGGACCTCTCCCCAATCGCAATCGGAGATCGCAAGGGCAGCGGAAAATCGCAACAGAAAGTTGCGATTGCGATTGAAATGCCAGACCCGATCGAGTTATGTACCACAGTTAATTGCTAATCGCATCTGAGTTCCCAATCACATGTCTTTTGTAAAACGCTGCAATTGAAGTGGCGGACCCGATCCAGTTATAAGCGGGAGTTGATATATGCAAATCACATCCGTGTTCTGATCGCAATCGGAACTTTTCTATTATGCGCCCCGATTGCATTTGATTGAAGCCCGGACCCGATGGGCTTATTAACTATGATTAACAAGTGTTTGAGTTCCAGTTCTAATCGCAAACGGAAATTTGTGAAGGCTCTGTTATATATAAATATATATATATAAAAAGTTGTTGCGATTGTATTGAAAAGTGCCGCGTGGTCTGTGGACCCACGGGCCTCGGCTTAAGGTGGAGGGTGATTGTTTATATAAAATAATTGCTGTGAGATATATAAAACATGGTTGCGGTTGTATTAAAACATGCCGCGTGGTCTGTAGAACCACGGGCCTCAGCTTAACGGGAGGGCGATTATTAATGTAATACAATTGTAATATATGTATGTTCCGGCCTGCGGAACTCGCCACATCAACAAGACACTTGTTGCATGTAAAGGATTGAATTACAGTCAGCAGATTCATTTATATATAAAGTGCTGGTATAAAAATAAGATAAAAATGCAGTTCATAAATTTAGGATTTACGCAGCAGCCATAAACAGAAAGGCATACAGAGAAGAGAAAGGGACAAAGAGACAGTTAGAAAAGACAAATGCGCAGTAAGCCAAGAGACAAAATGAGTGAGCTGGAGTTCACATTGTAATTCGAATGTAAATGTTTTAATTGTTTTTATTGTTTGTGATGCATTGGAAAGTCTCCGAGAGAAAACAAACTCCCACTGTAATGTTAAAATTTACACCTACAGTTATAATTTCTGAGTAAGCTGATAAAAGGAGTGAGAAGGCAGAAGGCAAAGAGACATGACTTTCCATTTCGAATTCCAAGCAGAATACAAACAGTCATGTGAAGAAGTCTATAAATAATATCATCTTGATATTCAAGAGTGAGAAGTGAGAGTAAATCGAGAGAAGGCAGAATATAGAAGAGTAAGACAGAGAAGATTAAGAAAAGCAGAACAGAAGGAGAAGCTACAGAACAGGGTTGATATCTGAGGTAAATCAACAAACTTTCAGTTTGATAAATTGAGGAAGTTGGAGCTTCCCTATCAAGTTGCAGCTTGATAGTCGTCAGTTGTAGCTGACTGAGGTTGGAGCCTCCTGTAGGTTGGTGCCTGCAGAAAATTGAAGGGAGTTGGTGCTTCCTTGCAAGTTGTAGCTTGCAGAATTGAGGTAGGGGCCTCCTGTAGGTTGGTGCCTGCAGAAAAACAGTGGTGAGAGGGAGTTGGAGCTTGCCTTTGCATCACAACAATAATAAGATGTGGTTTTCTCCCTTTATGGGTTTCCACTTATATCTGGTGTCTCTGTGCATGATATTTATGTATTTATCTGATATGTATCATTTGCTTAATACCTGCTGCTCTCAAATTAAGTCTACTACTCTATTAAACTAATACTTTCAGATTACATTCTAAGATTACTCTCACATCAAATAGAGTTTGAAATGAAGGTGTAAATAAGTTTATTGAAAATTTTAAAAGATCAGGAATGTATTAAACTTATTCACCCCCCCCCTCTCAGTTTAATTAGAGATTCAACATAACACATATTTATTTCTCCTTAGGATATCAAATACAGATTTTGGTGGACTACGAATTTTGTCTCTACTTTATGAAGCTCTTTTCTGTAATGTCTCAACATAGTTGTAAATTTCTTGCTGTGCTAGGCCTATTTCAGGAGCTCCTTCATCAAAATCCTCCTTAGTAGGTGTTTCTTCATCCTCTATGTTTATGACTTCAGTTTTTTTAACCTTTGTTTTCTTTAGTATCCCTCTAAGTCTGTGGCTCCTTCTTGGTTGAGATGGTCCTTCTCTTTTCTCTCTGGAAAATTTTCGTATTATCCTCTCTTTCTTAAGCTGTTTCCTATTCTGAGCCAATTTCTTAGAAATCATTTCTTCACTGCCTTCTTGTATTGCTTTACTAGTTTTAGTTTTGGAGGTTTTCCATCTTCTGCTTCTTTTTGTAGGTTTTTCTTCAAGTGGAGGTTCCTTGGGTTCTTCAAAGTGATTTCTTACTAAGAACTCTTTGCAATTATCTCCCATTTTTATCAAATGATGTTCAATCAAAATTTTGACTAAACCATGGTGGTATAAGGTTGTTTCTAGAAATTGAACTCTATTTTGAACACTTGAGGCCATTTTCTTTAAACTATGAAGCAAGAAAAAGGGCAAATTGAATTCTTCTTCTAAGAAATGCATTATCAACTGAATATGATAAACATAGAAGGTACCATATCTTCCTTCACAATTGATGATTTTTTGCAAGATAAGCAACATGTTCCTCCATTTTCTTTTTAGTGCGTAGCTAGGGATACCCTTTTTAAAAATGGAAACATCCATACCTGGTGACTTGAGTATCTGCTTCCATGCCTTGTTGTGAAATTCTCTATTCTTGAACCACCTTTCTCCTTGTTTGGAAAATTCTGTTGCTTCTGCAATGGAGGCTTCTGTAATGGTGAATTTAATATCTCCTATCTCAACCTCAGCTCCATTGAAGGACCGTGCAAACTTTTGAGTCACCTCTTTGTGAAAACTGCTGAATTTTTCAAAGAATTGCAACCACCCTGCTTGTTGTAACATTTCTCTGATTTGAGGATAACCTTCCAAGTACTTAGTTCCAACTGGTTCGGTCCTCACTATGAGACCCATAAATTCTCTTTCCAACCTTCAAATTGTTGCTCCTTTGTTCACGGTGACAATGGCTGTTACAGAGATTTTTTTACCCCACAGATGTTTCCTCTGTTTACAGACTGAAATGGTTAAGAGTTGGCTACGGGAAAGAATGATATGGAGTGATTACAGAATGAATATAATGAGGTGAGGATGATGTATATGAGTTTAAATATATCACGGAAGAAAAGACCGCGGAGATTTTTTTTAACGAATTCAAAATCATCATTAAATGCTTTGGCCTAGTGACGTTACTAATCCAATCACTTCAGCACTTTAACCATTTAGATTTTTAAATGATGATCGGATATGGGATTTGAAATGGTGGAATAGAAGGATTTTTATCCAAATTTTCTACGGGAGGTTTGTTAGGCATGATCAAAAAAATGAATTAAAACAACTTTTTGAATTATTCATAACTTAACTATACTAAAATTTTTCATGATATGTCATTATAATCAGAACTTTTACCTTTGCCTTTCCTCTGATTTTTGTGATCTTTATATGCTTTGTTCTCCCCTTAAAATCATTACTTTTTGAGTCTTCATAACTCCCTTGATTTTTCTTGTTGTCATGGATATGTAGGATCATTTTATTGCAGATCAGGTGAATACTGGATAGTGCTTTTAGGATCTCTGGCTGCAGAATGTCTAACTGGCTGCAGAATGTCTAACTGATTGCAAAATGTATATGTAGAAGACTTGAAACATGAAATGGAATGGTTTGGAGCATGAATGTAATGTTGTATGGAATGAGTGAATATGGATAATAAAATATGGTGTAATGGAATATAAATGAAGTGAATAATGGAATGGATCACAACTTATGAAATGCAGTGAAGTATGAGAAGTGGCCTAAAATTCATGATATGTATTATTGAATTGCAGAAAAAAACATCAAAATTAAAAATCTGGGATGGAAATGAGGTGGAACATGGGGTGAAATGAATGAAGTGTGGATGAATGAATGAAATGGAGTATGGATGAATGAATGAAACGGAATATGGATGGATGAAATGAGATTGATCATAAGTGAAATGGATCTACACTTATGATTTTGTAACAACTGGTGACTTGCAGAAAAAGAACAAATTTGAAAAGCTAAAGTGTCAGAAAGATTTTGATTTCACTCTACCTTTTCTGTATAAACATGCTAATCAGTGATTGGTTTTCATGTTTATACTTTTTTTTTTTTCAATAAAGTGACTTCAGAAAATTCAATTAAGTTGATGAAGAAGAAAGATTCTTCTTCATTAACTTTACATCACTATTTTCCTGGAACTTCTTGAAAAATTCTTCTCTTGAAAGTGGCTTATGATACAGCTTCAATCTATGACCATTCACAAAAAAATTGACCTCTTCTTCATCTATTGTCCTGATTTTTATTGCTCCATTGTCAAAAAATTTCACAATTTCATTTGGCCCAAGCCAATGTGTTTGGAATTTACCTCGAAAATCTTTGAAATTTGAATCAAACAAGAGAGCCCAGTCACCTTCTTTGAACTTCTTTTCCTTGATATACTTATCATGCCATCTAGTCTATTTTGCTATTTGACTATACTTGTTTTAGGGAGCCCCCATCTTATGCGATTTGTCCAATTCATTAATGTTGCTCAATACGTGCTTTTGTGTATCTGTTAGATCAAGTCCTAGGTGAGCTTGCCTTTTGAAAGTTTGAATGCGGAACTCTATGGGAAACAAAACTTGCTTTCCATAAACAAGTTCATAAGGAGTATGACCTGTTGTTCTTCTCCATGTAGTTCTATAGGCCTGAGGGCTTCAGGAAGCCTATACGCCCAATCCTTCCTATGTAAATGAGCAGGTCTTTGTTAGGATCCTTCAATGACCTTATTAGTAGATTCCACTTGACCATTTTCTTGTGGATGATAGGGAGTAGATTTTATGTTTCTGATTATGTACCTCTCCATCATTTTTTCCACTAGCCTTGATGTGAATTGAGCTCCTTGATCGGTAACAATTTCCCTTGGGACACAAAAACGAGTAAAAATATCCTCAAAAAGAAAGTTAACTATAGATGCTTCAGTAGCAAAAATTAATGGCTTGGCTTCTACCCATTTGGTAACATAATCAGTGCAAACTAATATATATTTCTTTTGTCTTGATGGAGGACTAATAGGTCCTACAAAACCTAAAGCCCATTTTTCAAAAGGTTCAATATGTACCTGAGGCTGTAATGGCATCTCACGTAAAGGAGAAGGTTTCCCTACCCTTTGGCAACTGTCACACCTTTTGACATACTCTTTAGCATCTTTAAAAAGGGATGGCCAATAGTATCCTAAATGAAGGACCTTATAAGTTGTCCTCTTATCAGCAAAGTGTCTGCCACAAGGTTCATCATGACATTCTTTGAGAATCTCAGGCATCTCATCTTCCTGAACACATCTCCTAATGATAAAATCTGGACCTGTCTTGTACAACTCATTAGCAACCCATGAATATTTTGCACTGTCATAAATGATTTTTCTTTTGTCTCTTACATTCATTATTGAAGGAAATTTCCCTGAAACTAAATAATTAGTAATGTCAGAAAACCAAGGAGTCTGAGTAGAAATTGCAAAAAGATATTCATCAGGAAATTGATCTTCAACTGGAGTGTAATATTTGATGTTTTGGAGTCTAGATAGGAAATAAGCTACTATGTTTTGTTTTCCAGGCCTATCTAGAATGGTAATGTTAAATTCTTGTAAAATAAATAACCATCTTATGACTCTGCCATTAGTGATTGATTTGTTCATTAGGTATCTAATTACAGAATGATCTGTGTGAACAAAAGTTTCATAGCCTGTTATATAGTGTCTGAATTTATTTATGGAATGAACAACAACTAAAAAATATTTTTCAGTTACAGTATAGTTTAACTTTGAAGGAGTCAAATTTTTACTGGTATAGTAGATGGCATAAGGAATCAGGTCTTTTTGTCCTAATACTGCTCCTAGAGCTGTATCTGAGGCATCTGTTGAAATATGAAAAGGTAACTTCCAGTCAGGTCCCCTTAAAATAGGTGCTTCAGAAATTTTTGTTTTCAGGGTCTGAAAGGCTAAATGGCAATCAGAATTCCATTTGAATTCACAGTCTTTGGTAAGTAATTTGAAGAGTGGAGATGCTATCTTGGTGAATTTTTCTATAAATCTTCGATAATATCTTGTAAATCCTAGAAAACTCCTAACATCTTTTTGACAACTTGGAATAGATAAGTTAGAGATGACTTCAACTTTTGACTCATCAACTCTAATCCCATCCCCTGAAATGTGATGTCCTAAAACAATTCTTTCAGTAAACATCATAAAACACTTCTCATGACTAAGTGAAAGATTTTCTTATTTACATCTTTTTAAAACTTTTTCCAAGTTTTCTAAGGCTTCTTCAAATGTGTTTCCATAAACTGTGAAATCATCCATATATACCTCTACACAATCATGTATTAGATCCGAAAATATTCCTAATACTACCCTTTGAAATGTTGCAGGTGCATTGCATAATCCAAATGGCAATACTCGGTAAGCATAGGTACCCCAAGGACAGGTAAATGTGGTTTTGTCTTGATTCTCAAGTGCTACTTGAATTTGCTTATAACCACTAAACCCATCTAGAAATGAGAAGTACTTTTTGCCAGCTAAGGTATCTAACACCTGATCTATGAAAGGTAGGGGAAAATGATCTTTAAGAGTAGCTTTGTTTAATTCTCGGTAGTCAATATATAGCCTCCATTTACCATTTTTTATTTGGCACAATTACCAAAGGAGAAACCCACTGACTATCTGAAATAGGATAGATAAAGTTGACATTCAACAATTTCTACAATTCTTCTTTAACAATCTCCCTAAGATTTGGATTCATCCGTCTTTGAGGTTGTCTGATTGGTTTATCATTTTCCTCTATGTAGATGTGATGAGTGAAAGTCTTGGGGCTTATCCCTTTCATATTAGTGTACTCCCATGCATATGCAGAAGAATGTCTATGTAAGATCTTGACTAGCTCTTCTTGTTGAGATTTTTCTAGGTTCTTGTTTATGTTTAAAGTTTTGCCTGGAAATATCTCACTTGTAGAGCTGCCAAATTTATCCATAGAATGAAGAGACATCTGTCTTGATGATAAAAACTCAATTTTGGATTATTCTTGAAATTGTTCATGTTTGTATTCCGAAGAGCATTCAAATTTTTCTAAAGTATTCAAAATTTGACTATCTTCACTAATTTCTGAAATTGTGAAGAGAGGTTGTAAGTCTTCTTCATCTTCTATCCATTGAGTATCATATAAATCTGTAATTTTCCTTGCTGGAGGATACAAAGTGAATTTCTTAGTTGAACTACCATCAGAGATATACATATCACCGTATCTACAACTAATGAAAGCATCAGCTGTAGCTAACCAAGGTCTTCCTAATATAATAGGATGCCCTCCTAGATTATTCTTAGGAGTTAGGATCATGAAATCCACATGGTACTCCCAAGAATCTAGGGACACTGGAATGTATTCTATTACCCCATTAGGTTTGATCACAGATCTTTCTGCTAATTGTAATAATGTGGGTGTAAAGAGAAGATTAGGAAGTTTCAGTTTATCCATGATTTGTCTACTCATAATATTGATTGCTGCTCCTAAATCAATGTGTGTTTTGGATCTCAATTCCATTGATGTGAATTTTAACAACTGGATTTCCTGGGTCTAGACACTTTGGAATAGCAATCTTACCCATCACGATATCTACTATTTTTCGTGCCAGTTGAATTTTCTTTGTATCTCTTATTATTTTTCTTGTTTTCTTCATGCTCAACTCCTTTATTGTCTTTGCTAAAATTGGAATTTCCTTGATAGCTTGTAATAATGGAATCTTAATACAGACATTTCTCAGCTCATCTAGGAAATCATAATTAGGCACCATAATTTGTTTTTCTACACCTCTATCAATTTGTAATGTTTCTGGAAAGGGAGGTGTAGGAGTGGATGTTGATGGCTGCTCTAATACAGGAGTTGAAATTATTGTTTCTTTTTGTTTTGGTTTTTCAATGTTTGGGGCCTGAAAAGATGTGTCTTCTTCAATAATTTTATTTTCCCGTAGAGAATCTTCCTCAGATTTGTCTTGTTCTTGTATGATCACAGAAGGTTTCCTCTTTTCAATTATTCTTCCAGACCTAATTTGAACATCACTAAGGTATAGAGGAGTAATTAAATAAGTTGGAAACTATTGGCCTTCTATCATGTATGTACTCTGAGGATTTTTATTGTTGGGGTTTGGTATGGGTTGAGCAGGCAACTGATTTGATTTCTGAGGAAATGGTAATGGGAGTGGTTGATTTTGATGTTGTAGGTTCTGAGGATTATGTTGAAGATTTTGTTGAGGATTTTGAGGAGAAAAATGTGGGTACGGTGGATAGGATGGTGGATATTGATAGTATTGGGAGTATCTTCCATAGGGATTTTGTGCTCCTTGTGCCCAAGCTTGAGATTGATTTTGAAATTGGGACCCAGGTTGCTGCCAAGAATTCCAATTTAGTGGAGGTTGATTATACAATTGATCATGGAATCCTTGTGTTTGAGGTCCTTGCCAAGGCCTTCTAGAGACAAAATTGAGAGATTCTATGGAATTTCTAGGAGTTTCCTCTTGAAAGACAGCTTTAAGACTAGGAAGTGAAGGACGTATCTTGGTTTCATGTTTTTCTGAACAAATTACACAGGTCTCTACAACTTTTGTATCCAAAGGACATTCTCTCAAGGCATGCTTCTTTCTACATTTGAGACAAAATATGGCTAAGGCATCATATTCAGCTTTTTTCTTGTTTTGTAACTTAAGGGTGTCTATTTGTTCACTAAGACTCCCTAAGATGTTAGATTTGAATTCATCAAGCATATTCCCTATCTCTTCCCTACTTACTGTCCCAGAAGCAGACTTACTTGCCCTTGCAAGAGCAGGGTATCTTGGACCTTTTACAGTTTTGGATTTCCCTCTTGAAAGGTTGATACATAACTCAGATATTTCAGGTAATGTGAGCTGAGATATATCCCCTTTTCCCATCATGTTAAGGATATCCATCCATTCATCCCTAACTGTCTTCAACAAGAGAGCTTTTAAGGTGTCTTGATCTAATTTCTCCATTTTTGCTCTTTTGATGTTGTAATGAAATCTCTCCAACAAATCTTCCAGGTTTTCATCTTCTTTTTCTATCATCTTGAACATTTCCTCCTTATGATTGACTGGCATACAATAATCCAAATACCTCTCTAGAAATGATTGTTTCATATCTTCCCATGTCCTAATAGAACTGTTGATCAAACTCATAAACCACTTCAATGCTGCTCCTTTCAATGTTGAAGGAAATAGTTTAAGTTTTTGAGCATCTTGTAAGTAGTCGTAAGTTCTACATAGGACTTCAAATCCAAATAGGAAGGTTTCAGGATCTTTAGTTTTAATTCCATAGAAGTTTGGAAGGACAGAGCGTGAAATTTTTTTCATAGTTGTATTGGTTTCTTCATCTACTATAGGAAACCCAAAATAGCTTCCCATTTCTCTTCTACCTCTTCCTCTACCTCCTTCTCCTTCTACACCTCTACCTCTACCTCTACCCCCTCCAAATAATGTGTGTTATCCATTAAAGACTCCTCCTCCCCCTTCTTCTGCCATAGTTGATTCTTCTGTGGAAGTAAAAAAGTTTGTGTCTCTAGCAGGGGTCCTTGAATATTCTTCTAAGACAGGTTCAGTGGATGAAGTGGAAGGTATTTCTAATGGAAAATCTAATATTAAGTCTTCTAGAATTCTAGGATCAGTAAATGATGGAATGTGGGTCTGAGTTGGAGGTGTGCTATCTCTTGGTCTAGGTGAAACAAGAGGTGTTCTAGGAATCAAGCTTCTGCTTATGCTTCTTATGAATCTACCCCTTGAGTCTCTCTCTCTACGCATATCATTGTTTTTGGGAGTTAAGAAACAAGGCTACCTAGTTACACCTCCCCGACAACGACGCCAAAATGTTTGTGCTCAACTTAGTGTTCCTAAATTGAGTTCATTAATTGTCAACCAGGGCTAGTAAACTACTGAAGTGTGGTGCACTATATGTGCCTAGGTATTTGTTTCTCACTACGTTGTGTTTAGTGTTTTATGATGTTTTTGGTTTTATGGTTTTATCTTTGAAAAGGGGAAGAACTAAGTGTTGGTGAAAAGAAGCTATTGGTTATATTAAAACAGAACAAAGCCTAAACTATGGATGGAAAACAACAAATGCAAAGCTTGATAATGACTTCATTGCAAGGAAATAAATCACAACATGAGCTTGAACTTATCCAATTCATTCATTAAAGGTGTGTTGGAAGAGCTTGAGAAATGGACAAGTTAAGTGTAAGTGAAGTTCTCCTAAATAAACAATCAACTCACAATATTACAAAAAAAATGATTATTTGTAACACAGTAAGGTTTCTATTCTAGATTAACCTATGATGCTGAAGTTACCCTATTCTACAACTTGACTTATCACTACTAGGCCTTATTCAGAAGTTTAGAGATTTTCTAGAATAATGTTTGGGAAAAAGGCTATAGGTGAATTTGTAAAATCTTTGTAGAATAATCAAAGCCTTAAACTGATATTACTGACCCCTGTTCATGTGATGATGTATCAATATAAATTCAAAACAAAAGTAAGTTGTAAATAATGAAGGCCGAGATACTAATTTTGACAACTAGTACTATTTGAAATACAATGGATAACACTAGGCTAGAATGCAGTCTATCAATCTTAAAATACAGTGACTACAACTAAACTAGAATTCCATTAATATTTTCTTGAAACAAAATGAACTGAGACTGAACTAAAGTGCTACTAATCTACTTGAATTACGGTGAACAGAGTTAAACTAGAATTCCATTATCAAACTTGAAATGTAGTGACAGAGCTGAACTAAATGCCATCAACCTCTGGAGTGTTATAACTAAATTAACATGTAGCTAGTCTATGGAATTCTACAGCCCATCTCGTTCAATATGAATGATATTTTGGAAGAGTTTGTAAAAACAAGTCTGGTTGTATTATTCAATGCAATTGAACATAAACATAAGATTTGAAAGCAAGTACAACTAGGATCTAAGATACCACAGCTGTTTCTTATTCATTGTTAATGATGTTTTGGAAGAGTTTGTAGGAGTAAGACCGGCTATGACACTTAGTGTAAACAAGCATAAATCATAAAATTCAAAAGGAAATGCAACTAAAATCTACAACATCATAGCTATGCCTTATTCATCGTGATGATATTTTGGAAGAGTTTATAAGAGTAAGTCTAGCTGTGATGATTAATGTAAACAAGTATGAAACATAAACTTCAGAAACCTGCTTAATCTAGAAATGAAAAACGAGACTAAAATACTTATCTAAGCCATATGAACAAAGCTGCTCAGGTAGCAGGGGCCCTCTACCACCAGAGTAGCACCCAAAATCTACTTCAAGATTTACTCAATGCTTTCAATAAAGTGATTTTTTTTTCATTAAAAGAGAAATTACTTCAAAACAGAGTGTTTTCGGACTTCTGAAATCTAGCAATCAAACACAAAATCTAACCCTGTCCCTCGGTTTCCTGAGCCATATTTATAACAAAATTACATAACTGTCTTGAGATAACCTAGGGATAATTATCTTTCCAAATTAAAATCAAACTAGAACTTTGATGGTGGTCTCGTAATATGATTATGGACATCTTGACTGTCCTTATCCTATTAGGAGTCTATCTCCTAGTTTGAGTTCCCACGTGCATAACCACCTACAGAATTCCGTTCAAACTTCGTGGAGAGCAAAAAATGATGAGGGAATGATGTGGAATACGACCATATGTGTTTTTCTCTGAGATGACACCTGGAACCTACGTAGACATGAAGACAGCTGCAGAATCAGGAACTAGCTACAGAATGTCTGCATTCTGTAGCTAGATCTAGTTCAAAAAGTACTACAATGACAAAATCATTAAAACATAGCAAGTTAGTCATGTTATACATTCTTAAAGAAATTTTAATTAATTCTATTGATCATTTGAGCTTGTAATTAGTAATGGACAAAGGAAATGGAGTGGAATGTGGTGGAAGAAAGAACATCTTTGGAGCTCAACAGTTGTCTCCTGCAAACATGAAACATTTGCACTCCCTTGATTTATTCAATCTGTAAAATATCATCGATTAATAAAACTCATGCATACCATCTTCCCAACATCACCTGTCTTCTCCTTATTTTCTAGCCTTTACCATTTCTGTGAATCTGCTTATGTAGTTCTGTCTCCATGCTTCCACTGTGGCATTCTCTCAACATTCAGCTGTTGTCACAATAATCAATCCAACAATATCCAATCATAACACAATTCATGGCTTGAATTTCAACAATACAATATCTTCACTCAGCTACACGCAAAGTCCCTTTCTGCAACTCATTCACTGCTGGAATTATCAATCTCCGGTTAAATGTGAAAAATGTGTTTATTTCTCAATTTCAAAGAGAATTTTCTCTGATACCACTAATGGTGTAGCCCAGTTGCACCTTTACCCATAGTATACATATGATGGCTGGTTGCAGGTTCTAAATATAAACTTTCAAACTTCAAAATAACTCCTTTTAATTCATTTTTTACCTCTTCACGGTTTTCCATTGGATTATCGGTCATCAACCACCAAGTTTAGTTGCCAAAACCCAAAATGCATTATAATCCAACTATTTACTAAAATGGTAGAGTCGTAATTCAAAACCAGTAACATAAATTTTGACTATAATTGACTTATTGATAGAACCAAAGCATATTAAAACCTTTAATATGAAACACAGTACTCCAAGACAATTAAACTGGAATTTATAAAAATATCACATCCAATTTTGGGTCTAACCTCCACACATATTTTATTGCGATATCCATCCAATCAAATGTTTTGATGCAAAAACCATCAGATCTATTGCATGCTGGACAGATAATTCAAATCATATAATTGAATTTATAATTTATTGGGTTTGGTTGAGACCTTAACTCCCTACAAGTTCATCTGCGATTTTCATTTGATTTTAAATCTAAAGGCGGAAACCATCGGATCACCAAATGCCGAGTGGTTCATTTAACTTATTAAACCTACATCTGTTTACCATCGATGTTATGCACCCATTCATCCAACAGATATCGCACATTAACAAAGAAAACCTTTAAGTTTTTCCTTGTATGCAAAATGGCCAGTTTCTGAGTGCAACGTGGCACCTCCAGACCCTTATCACATTCTTCAACCTTTTTACCACTTACCACCCTTGTGTTGTGTGAAAACCGTTGGCTGATTTCCAAAACTGCTCCACCGTTCCATTTCTTTGCAAACTCCTGGTTCCAAATCGAATTCAGGGTTCTCACAAAACATATTGTTCTGGCATTAAAAAAAATTTCATCTGTTTATAAAATGATCTAGCCTTAAATTTTCCACTTCAACAGAACCGTCATTGATCTGTTGTTTCAAGTTCAACCGCTTCCTGTTCTAAACAGAAATCGGTTCAAGCATCTAATATGTGCTTTTACTGTGTCCACTATCATGATTCAACCCCAAAATATGGTCTCTCAAAAATGCATAATCCGGATCCAATACAAATTATTTATGAAAATGAATAGTCTGGAACAAACATGAATTTCCTCTGTTATTGAAAGAGATCAAGCTCTTGATTTATTTCGAAGGCTTTCTATCATTAATTCACTACCCTTTATCAATATAAATATGGTTTGAATTACAACACAAACTCCAGATTATGCACTCCAATCACACAATCCAGATTTAAAGCTTCAATCTAGACACACAAATTTGAAATCGAATGCTTAAATGCATAATTTCTTCAATGTAAATTTAACCCTCACTTCATCCAATTAGCTAATGAACACACAACAGTAAATATTCCCTGTTGGGGTCCTATGATTTGGCAAATTGGAATACCAAGTGACAAGGCAATATCAAAACCAGTCTTTAGAGCTCTAGAATCTAACCCTCCTAGTCTCAGAGAGGGATCTCTCAATTGTTTGCAAATATGTCAGCTTGTTTTCTCTTAAAAGGTTGATTTTAGGCTAGTTATTAAGCATGAGTTTGTTTCATTGTTTGGTAAGGCATAATGATCTAGGCAACATAGATAGAAAAGGGAAATCTCTAAGTCATTGGGCAATGGAGTCAAGTGGAATTTGTAAAATGTCTGTTAACATATCAAGGGTATGAGAGGGAAAATCTAACTTGGCCAGTGGATCTAAAAAGTCCCTCAAGTGAAATGAAATGGACATTAAAGGTTTAGAATGAAAAGTAGAACTAAGGGAAATTAAGAATCGTTAATTATATGTACTTCTCAACAAAGGGACTTAAAAAATTATCTGAACATGAAGAGACATTGCATAGACAGGGCTAACCATAAATTCTATAAAAGCATGATTCAACAAATAAAAATTTCAAGACAAAATTTTCAAGTAAAATCTAGGAGTCGAGGAACACTCTATCTCATCCAAATATTTCACTTTCAAGGGTAATAAAACATTCAAGATTCACAAATAACTACATTCATATAAGAGGGAGCTCCTAGACATCTTTGATTACAGCTATAAAGACCTTCAAAACAATTATCTCAGGAAGAAAAAAGGGTATGATAAAAAAATACCTCTTTGGAAAGCTACAAACAATAGTACTTTAAAGGGAGACTTCAGAAACAATTTTTAAGTGGCAGCAAGTAAGCAGGGAAAACCATAAATCATTCTTGAGACCAACTGCATTGAGCTATGTAAGAAATAAACAAGCGTAAGGTTTCAAGAGAGCAATTAAGAATTCTCTAGAATTCCTCAGCAGAGGAAAACATAAAATAGTGAAGAGTAAAGAGGTCTAAGGTGCTTCTAGGAGACATTTCTTAGCCTAAACTTTTTACTCTACTGTAGTAATAAATGATGAAATAGAATGGAAAACAGGAAAAAAAATTAACAGATTAGAATACTTCACCAGCAACCAAGCTCAGGGATCCAATGACAAAGCTTTCTCCATCAAAAAACAGGTTAAAACATCCACAAGTTTCAAAACATCAATTTCCTTTCAAATTCAGTAGAGCTATGTATTACTTCAAAGAGTCATCAAATGCCAGCAACCAACCCCTAACAAAGAGCTCCTCATAGAATTTTTATATAAGAATGAGGAGGTGGAACTCTTTTTAGGGTTCAAAATGTTATTAATTACAGAGTAAATGCTTTCCTAGCCTTGAAAACCACGCAAGGCCTAAGGTAGGAATGAGTTGCACTACTTCTCTATTTAATAACTCTGTCTTTACTTCCTGAGGATAAAGTAGGTGAAAATAATGGGTTTTAAGGCTTTCCCATGTCTTAAAATAACTGCTCTGATAGTCAAAAGATGTTCTGTTAGTGTGTCTTTGTAGGTGAAATGCAGGCTATAGGTGGTTTCAGATATTTTTATGAATTAACTTCTCTGTCCTGATGTGCTTGGGGTTGTTTTAGCCTAACATTTCCTTTAATTTTATCATTAAACCGTGTTAAGGTTGGATCTCGCTTTTTGCCTTCATAATCCATCATGCTGTCCTTAACTCTTTTCTGATTGATTTGAAACCTTTTTTCATTTGTCTTTCAACTGTGCTTTCATATTTTAATCTTCATTTCACCCTTTAATCACTATCTTTTGTACAGGTGGCTTTCTGTGCTGAATGGTTTTGCTAGAGCAATCGATGTTCATGAAGCATCGATTAAACATGGAGATTCAACCCTTAACGTCATTTTTTTTCATTTTATTGGGCCACAAAGGATCTTCATCCTCGGCCTGTGCCACCTTTTAGTGACTGTGGGATGGCTTTTAATATTCAGCCGCTATGAAACCTACACAAAAACAAAAACTAGTTATAAAAAACCTACCTTGCTTGGTTAACTTCTTCAGAGGGCTTTGTCAGAAGCGGAGGAGCGTTGCAGAAGGGGGGAAGCATGTGGAAGGAGACTCCATGGTCGAAACCATAAGAAACAGGGTTTAAACTTGAATAATGGCACGAGATTGGAAAAGCGGTTTGTGGAAAAACAGTAGTGGTTTTCACGTGGCCAGAAGGTGGTAAGCGGTAATGGGTTGGGGGAACATGAAACAGGTTAGAGAGTGACGCGTGTCCCTCTAGAGCTACCTATTTCGTGTTATAATTGCATGTTGGAGGGGTGTGGGAGAAATGAATGTGCAATGAAATGGTGACTGTTGGATTTGGGGGAATCAATGGTGGGGATTGAAAGAGAGACGATGAATAGCCTAGCGCGGTCGAGTGGGACCGGCGGGATAATGTGGGGAGGTCAGCAGTGATAGCCATTGGATTGGGTTAAATCAATGGTGGAGATTGAAATTGAGGAGTGTGAAATATATCATATGGATGGGAGAATGGATAAATGGCGAAAGAGTGATCATCGTTGGATGGGGATTAGATCGGGGCTTTGCATATCAGCGGCAAAGAGGGTTTGGGAAAAAGGAAACGAGGATCACCGATGGAGCAAGGACCATTAGATCAAGGAGATCAACAAATAAAATTTATCAGAGCTCTGTATAAATAAAAAATGGGTGGGGGACAATGAAACAATGAAACAACACCGACCGTTGGATTTAAGTAGATCAACAGCAAAGAAAACATCATTGTTTTGCATAGAGGGATAAATGGTGTGGCATAATGGAAAATGCGATGATGTGATGGCTCGATGATCGTTCGATCAGGAGGATCGATGGTCCAGATTAAATTGGGACTTCACCGAAATGAATTACTAGGGAAGAGGATAGCGGAATGGCGAAACAACACCAACCATTGGATCTGGGGGAGCCATATCAACGGTCCAAAATGCATCAGCGGGGAGGCTTGGTAAGTGTCGATCAAGAGGAACACTGGAAGTGTGATGGAGTGAGGACTGTTGGATCTGTGAGATCAATGGCCCAGATCCCATAGTCGCGGGACAACATCACAGAGAAAGAATAGAGAAGGCAGATGGAGAAGCGGAAGGGCGAAGTGGCGCGGGCCGTTGGATGGTGAAGATCAACAACCCATATTATATCGCAAAATGCATAGTGCGGAGTTAAAAAGGGGCCAATTCTTTAAGCGAACGGTCGTGGGTCTTGGTCACATGGAGAAAAGGGGCTGAGGATTTAAGCCCACGGGGGCTTAAGGCTATTTATAAGAAAAAGTCGGAAAATAGGCCGAAAAGTGGGTGTTTAGCCCTTTTTTGGTGTTCTGATAAGTATAAAAAGGAGGTTTAAACCATTTATAAAGGGGTTTTAATGGTTTTAAGGGGATTTGATGGGGAATGAAGGCTAAATGAAATTCATAGAGGGGAAAAAGGGGCAATGATGGAAACGGAGGCTTGAAACAATCTTTTTGAATCAGCAGGGCTTCTTTGAGGATTTTAAGCGAAGTTTATCAAAGGAATGGATCTTTTTGGATAATGAACACAAAGATATTTCAAAAACTCACAAGTTTTTCACAAAATATTATTTTTTGGAAATCTAGGGACTAATATAGCCATCATTAGGTATACAAGAATTATATATGGCTAACAGTGGCTCCACTTGGGGAGGACAAATTTCCTTTTAGGTGTCCAAAACCTTAGTCTATCAATCCCTAGCTTTTAGTAGAGAAGTGCCTCATCCATTGGTGTAGAATTTCTTTGTTTTCTTGCTAATTCTATTTTCATTTTGACAATTCTTCAATGACCTGCAGCATAAAAACTCTTTAAGACAACACGTCTACCTACCCAAAAATACTTGTCCTAGAATTTTTTCTTCTCTTGAGTGCACTTGGACTAGCATCTCTTTTACATATTATTTTTGAAAATAGAAAGATAAAAATATCTAAGGCTACCCTTATTTCTTCCAAGAGTCCAGATTAAACATTTGGACTCAAAAAATTCTCTACCTAATCTACTATCTGTCAAGATTAAGCCGTTTGACAGATCTGCATTCTCTATATTCTAAAACAAAAATTTAAGCATAGTCAAATCAGGATTAGGTTGTCTGATTTGTTGTAGTGTCTATGGAATAAGAAACAAGCTACACATAGACTTTTCTTTGTAGAAAATTTAACACAAAACTGTGAAGGCTTAAGATTTGAAAATAAAAGACATCCTTCTTTCTTCTTGGCTTAAGTTTTTATCATGTTAGAGACATATTTTTCTTTCTTTTATTTGGTTCATATTTTGAGCCTGTTTGAACCATTCTTTCTCTATCCTAATCTATTCTACTGATAAGCCAAGATTAAACAGTTTGTCAAATCTTCTTCACTAACCTATCAATAGTAAATTGAAATCTATCTAGTCATGATTAGGCCATATGACTAAATAGTTGTTTTTTCTTTTAGTAGTGGAATTTAAGGTTGCACACTTTTAGATTCTTCTCTTGTTGGTATGGGTTTGTACCTTTCTTCTTTAATCTGCCCTCTTTTCTTTTTCTATTTTTCATTCTTTTTCAAAGCAAAAACAAAAACTAATTAAATGCTCAGAGGCTGAGCTTATTTGATTTCCTATCTAACCTAATCTAACCTGGAAAATTTACATATTTCACTGATGAACTCCCTTTTCCAATATAGCCAATAAAGTAAATGGTTCCATGATTGGTATTTTCTTATCTCCTTGAGCATGCTAGACAAACAGGGCCACTCCCATTTCCCTTGTTTTTTAGCAGCAGTGCTAAAAAAATTCTTGCTTTTGGTCATACACTGCTTCTAACAACCTTTATCCCTTATTCAAATATCTTCAAGAAATGAGCATAGGGGTCTTGAAATAATGTGTGGTTATGAATGTTTGGAAGATAGTTTTTGACCAGGATTACTTTTTTCTCCACTGGATCAAGCTTAAGACTCTTTTGAGAAATAACTTCTTCCTCATCTTCATTATCATCTGAACTAGATGACTCATCATATATTGCAGTGCTGTCCTCTTGTAGTCTTGGTATGCTCTGATTCAGTGGACTGTACTCTGTGAAGAGATCATCATATTCTTGAGTAGGGATGTCTTTTATTACCTCAACCCTTTCAGGAGAAGGCTCCTTATCTTCAGCTTGCTCAAGAAATTCCTCTTTCTTCTCAACCTCAACATCACAACTGATAGATTGCTAACTCCCAGTTATGTGAAAGCTATTTATGATGGATTGGATTGGTTGATTGCTTCTTTGAAGTTGATGATAGTGAAGTTCATGACACCAATCAAATTTTCGTTGTCATGCATGATTAGTTTCTGCTAGAAGCTCATCATCATCATCAGACTGATAAAAAACTGGAAAATCCTTAGTATAAACAATCTCACCAATCAAACATATTAGATTATCAGTTTGTCTTTCTTTAAGCTGATATAAAATTTTATTTTCTATTTTAATACAACAAGGTTTAGTAGGTAGATGAGCAGAAGTGTTTTTTTTAAATGACGTTTTGAGGGTTGGCTGTTTTTTTAGTATCTGATCAATTTCTTCTCCTGTCAAAAGAGAAGGAATTTTATTTTTTCTCTGGATAGAAACACAATAGTCCTCTTCCTCTTGTGTTAACTGATTGTGAGGTTGGATGTCTTCTTGAGCGTCTCTTAGGGGATCTTTACTTGTGTTTGCAGGGAAACTTTGAGGATTTTCTTCTATTTCAGGTTTTGTGTTTCCTAGGAGGCTTATTGTTTTCTCAAAGCACTGCTCACTTTTTGCATTTTCATTTTGGTCGTAAAGTTCTCTTAACAATGCAATACAAGATAAAGGTATGCTGTCAGGACTTTCTTGACAACCTTCTTCATTGTTTTCTCTGTAACCTTGCTCATCATACATATTTTGCTTTTTGTATATGTCTTGTAGTGGTTGAGTTTGTGTTTGCTCAGGGAAAGGCATAGGTTACTCTGGATAATCAACATCTGTATCAACCTCATGCCTTTCCAGTTTCTTATCAAGTGAGTACACTTTTTTTCCAAATAGGTCCAATAATGTGTTTATTTTAGCTTCTCTGTCTATACTTGAATCCATTTTTATAAAAAAGAGGTCACTGTATCTTGTCAACTAGTTCAGATATTTATACCAGTGGAGTCATTAGGTATTTTGGAGGTTTTGAAGTCACTGGGTGGAAGATCTGAACTTTTCTGTCCACCAACAGTATGATTGGGTTTTCTCAATGCATTCCTAGGGGAGTTTACAAGGACTAGTAAAGTAATAGGCCTACTCGAGGCCAGTGGAGTCACCAGGTGGAAATTTTTATCTCTTTTAGAGGTAAAATGTCTTATGGTCCACCACCAATGTTTATTATGAAATCCAATCTGAAATTTTTTTGGGTTTTCTGAGTTTCTATGGTTATTGAAGGACTAATGAGTCTATAAGAGCTTGCTAGACTATTATGTACTCAGAAGTCCCACTGTGATCGCCAAAATGTTGTGGTCTTGTGATTTGGCAGATTGGCATACCAAGTGACAAGGAAACATCAAAACCAGTCTTTAGAGCTCTAGGATCTAGCCCTCCTAGTCTCAGAGAGGGATCCCTCAATTGTTTAAAAATACGTAAGATTGTTTTCTTTTAAAAGGTTGATTTTAGGCTAGTTATTAAACATGAGTTTGTTTGATTGTTTGGTTGGGAATAATGATCTAGGCAACATAGATATAAAAGGGAAATATCTAAGTCATTGGGAAATGGAGTCAAGTGGAAGTTTTAAGAAGTCTATAAACAAATCAGGGGTATCATAGGGAAAATCTAACTTGGCCAGTGGATCTACAAAGTCTCTCGGGTGAAATGAAATGGACATTAAAGGTTTAGAATGAAAAGTAGAACTAAGGGAAATTAAGAATCCTTAATTATATTTAATTCTCAATAAAGGGTCTTAAAACATTATTTGAACATGAAGAGGCATTCCATATATAGGGCTAAGCATAAATTATATAAAATCATGCTTCAAAAAATAACAATTTCAAGACAAAATTTTCAAGTAAAATCTAGGAGTCGAGGAACACTCTATTTCATCCAAAGATTTCACTTTCAAGGGTAATAAAACATTAAATATTCACAAATAACTACATTCATAGAAGAGGGAACTCCTAGACATATTTTATTACAGCTATAAAGCCTTAAAAACAATTATCTTAGCAAGAACAAAGGGTATGATCAAAACAGGCCTCTTTGGCAGACTGTAAACAATTGTAATTTAAAGGGAGACTTCAGAAACAGTTTTAAAGTGGCAGCAAGTAAGTAGGGAAAACCATAAATCATTCTTGAGACCAACTGTATTGAACTATTTAAGAAATAAACAAGCATAAGGGTTCAAGAGAGCAATTAAGAATTCTCTAGAATTCCTCAGCAGAGGAAAACATAAAACAACGAACAGTAAAGAGGTCTAAGGTGCTTCTAGGAGACATTTCTTAGCCTAAAATTTTTACTCTACTGTAGTAAGAAATGATGAAACGGAATGGAAAAAAGGAAAAAAATTAAATAGATTAGAATACTTCACCAGCAGCCAAGCTCAGGGATCCAATGACAGAGCTTTCTCCATCTACAAACAGGTTAAAACATCCACAGGTTTCAGAACATAAATTTCCTTTCAAATTCATTAGAGCTATGTATTACATAAAAGAGTCATCAAATTCCAGAAAACAACCCCTAACAAAGAGCTCCTAATAGAGTATTTATAGAAGAATGAGGAGCTAGAAATATTTTTAGGGTTCCAAATGTTATTAATTACAGAGTAAATTCATTCCTGGCCTTGAAAACCACGCAAGGCCTAAGGTAGGATGAGTTGCACTACTTGTTGAGCCCCAAATATGTCCCTTTCTTTCACCCAATTTCACTTCATTTCCTTTGTCCCTTATCAATTACAGTCTTAAATGATCAATAGGATTAATTAAAGCCACTTTAGGAATGTATACAATGACTGACTTGCTATATTTTCATGGTTTTGTTGTTGTAGTAATTTTTTACTAGACTCAGCTACAGAATGCAGCCATTCTGTAGCTATTTGCCTATTCCGCAACTATCTTCATGTTCTCATAGGTTACAGGTGTCACTTCAAATAAAAACGCACATGGTTGAATTCCACAACACTCCCCCATCATCTCTTGCTCTCTACGAAGTCTGATCAAGAATATATAGGTGGTTATGCACGTGGAAGAGATCAAAACTAAGAAGCAGATTCCTACCAGGACAGGGACTCTACAGATGTCTCCAGCAAGAGTACGAGGCTTCCATAAGAGTTATAATTTGATTTTAATTGGGAAAGAAACTTATCCCTATTTCCTCTCAAGGGTATTTATGTATTTCTTTTATAAGAATGACTCAGGAGACCGAGAGACAGTTAGCTAGATTGATGTTTTGTTGTTAGATCTCAAAAGTCCGTAATACTCTGTTTTTGAAGAATTTTCTATTTAATGAAAGAAATTCAACTTCATTGCATGATATAAGGCAATCTTGAGGAGATTTGTATGCTAATCCAGTGGTAGAGGGCCCCTACTGCTTGAGAATTTCTATGCATATTGTTTAGATAAGTAACTTTAGCCTTGTTTCATTCCTAGCTCAAGTAGTTTTCTGAACTTTATGTTTTTATGCTCATTCACATCAAATGTTACAGCTAGTCTTGTTCTTATGAATTACTCCAAAATGTCACTAAAATTGAATGAGACATAGCTGTGGTGTTTTAGAGTCTAGTTGCATTTTTTCTGAACTTCATATCTTTATGCTCACTGACATCAATTGTTACAGCCAATCTTTCTCTTATGAATTGTTCCAAAATATCACTCACTGAATGAGACAGAGCTGTAGTATTTCAGTGACTAGTTGCACTTTAGATTAGTTGTAAAACTCCAGAGGTTAATGGCACTCTAGTTCAATTCTGTTCACTGTATTTCAAGTTTGATTGGTTGCACTCTTGTTCAGTTCTGTTTAATGTATTTCCGGTTTCATTAGTTAGTTGCATGCTAGTTTTGTTCCATTAGACTTCAAGGCCTTCATTATTTACAAAATACTCTTGTTATTAATCTCTTCCAACACATCATCATATGGACAGGAATTAGTGATATCAATTGAAGGTCTTGACTGTTCTGCAATCTCTTATAATTTTACAAATAGCCTTTTTTTTCCAAAACTATTCCAAAAGATTTCTAACTTTCGAATGAGGCTTAGTAGTGACAATTTGAGTTGCAGAATGGATTAATTTCATTATCATAGGATAATTTAGAATAGAGTCACTCACTATGTTGCAGACTATCTTTTCCAAATGTGTTCCAACAAATTTCTAGCCATGGATGGGATTTTCTCTGTGATATTGTAGATTGTTGTTTACTTAGAAGAACCTCATTGCATTAAAATTATCCTTTTCTAAATTTATTCCAACATATTTCTAATGAATGAATTGGAATGAGTTAATGTTATGAGCTATTCAATTCATGTTATGAGTTAGTTTTCTTGTTAAAGTTTTTAATTTTCTGTTCTCAAGTGCCATACATAGTTTAGAATAGGTTTTTCTCTGTTTCAGTGTGACCAACAACTTCTCTTTACTAACACTTAGTTCTTTTCCTCTTAGAATAAAAATACAAAACCAAAAACATTGGAAAAACACTAAACACAACGTAGTGAGAAACAGATACCTAGGCACATATTGCACTTCACTTCAACAGTTTACTAACCCTGGTTGAAAATTTATGACATCAGTTTAGGAACACTAATTTGAGCAAACATTTTGGCACCGTTGTCGGGGAAGTGTAACTAGGTAGCCTTGTTTCTTACCTCCCAAAAACAATGACATGCGTAGAGAAAGAGACTCAAGGGGTAGATTCATAAGAAGAAGAAGCTTGATTCCTAAAACACCACTTGTTTCACCAAGACCTAGAGCCAACACATCTCCAAATCAAACCCACATTCCATTGTTTACTGATCCTAGAATTCCAGAGAACTTAAGAGCAGATATTCCATTAGAAATATCTTCCACTTTATCCACTGAACCTGTCTTAGAAGAAGATCCTGAGACCCCTGCTAGGCACATGAACTTTTCAACTTCCATAGAAGAATCAACTATGGCAGAAGAAGGGGGAGGAGGAGTTTTTAATGGAGAACACACACTATTTGGAGGGGGTAGAGGTAGAGGTAGAGGAGAAGGAGGTAGAGGTACAGAAGGAGAAGGAGGCAGAGGAAGAGGTAGAAGAGAAATGGGAAGCTCTTTTGGGTTTCCTATAGTAGATGAAGAAACCAATGCAACTATGAAAACCATTTCACCCTCTGTCCTTCCAAACTTTTATGGACTCAAAACTGAAGATCCTGAAACCTTCCTATTTGAATTTGAAGTCCTATGTAGAACCTATGACTACTTACAAGATGCTCAAAAACTTAAACTATTCCCTTCAACATTGAAAGGAGCAGCATTAAAATGGTTTATGAGTTTGATCAAAAGTTCTATTAGGACATGGGAAGACATGAAACAAGAATTTCTAGAGAGGTATTTGGATTACTATATGCCAGTCAACCATAAGGAGGAAGTGTTTAAAATTTTACAAAAAGAGGATGAAAATTTGGAAGATTTGTTGGAGAGGTTTAACTATAACATCAAGAGGGAAAAAATGGAAAATTTAGATCAAGACACTTTGAAAGCTCTCTTATTGAAGAAAATTAGGGATGAATGGTTAGATATCCTTAACATGATGGGAAAAGGGGATATATCTCAGCTCACATTACCTGAAATAGCTAAATTATGTATCAACCTTTCAAGAGGGAAATCTAAAACTGTAAAAGGACCAAGAGACCCTGCTCTTGCAAGGGCAAGCAAATCTGCTTCTGGGACAGTAAGTAGGGCAGAAATAGGACATATGCTTGATGAATTCAAATCTAATATTTTGGGGAGTCTTAGTGAACAAAGAGACACCCTTAAGTTACAAAACAAGCAGAAAATTGAATCTGATGCCTTAGCAATATTTTGTCCCAAATGTAGAAAGAAGCATGCCTTGAGAGAGTGCACTTTGGATGAAAAAGTAGTAGAGACCTATGTAATTTGTTCAGAAAAACATGAGACCAAGAGTTTTCCTTCACTTCATGGTCTTAAAGTTGTCTTTCAAGAAGAAACCTCTACAAATTCCACAGAATCTCTCAATTTTGTCTCTAGAAGGCCGTGGCAAGGACCTTAAACACAAGGATTCCATGATCAGATGTATAATCAACCTCCACCAAATTGGAATTCTTGGCAGCAACCTTGGCCCCAATTCCAAAATCAATCTCAAACTTGGGCGCAAGGAGCACAAAATCCCTATGGAAGATACTCTCAGTACTATCAATATCCACCATATCCACATTTCCCTCCTCAACAGAATTTTCAACAAAATCCTCAACAAAATCCTTAAAATCCACCACTTCCATTACCATTTCCACAGAAAACAAATCAGTTGCCTACCCAACCCATACCAAACCCCAACAATAAAAATCCTCAGAATACATACATGATAGAAGGCCAACAGTTTCCAACTTATTTGATTACTCCTTTAGACCTTAGTAATGTTCAACTTAGGTCTGCAAGAATACTTGAAAAGAAGAAACATTCTGTAATCATACAAGAGAAAAACAACTCTGAGGAAGATTCTCTACTGGTGAATAAAATTCTTGAAGAGAACACACATTTCCAAGACCCAAACATTGAAAAATAAAAACAAAAAGAACCAATAATTTCAACTCTTATATTAGAGCAGCCATCAACATCCACTTCTACACCTCCTTTTCCAGAAAGATTACAAATTGATAGGGGTGTAGAAAAACAAATTATGGTGCCTAAGTATGATTTCCTAGATGATCTGAGAAATTTTTGTATTAAGATCCCATTATCGCAAGCTATCAAGGAAATTCCAATCTTAGCAAAGAAAATAAAGGAGTTGAGCATGAAGAAAACAGGAAAAAGAATAAGAGAGACAAAGAAAATTCAACTGGCAGGAAAAATAGCAGATATCATGATGGTTAAGATTTCCATTCCAAAGTATCTAGACCCAAGAAATCTAGTTGTTAAAATAAACATCAATGGAACTGAGATCCAAAACACACTTATTGATTTAGGAGCAGCAATCAATATCATGAGTAGACAAATCATGGATAAACTGAAACTTCCTAATCTTCTTTTTACACCCACATTATTACAATTAGCAGACAGATTTGTGATTAAACTTGATGGGGTAATAGAAGACATTCCAGTGTCCCTAGACCCTTGGAAGTATCTTGTGGATTTTATGATCCTAAATCCTAAGAGAAATCTAGAAGGGCATCCTAAATATGACCTTGGTTAGCTACAACTGATGCTTTCACTAGTTGTAGATCCAGTGATATGTACATCTCTGATGGTAGTTCAACCAAGAAATTTACCTTGTATCCTCTAGAAAAAAAAATTACAGAATTAGATGATACTCAATGGATAGAGGATGAAGAAGACTTACAACCTCTCTTCACAATTTCAGAAATTAGTGAAGATAGCCAGATTTTGAATACCTTAGAAAACTTTGAATCCTCTTCGGAATACAAACATGAAAAATTTCAAGAAGAATCCAACATTGAGTTTTTATCATCAAGACAGATGTCTCTCTATTCCATGGATAAATTTGGCAGCTCTACAATTGATATATTTCCAGGCAAAACTTTAAACATAAACAGGAACCTAGAGAAATCTCAACAAGTAGAGCTAGTCAAGATATTATAGAGACATTCTTCTGCATATGCATGGGAGTACACTAATATGAAAGGGATAAGCCCCAAGACTTGCACTCATCACATCTACATAGAGGAAAATTGTAAACCAATCAGACAACCTCAAAGACAGATGAATCCAAATCTTAGGGAAATTGTTAAAGAAGAATTACAAAAATTGTTAAATGTCAACTTTATCTATCCCATTTCAGATAGTTAGTGGGTTTCTCCTTTGGTAATTGTGCCAAAGAAAAATGGTAAATGGAGGGTATGTATTGACTACCGAGAATTAAACAAAGCTACTCTTAAAGATCATTTTCCCCTACCTTTCATAGATCAGGTGTTAGATACATTAGTTGGAAAAAAGTACTTCTCATTTTTAGATGGGTTTAGTGGTTATAACCGAATTCAAGTATCACTTGAAGATCAAGTCAAAACCACATTTACCTGTCCTTGGGGTTCCTATGCTTACCGAGTATTGCCATTTGGATTATGCAATGCACCTGCAACATTCCAAAGGGAAGTACTAGGAATTTTTTTACATCTAATAAATGATTGTGTAGAGGTATATATGGATGATTTCACAGTTTATGGAAATACATTTGAAGAAGCCTTAGCAAACTTGGAAAAAGTTTTAAAGAGATGTAAAGAAGAAAATCTTTCACTAAGTCATGAGAAGTGTTTTATGTTGTTTTTTGAAGGAATTGTTTTAGGACATCACATTTTAGGGGATGGGATTAGAGTTGATGAGTCAAAAGTTGAAGTAATCTCTAACTTATCTATTCCAAGTTGTCAAAAATATTTTAGGATTTTTCTCGGATTTACAGGATATTATCGAAGGTTTATAGAAAACTTCACCAAGATAGCATCTCCACTTTTCAAATTACTTACCAATGACTGTGAATTCAAGTGGAATCCTGATTGCCAGTTAGCCTTTGAGACCCTGAAAACAAAAATTTCTGAAGCACCTATTTTAAGGGGACCTAACTGGAAGTTACCTTTTCATATTTCAACAGATGCCTTAGATACAACTTTAGGAGCAGTATTAGGACAAAAATACCTGATTCCTTATGCCATCTACTATACAAGTAAAAATTTGACTCCTTCAGAGTTAAATTATACTGTAACTGAAAAAGATTTTTTAGCTGTTGCTCATGCCATATACAAATTCAGACACTACATAACAGGCTATGAAACTTTTATTCACACAGATCACTCTGCAATTAGATATCTAATGAAGAAATCAATTACTAATGGCAGAGTTATAAGATGGTTATTGCTTTTACATGGATTTAACATTACCATTCTAGATAGGCCTGGAAAACAAAACACAGTAGATGATTCCTATCTAGACTCCAAAAAATCAAAGATAACACCCCAGTTGAAGATCAATTCCCTGATGAATATATTTTTGCAATTTATCTCAAACTCCTTGGTTTGCTGATATTGCTAATTATTTAGTTTCAGGGAAAGTTCCTTTAATAATTAATTCAAGAGACAAAAGATAAAACATTTATGATAGTGCAAAATATTCATGGGTTGTTAATGAGTTATACAAAACAGGTCCAGATTTTGTCATTAGGAGATGTGTTCGGGAAGATGAGATGCCTGAGATCCTCAAGGCATGTCATGATGAACCTTGTGGCAGACACTTTGTTGATAAAAGGACAACTTATAAGGTCCTTCATTTAGGATACTATTGGCCATCCCTTTTTAAAGATGCTAAAGAGTATGTCAAAAGGTGTGATAGTTGCCAAAGGGTAGGAAAACCTTCTCCTTCAAGTGAGATGCCATTGCAGCCTCAAGTACATATTGAACCTTTTGAAAAATGGGCTTTAGATTTTGTAGGAACTATTAGTCCTCCATCAAGACAAAATAAATATATATTAGTTTGCACTGATTATGTTACCAAATGGGTAGAGGCCAAGCCATTACTTTCTACTACTGAAGCATCTATAGTTAATTTTATTTTTGAGGATATTTTTACTCGTTTTGGTGTCCCAAGGGAAATTGTTACAGATCAAGGAGCTCAATTCACATCAAGGCTAGTGGAACAAATGATGGAGAGGTACAAAATCAGACACAGAAAATCTACTCCCTATCATCCACAAGCAAATGGTCAAGTGGAATCTACCAATAAAGTCATTGAAGGGATCCTAACAAAGACTGTTCATTTACATAGAAGAGATTGGGAAAACAGGCTTCCTGAAGCCTTGTGCGCCTATAGAACTACATAGAGAAGCACAAAAAGTCATACTCCCTATGAACTTATTTATGGAAAAGAAGTTTTGTTTCCCATAGAGTTTCAAATTCAAACTTTTTAAATGGCTGTTCAGCTAGGACTTGATCTAACAGAGGCACAAAAGCATAGATTGGAGCAGATTGATGAATTGGATGAGATCAGACAAGATGCAGTTCAAAAAACAAGTATAGTCCAACAGCAAAGGACTAGATGGCATGATAAGTACATCAAGGAAAATAATTTCAAAGAAGGTGACTAGGCTCTCTTGTTTGATTCAAAGTTCAAATATTTTCAAGGTAAATTCCAAACACATTGGCTTGGGCCATATGAAATTATGAGAATTTTTTACAATGGAGCAATAAAAATCAGGAAAATAGATGAAGAGAAGGTCAATTTTCTTGTAAATGGTCATAGATTGAAGCTGTATCATAAGCCACTTTCAAGAGAAGAATTTGTCAAAAGATTCCAGGAAAACAGTGATGTGAAGTTAATGAAGAAGAATTTTTCTTCTTCATCAACTTAGTTGAATTTTTCTAAATTCAAATGAAAAAAATAAATAAATAAAGTATAAACATGAAAAATAATCAGTGATTAGCATGTTTATACAGAAAAGATAAAGTGAAAATCAAAATCCTTTTGACACTTTAGCTTTTCAAATTTGTTCTTTTTCTGCAAGTAGCTATCACAAGATCATAAGTCTCACTCCATCATGTCTCACTTCATTCATATTTCATTCATTCCACTCATCCATACTTCATTCACTCCATTCCATGGTCCACTTCATTTTCATCTCAGATTTTTAAAATTTGATCTCTTTCTGCAATTGAATATTACAAATCATAAGCTGCAGACCACTTTTCACATTTCACTCCACTTTACATTTATAATCCATGTCATTCCATTACATTTCACTTCACTCATGCTCCATTACACCATATTTCATGATCCATTCTAATTCACTTCATACAACATTCCATTCCATGTCTCAAAGCTCCTACAGGTATATTCTGCAATCGGACATTCTGCAGCCAGTCAGACATTCTGCATCCAGCTAGACATTCTGCAACTAGATATCCTGAAGGCAACTATCCAGCAATCACTTTTTCACCAAAAAATTGACCCTGCACACCTATGTCAACAAGAAAAATCAAAGGGATTATGAAGACTAAAGCATCAATGATTTTCAAAGGAGGAAAAAGCATATCAAAACCACAAAAATTAAAGGAAAGGCAAAGGTAAAGTTGTGAAATTATTATGATGATATAATATGAAAGTTATAGTATAGTTAAGTCATGTATGATTCGAAAATTTGTTTTGATTATTCATGTTGATCATGCCTATTAAACCTATCATAAAAAATTTGGACAAAATCCCTTTCATTCCGCCATTTCAAATCATCATTTAAAACTTAACGGTTAAGTACTGAAGTGACCTATTCGGTCACGTCACTAGCCGAAGTATTCAATGATGATTTTGAATTTCCCACGAGATGTTTCTGCGGTATTTTCTACCATGATGGCTCTCAAACTCATTAATTCATCTGAATCACCCTCACCATATTTCACTCATTCTATAACCTCTTCATGTCATCCTTCCATAGCTAATTTATGCTGCATAAACAGAGAAGGCACCTTTGGGGTAAAAACAACTCTTTAACAACCATTTTCACCGTAGATAGAAGAGAAGTAAATTTAAGGTTGGGAAGAGAAGCCATGGGTCTCATAGTAAGTTCCGAACCAGTCAGAACCAAATACTTAGAGGGTTACCCACATATTAGAGAAATGCTACAGCAGGTTGGGTGGTTACAGTTTTTGGAAAAATTTAATGGTTTTCATAAAGAGGTAACTAAGACATTTGCACAGTCCTTCAATGGAGTAGAAGTTGAAATAGGAGATGTTAAATTCACTATTATAGAATATTTCATAGCAGAAGCAACGGAATTACCCAGGCAAGGTGAACGATGGTTCAAAAATAGGGAATTTCATAATGAGGCATGGAGGAAAATGCTCAAAACACCAGGTATGGATATTTCCATTTTTAAGAAGGGCATTCCTAGCTCAACACTGAAGAATAAATGGCAGAATATGTTGCTCATTTTGAAAAAATTTATAACTTGTGAGGGAAGGTTTGGTACCCTTTATGTTTATCATATTCGGTTAATGATGCATTTCTTAGATGAAGAAATCAATTTACCTTTTTTCCTACTTCATAGTCTGAAGAGAATGGCCTCTAATGTTCAAAAGAGGGTTCAATTCCTGGAAAACACTTTGTACCACCATGGCCTGGCTAAAATCCTAATTGAACATCATTTGAGAAAGGTGGGAGAAAATTGGGATGAGTTTCTAGTAAGGAATCACTTTGAAGAACCCAAGGAATCTCCATCTGAAGACAAACTTATAAGAAGAAGCAGGAGAAGGAAAATTTCCAAATCTGTTGAAACTAAAACTGGTAAGTCCATAAAAGAGGACAGTGAGGAGATAATTTCTGAGAAATTGGCTGAAATTAAGAAACATCTTAAAAAGGAGAAGATGATAAGAAGGTATTCCAAGGAGAGAGGTGAAGGACCATCTCAACCAAGACGAAGCCACAGACTTAAAGGTATATTGAAGAAAACATGGATTAGACAAATGAGAATCATAAACATTGAGGATGAAGAGACACCAACTGATAGATCCGTTAAGTACCAATATGAAGAGGATCTTGATGAAGAAACTCTAGAGATAGACCCAGCACAACAACAAATCTATAATTATTTTGAGTCATTGGAAAAGAGAGCCTCAGAAAGTAGAGGAAGAACTCCTAGCCCATCAGAATCTGCAATTGATGTACTAAGAAGAGACAAATATGAGTTAGAAGTATTCAATAGGCACATAAAGAATGAAAATGAAATTTTGAGGCAGCAGGTTAAGCTGAAAAGTGATATGAATACAACTCTCTCTCTGCAAATGGAAAAGTTGTACAAGGCTAGTGAGAAATTGAAGAAGAAAAATACAAAGTTGAGCAGGGCACTTATAAATTTGAGATTCAATTTGGTCATAAGGAAGCCTAGGAGGCCATTGAATATTAGGTAAAGAAAAATAAGGAGCTTGTATTTTCTAGCAGAAGTCTCAGAATACATGAATTAATTACATGAGGACATGCAAAGACTTTGCAGTGGGGGTATGTTGAGCCCCAAAGATGTCCCTTTATTTCATCCAATTTCACTTCATTTCCTTTGTCCCTTATCAATTATAGGCTTAAATGATCAATAGGATTAATTAAAGTCACTTTAGGAATGTATACAATAACTGACTAGCTATATTTTCATGGTTTTGTTGTTGTAGTAATTTTTGACTAGACTCAGCTACAGAATGCAACCATTCTGTAGCTAGTCGCCTATTCCGCAGCTATCTTCATGTTCTCATAGGTTAAATTTGTCACTTCAAAGAAAAACGAATATGGTTGAATTCCACAACACTCCCCCATCATCTCTTGCTCTCTACGAAGTCTAAGCAAGAATCTATAGGTGGTTATGCACGTCGAAGAGATCAAAACTAAGAAGCAAATTCCTACCAAGATAGGGACTCTACAGATGTCTCCAGCAAGAGTACGAGGCTTCCATAAGAGTTCTCATTTGATTTTAATTAGGAAAGACACTTATCCCTATTTCCTCTCAAGGGTATTTATGTATTTCTTTTATAATAATGACTCGGGAGACCGAGAGACAATTAGCTAGATTGATGTTTTGTTGTTAGATCTCAAAAGTTCGTAAGACTCTGTTTCTGAAGAATTTTATCTAATGAAAGACATTCAACTTCATTGCATGATCTAAGGCAATCTTGAGGATATTTGTATCCTAATCCGGTGGTAGACGGCCTCTGCTACCCGAGAAGCTCTATGCGTATTGTTTAGATAAGTAACTTTAGCCTTGTTTCATTCCTAGTTCAAGTAGTTTTCTGAACTTTATGTTTTTATGCTCATTTACATCAAATGTTATAGCTAGTTTTGTTCTTATGAATTACTCCAAAATATCACTAACACTGAATGAGACATAGCTGTGGTGTTTTAGAGTCTAGTTGCATTTTTTCTGAACTTCATATTTTTATGCTCAGTGACATCAATTGTTACAGCCAATCTTGCTCTTATGAATTGTTCCAAAATATCACTAACATCGAATGAGACAGAGCTGTAGTATTTCAGTGACTAGTTGCACTTTAGTTTAGTTGTAAAACTCCGGAGGTTAATGGCACTCTAGTTCAATTATGTTCACTGTATTTCAAGTTTGATTGGTTGCACTCTTGTTCAGTTTTGTTTAATGTATATCCAGTTTCATTAGTTAGTTGTATGCTAGTTTTGTTACACTAGACTTCAAGGCCTTCATTATTTACAAAATACTCTTGTTATTAATCTCTTCCAACACATCATAATATGGACAAGAATTAGTGATATCAGTTCAAGGTCTTGACTGTTCTGCAATCTCTTATAATTTTACAAATAGCCCTTTTTTTTCCAAAACTATTCCAAAAGATTTCTAACTTTCGAATGAGGCTTAGTAGTGACAATTTGAGTTGCAGAATGGATTAATTTTAGTATCATAGGATAATTTAGAATAGAGTCACTCACTATGTTGCAGACTATCTTTTCCAAATGTGTTCCAACAAATTTCTAGCCATGGATGGGATTTTCTATGTGATATTGTAGATTGTTGTTTACTTAGAAGAACCTCATTGCATTAAACTTATCATTTTCTCAAGTTATTCCAACATATTTCTAATGAATGAATTGGAATGAGTTCATGTTATGAGTTATTGAATTCATGTTATGAGTTACTTTTCTTGTTAAAGTTTTTCATTTTCTATTCTCAAGTGCCATACATAGTTTAGAATAGGTTTTTCTCTGTTTTAGTGTGACCAACAACTTCTCTTTACCAACACTTAGTTCTTTTCCTCTTAGAATAAAAACACAAAACCAAAAACATTGGAAAAACACTAAACACAACGTAGTGAGAAATAGATACCTAGGCACATATAGTGCACTTCACTTCAATAGTTTACTAGCCCTGGTTGACAATTTATGACATCAATTTAGGAACACTAAGTTGAGCAGACATTTTGGCGCCGTTGCCGGGGAAGTGTAACTAGGTAGCCTTGTTTCTTACCTCCCAAAAACAATGACATGCATAGAGAAAGAGACTCAAGGGGTAGATTCATAAGAAGCAGAAGCTTGATTCCTAGAACACCACTTGTTTCACCAAGACCAAGAGTTAGCACACCTCCAACTCAAACCCACATTCCATCCTTTACTGATCCTAGACTTCCAGAGGACTTAAGATCAGATATTCCATTAGAAAGACCTTCCAATTTACCCATTGAACCTGTCTTAGAAGAAGATTCAGGAACCCCTACTAGGGACTTAAACTTTTCAACTTCCACAGAAGAATCAACTATGGCAGAAGAAGGGGGAGGAGGAGTTTTTAATGGAGAACACACACTATTTGGAGGGGGTAGAGGTAGAGGAGAAGGAGGTAGAGGTGCAGAAGGAGAAGGAGGTAGAGGTGAAGAAGGAGGTAGAGGAAGAGGTAGAAGGGAAATGGGAAGCTCTTTTGGGTTTCCTATAGTAGATGAAGAAACCAATGCAACTATGAAAAATATTTCACCCTCTGTCCTTCCAAAATTTTATGGACTCAGAAATGAAGATCCTGAAACCTTCCTATTTGAATTTGAAGTCCTATGTAGAACCTATGATTACTTACAAGATGCTCAAAAACTTAAACTATTCCCTTCAACATTGAAAGGAGCAGCATTAAAATGGTTTATGAGTTTGATCAACAGTTCTATTAGGACATGGGAAGACATGAAACAAGCATTTCTAGAGAGGTATTTGGATTACTGTATGCCAGTCAACCATAAGGAGGAAGTGTTTAAAATGTTACAAAAGGAGGATGAAAATTTGGAAGATTTGTTGGAGAGGTTTAACTATAACATCAAGAGGGCAAAAATGGAAAACTTAGATCAAGACACTTTGAAAGCTCTCTTATTGAAGACAATTAGGGATGAATGGTTATATATCCTTAACATGATGGGAAAAGGGGATATATCTCAGCTCACATTACCTGAAATAGCTGAATTATGTATCAACCTTTCAAGAGGGAAATCTAAAACTATAAAAGGACCAAGAGACCCTGCTCTTGCAAGGGCAAGTAAGTCTGCTTCTGGGACAGTAAGTAGGGCAGAAATAGGACATATGCTTGATGAATTCAAATCTGATATTTTAGGGAGTCTTAGTGAACAAATAGACACCCTTAAGTTACAAAACAAGCAAAAAGTTGAATCTGATGCCTTAGCAATCTTTTGTCCCAAATGTAGAAAGAAGCATGCCTTGAGAGAGTTCCCTTTGGATGCAAAAGTAGTAGAGACCTGTGTAATTTGTTCAGAAAAACATGAGACCAAGAGTTGTCCTTCACTTCCTGGTCTTAAAGTTGTCTTTCAAGAAGAAACCTCTACAAATTCCACAGAATCTCTCAATTTTGTCTCTAGAAGGTCGTGGAAAGGACCTCAAACACAAGGATTCCATGATCAGATGTATAATCAACCCCCACCAAATTGGAATTCTTGGCAGCAACTTTGGCCCAAATTCCAAAATAAATCTCAAAATTGGGCACAAGGAGCACAAAATCCCTATGGAAGATACTCTCAGTACTATCAATATCCACCATATCCACATTTCCCTCCTCAACAGAATTTTCAACAAAATCCTCAAAATCCACCACTTCCATTACCATTTCCTCAGAAAACAAATAAGTTTCCTGCCCAACCCATACCAAACCCCAACAATAAAAATCCTTAGAATACATACATGATATAAGGCCAATAGTTTCCAACTTATTTTATTACTCCTTTAGACCTTAGTGATGTTCAACTTAGGTCTGGAATAATACTTGAAAAGAAGAAACCTTCTGTAATCATACAAGAGCAAAACAACTCTGAGGAAGAATCTCTACCGGTGAATAAAAGTCTTGAAGAGAACACACCTTTCCAAGACCCAAACATTGAAAAATCAAAACAAAAAGAACCAATAATTTCAACTCCTATATTAGAGCAGCCATCAACATCCACTTCTACACCTCCTTTTCCAGAAAGATTACAAATTGATAGGGGTGTAGAGAAACAAATTATGGTGCCTAATTATGATTTCCGAGATGAGCTGAGAAATGTTTGTATTAAGATCCCATTATTACAAGCCATCAAGGAAATTCCAATCTTAGAAAAAACAATAAAGGAGTTGAGCATGAAGAAAACAAGGAAAAGAATAAGAGAGATAAAGAAAATTAAAATGGCAGGAAAAATAGAAGATATCATGATGGGTAAGATGGTTATTCCAAAGTATCTAGACCTAGGAAATCCAGTTGTTAAAATTCACATTAATGGAATTGAGATCCAAAACACACTTATTGATTTAGGAGCAACAATCAATATCATGAGTAGACAAATCATGGATAAACTGAAACTTCCTAATCTTCTTTTTACACCCACATTATTAAAATTAGCAGACAGATCTGTGATCAAACCTGATGGGGTAATAGAAGACATTCCAGTGTCCCTAGATTCTTGGGAGTACCCTGTGGATTTCATGATCCTAACTCCTAAGAATAATCTAGGAGGGCATCCTATTATATTAGGAAGACCTTGATTAGCTACAGCTGATGCTTTCATTAGTTGTAGATCCGGTGATATGTACATCTCTGATGGTAGTTCAACCAATAAATTTACCTTGTATCCTCCAGCAAAAACAATTACAGAATTAGATGATACTCAATGGATAGAGGATGAAGAAGACTTACAACCTCTTTTCACAATTTCAAAAATTAGTGAAGATAGTCAGATTCTGAATACCTTAGAAAACTTTGAATCCTCTTCGGAATACAAACATGAAAAATTTCAAGAAGAATCCAACATTGAGTTTTTATCATCAAGACATATGTCTCTCTATTCCATGGATAAATTTGGCAGCTCTACAATTGAGATATTTCCAGGAAAAACTTTAAACATAAACAAGAACCTAGAGAAATCTCAACAAGAAGAGCTAGTCAAGATATTACAGAGACATTCTTCTGCATATGCATGGGAGTACACTGATATGAAAGGGATAAGCCCTAAGACTTTCACTCATCACATCTACATAGAGGAAAATTGTAAACCAATCAGACAACCTCAAAGAAGGATGAATCCAAATCTTAGGGAGATTGTTAAAGAAGAATTGCAGAAATTGTTGAATGTCAACTTTATCTATCCTATTTCAGATAGTCAGTGGGTTTCTCCTTCGGTAATTGTGCCAAAGAAAAATGGTAAATGGAGGGTATGTATTGACTACCGAGAATTAAACAAAGCTACTCTTAAAGATCATTTTCCCCTACCTTTCATAGATCAGGTGTTAGATACATTAGCTGGAAAAAATTACTTCTCATTTTTAGATGGGTTCAGTGGTTATAACAAAATTCAAGTAGCACTTGAAGATCAAGACACAACCACATTTACTTGTCCTTGGGGTACCTATGCTTACTGAGTATTGCCATTTGGATTATGCAATGCACCTGCAACATTTCAAAAGGCAGTACTAGGAATTTTTTCAGATCTAATACATGATTCTGTAGAGGTATATATGGATGATTTCACAGTTTATGAAAACACATTTGAAGAATCCTTAGAAAACTTGGAAAAAGTTTTAAAGAGATGTAAAGAACAAAATCTTTCACTAAGTCACGAGAAGTGTTTTATGATGTTTTATGAAGGAATTTTTTTAGGACATCACATTTCAGGGGATGGAATTAGAGTTGATGAGTCAAAAGTTGAAGTCATCTCTAACTTATCTATTCCAAGTTGTCAAAAATATGTTAGGAGTTTTCTCAGATTTACAGGATATTATCGAAGGTTTATAGAAAACTTCACCAAGATAGCATCTCCACTTTTCAAATTACTTACCAAGGACTGTGAATTCAAGTGGAATCCTGATTGCCAGTTAGCCAAATTTCAATATTTTTGGCTAAGAACCCTGCTTATCATTTGAATGCAAAGCACATCGATGTTCAATATCACTTTGTGATATATATGGTTTAGGATAAAAATGTATTTCTGGTAAGGGTGGACACTTTGAAGAATGTTGCATATGCATTGACAAAGTCTCTGAGCAGTAATAAGTTATATTGGTGTAGAGAAACAATGGGACTTACAGGGCTAGATCAATTACTAAGCTCTCTTGTAGCCCCTTGTGGAAACAAAAAAACAAGTGTGAGAATGTTGGGTATTGTGTGCTATATTCTTTCCATGATTATAAGTAGGTGCAGAGCAAGGGATATGAGGGGTGTGACAGCCCCCCTTGCCGGTGGGTTTGCAGGGGAATGGTAGCCCCCATGCACGGGGTCCAGGGTAGCACCACGAGAACAAAATTTTGGACCCTATTTTAGGTGGGCAGACTCGCTTATGGTTTTGTGCTTGGTTTTGCATATGGTTTTTGGCATGATGGTTTTCGGGTCATGGTATTTTTGTAAATATGGTCAAGTAAATATGGTTATGTTCTAATCCAACGTTAATGGATTTGGGTTTATGAATGCTTCAACATGTATAAAGATGTGTTGTAACACTAAAGGGAATATACTAAAAAAAAAAACTGGTAGTCCTAGTTTGGGATTCAGGCAAAAATATCTATTGATATCTCTTTTGTGTTTTATCCTCTCGCTATTTTTTATTTTCTATTTTTAAGAATTCCTTTGCAGATAATTTATGTACAGGGTTAAAAACTACATTTGGTATCAGATACCACATATAATTTATGTACAGGGTTAAAACCTTCACATCTTAGGTGGCAAGATTTCTTCCTTTTTGTATATGAGGAATTAAGGAGAAGTACCAAGAATAAGGCTTAGGAGTAACCCAATTGTCCCAGAGAGAAATTTTTAGAGAATTGTGACAATTTGTCTATTATGTAAGCACAATTTTCTTGATGATATGGATCGAGTTCTTATTGGTGAATTCATCTAGTCCATTTCCTTGGGGGTAGTAATTAGTAGAATGTTTCAACATGATCCCATTTTCCAAAGAAAAATCATATAACCTTAATTATGAAAAATAATTTTCATTATCAAAGAAAAGTGAGGTTGGAACACCGAACCCGGTAATTAAGTTTCAATTGAGAAATTGAATTAGCTCTTGATCATTCACTTGTCTAAGGGGCACAACTTCAACCCACCTTGTAAAATAATATGGTGTTGTGATAATGTTCCTGTTGCTACTTTGAGGAATGCAGATTTATTTACCCAATCACATCCAAACCCTATTATATAAATTTTCCTTCTACTGCAATGGGTTGGAGTTGAGCATTTGATCATATCTCTCTTCAGGAACATATTTTATAGATGGAGATTTTGTGTGCATATGCATGAGAGTCTCTAAATGACGTAGGAAAATAATAACCCGCCCTCATAATATTGTGTGATATCGTATCACCAAAATAGTGTCATCTTTCCAGTCCATCATGAAGTTCCTTTAAGAACTTCTCATCATCATAAGATTCCAAACATTTCAACAAAACACCATTATGTTGTTTCTGAAATAGATCTCCATGGACCAACTAATAATAAAAAGCTTTTAATTTGATGGCCCTTTTCTTCTTCATTGATAAATAAGAAGGAAAATTTCTTTGTTCTATATATTTCCTCAATAATGCATACTAGGAAGATGGTGTGTTTGGTATGGGTGCAAAATCATTATTATATTACATCTTAATCTATGTCTCCCATCCTAAAATTTCTTCTTCATGTGTATTTGTGGCTCTTGTGGAGATATTACACAAGCCATGACCTTTGACTGTTTGAAAAAAATTAAACAAAAAACCATATTCTTGTAATAAATTCATCCAATTGGGTCTTCATTCCCCTAATTCCTCAAGCAGAGTCAAAGATCTAATTATGGGAAGAGGATTGAACATTATGACATTATTTTTAAGAATATAAGGCCTAAATTCTTTGAAAACATTGTACAACACATAAGCTTGCTTTTCCATATTAGGATAGTTCAGTTTTGATCCTTGCATTTCCATACTCATAAAGGAGATAGGTCGTTCATTGCCTTGGTCATATTTCTGAGTCAAAATGACTGCTAGTGAAGAATATGAATCAAATTTATAGAGCATGAAATCCTCATCAAAATTGGAACTATAGATAGTAGGATATTTAGCTATAGATTAATTCATCTCTATGAAATATTACTTATCCTTTTGGTTCCATTTATAAACCACATCCTTCTTGATCATATCTTACAGTGGTTTCATAATTTGGGAATAATTTGAAATAATCTTTCGAAGATAATTAAAATTTTCCAAAAATGATTGAATGTCTTTCTTACCATTTGGATATAGGATTTGAGTGATGGATTTGACATGCTCAGGGTCAAATATAATACAACTCATCACAATGATATTTCCTAAGATATTCCCTTTGGACATCGCAAAAAATATTTTCTTAGGATTGAGAAATATACCATATTTTCTGCAATGCTAAAAAATAAGTCTTGGAGGACATAAATGAGTTGATATTTTCTTCGAGAACATTGTTACATCATCGAGATACACCACCACACTCTAACCAATTAGCCCTATAAACACAACATCCAATTATCTTTGAAATGTAGCTCCGACATTTATAAGTCAAAAGGGAATACGTCTAAAAGTGAATGTTCCCAATTTGGTTATGAAATTAGCCTTTAATCTATTTGGCACAAAAACGATTACCTAGTTATAGCCAAAAAAATCCATCCAGTAAGGAGAACATCTCAAAAACTAAAACCATTTGGAGGATATGCTCCACGGAGGAAACTAAGTAGTTATCTTTATTTGAAGCGTGATTGAGATTTCTAAAATTAACACATACGTGGATATCCTTAGGTTTCTTCCTTATCATGACTAAATTTGAGACCCACGTCGAATTCCTGACACTAAAAATAATCTTTTCATCCAAAAACTTCTTTAATTATTTTTGTATGAGAGGCTGAAGTGTCAGATGTACCTTTATTAGTTTTTGATGAAAACTCTTGATGCCATCAAGTTGAATGAAACTCACATCCATTTTCTTTGATTTATCATTAATGTTTTTGGAAACAGAGAAAGGCATAACATTTTCCATACACCAGAGTTAACTAGACAATTATGCATATTATAATTAAAGATCTCAAATGTCAACAAAAAGGGATATACTGAGGATTTTGAATTAAGATTCGCCACATTAAAAATGGATTCAAGACTTACCAAAACTTTGGCTTGACTGTAATAATAAGTCTTAGAGGAAGAATTGGGCTTGCAGGTTGAAGGAAAGGATTAAAATGTCTTGATAATCAACTAGTTTTCCTAAGTATATTGGCTAGCTTAAAGAGATATATTTTCTTGTACTTTCTTCAAATATTTAATTATTCTATAATCCATATCAGAATATACACTTTCATCTTTGGATGGTTGGGATGAGGTAATTGGTTGAAAAGGTTTGTTGGCTACTTTCGAAGTGTTAGAACTACTTTTAGCAGTCCATAACATACTCTTTAAAGCCTCCTAGGTTGAAGATATTGGAGTTTAATTCTAAGAAAGGTATTTCGAGGGAAATATCATTCTGAAACTTTCCTTCTTCATATCATACAATGTATGTTCAGAAACTAGTCGTTTATTCCTCATATTGTAAGTCTTAGGAGGATTAGCGAAAGGTGTCTCTCTAATCGAGGCTTCACCAACTGTTGGAATCTCACCTTATCTAACAATATCCAAGGCCATTACAGATGATCTAGCATTATCTTCAGGCATAGATGACTCATATTCCTCTTTTAATTTATCTACCTGGTCTTCAATGATATGATCATCAAGAACTTTATTTACCATCCTAATTATTTTGTGCAACCATTGTGGTAATGTTTTTTCAAAATGATTATCTTGGTGGAAAGTGCAATAATTGTCCATACCTAATTAATCCACAATGTGATTCATGTTCAAATTTATGTCTACATAGTTATTTGATTACTACTCTTCTTAAAAAATGGCTTGAAATATCTTCTATCAAAAGATATTTCACTTGTCTTTATTTTCAAATCAGACACCTCAATAGTTAATTGTTTTAGAAAATTCACTAAACTTCCAAAATCAAACACTTCTTTATCACCAGACTTACTAGATAAAGCTTGATATTTTTTTCCAGTGATACTTGGTTTATCATGGGCCTCATGTACTGCTCCTATAGCGATCATGTCCTTCTAACGATAATTTCTTTCGCAAAATTCTCAATTAAAGTAGTCTCCATTTCCCTCTTAACGAAAATATCAATGTTATACAACAACATGGAATTGTAGTAGTAAATCGTGATAGAATCATGGGGAGTCACATAATTTGGAAAATTGGTCAGTATAGTCATGAAAATATTATTGAAATATTTGACCTTCTGTTTCTTCCCCATAATCAACAAACTTAACTCGTTAAAAATAATTGCAAGTGTCTTCTCTTCATCAAAATTTTCTAGGAAATATTTTTGAACTCATCCCAAGTCCTAATGGCCATGGGAAGAGTATGATACTAGACATTAGGCTTATTCTCAAATCTATATAGAAACAATATACAAGAGATATATTCATATCGCACCTTCATAATCTTTAATAATAGATAAAAATTCTTAATGTGGTTTTCCACATAAATCCATTTGTCTGGGTCATACTTAGTGAGATAATTTTGATATGAAGAGGTAAATCATGAATAATATCTTAAATAGGAAGGGTGGATTGTTTCATCTATGCCATAGGTTGTGGTTTATTTTCTGCCATATTATTGATGTTTTCACCACTTTTTGAATCTGAGCCTGAGCCTTTTCTATCATTAAAAAAATTTCGTCTATTCCTTAAATTCTCTTAATTATTAGGTCATCCAACATGTTCAACATTCTCAAGGGATCCCTGGTTCTAACCCTATAGAATATCCCCTTCAATATTCACTCCTGTTGGCTCGAGGGGTTCTGACCCAGGTTCAGAGGTTAAGGTTTGCCAATAAACCCCTATACTACTGGCCCTTTCGGCAGTGACCTGCTTGCGCAGGCCAAAGTCTCACCTGAAGCAGTATGGGAGGGTTCTGGAACTAGGTTTCCGCACCCTGAGAGAGAGTAGGTAAATCAAGAAGATCTAAGTTCAAAGCCTAACTGATTTACAAAAAACAGATCTATTCGCAGGTTCGCTAATCAGTACAGTCCAAAGTTAACTGAGCTACTATTAGTCATAGATCTAATCAGCACCTTTGCATCAGCCATATCACATGTAGTATCATAAATGCATGAATAATAGAGCACAAGAATACTTAAGATTATAACAAAGACAGATCCACAGCAAAAAATGATAACCAACAGTATGTGTAACGGATCCAACAGTTTGCATCAACAGTAATACATTAACTTAGATAACACAGAGATACTCCAACCAAATTTCGCATATATTATCATCCAAAACCCAATACAATCTAACACAGCCTGTGGACATAGCCAGCAGGGTCCACACAAATCAGGACTGAGGATCTCTGCGCACACAGTCAGCAGGAGTCCTTGCCGTAGCAACCCAAATAGATCTAACAATTTTCATTTATCATCAATATCTATTATTTCCTACCTATGACTCAAAAATGTTTATATATTTATACCGATTTAGCCTACACATCCAATGGTCCACAAACCATGGTTTGTGGAATCTTGGTCTACCCTTCACCTATTACAATGCATTAGGGGCTTTGACCTACCCCAAAACCCCTGCATTAGACTAAATATTACAAAAATATACTGAAATGGACAAAATTCACAGCTTTAGGAGACCCAGTTCCAACAGTCCCCCAAAACAATTTTGTGACTCATCCCGAGTCACTGTGATGGTGGGGTCTCCACCTGTGCCTGCAATAATCTAATTGCCTCAACCAATGGAGGTAGAATTCCTTCAGTCTGAGAAACAGAACTTTTTGCGATGCCAACCAAATTTTCTGAAATCGGGCCTTCCATCACAGCAGTGACACTCTCTAGAGTCTAGTTCAGCTACTTAACGACGACATCAACATCTTGTGAAAGCTTGAGGGCCTCAGTAGCCTAAGGCTTCAGGAGGTCGCCGAGGGCCTTCTTCTTTTCCCAAAGTTCATCAATATCAACCTGGAGGATGTGACTAGTGCACAGCCGTGTCAAATGCTGGGCATGAACTAAAGTGGGTAGGGTGGCTTCTAACATCTTGAACTCTTCTTCTTTCTATCGCAGGTCCTGGTTGATGCCACGTAGGATCGGGTCATGTTGGACCTTGGTCCATAGTTTCATGGTCATTTCTAATAATTTGGCACCCTGTGCGATTTACCTTGTAATGGCGTTCGTAGCCACATTGATAAGCGCAGTTCGTTGGGCCCATACCTCTGGAGGTGTTCTAGGCTACAACTTATCCTGGAGGTCAGCGATCTGCTGCTCCATCAGTGTCTTGACAATCTGAACCTCCTCCTGGGAGGCCTTTAGTGTTGTGATCAACCTTTAAACCTTTTCCTAAGAGGTGGCTATGGTCGAGATCTCTGTGGTAACATCTGCGCAAAGTTGGTGAATCATGTTTTCGAGCTCCATTTAATTTGTGGTGGCGAGGCACACTTAATGTTCTTTGCATCAATTATCTGTTCAGCCACTCCGAGCTGTTGGTACACTTGTTGGTCTCGATGGCGAATTTCCTAAAATATAGATGTGTGGAGACCCTGGAAGGCCTCAGGAGGTAGCCTAGCTAAATTTAGCTAGACTTCTATACTGGCTTGGACTTGGATTCCAAGGTTGGGTGGACTGATCACAAGGGTTGCGCCAGGTAGAGAGCAGAGGTGACTTTCTTCTGTAACGAATGTTGTGCTACTGGTGGCTGAGGGTTTGCATACCTGTGTCACACTGGTTTGCAATGTGTTTGTCTTCATCTGTAGCACACATAGCTCAGCCTGGATTATGTCAACCACAACTTTCTACTACTCTTCTAAGGCTACCCATCAGTCCTTTGTGGAAAGAGTGACCGCATTAGCGATTTGTTCAATGTCTCCATCAGTCAACGTGACTGACTCATCTCGTTCTGTTTGCTGAGAGTGCTGCTTCTTGAGGGGCATTTTGACAGGCTTTCTTGTTCGCTTCGTACCATGGGAGGAGGCAAGTTCGCCTGCATCTAGTCCTTCTGTACTTAGGTCTGGCTATGAATCTACCTAAGTCTCCGCCTCGACATCATTTTCAAGGGTCTTCTTTTGCTACGAATCCTTTTGTGTGACTACCCCTATGCCTTGTTTGGTACTCTTGGTTGCACCTCTGATATCCTTGATGATGATAGGGGGGTGACTTGTGATGTGCTAGTTCCTTCAACGCCCTTCGCCCTAGTTTTGAAGGCGATCTTCTATGCATGAGGCCAGAGTGCAATGATGTTGTCAATTTATTCATCTGCCACCATATAAGGGAGCGAAGTCCAGGCTTTATCGTTGTGTTCTCTGATCTGGACATTGTGCATAGTGATATGAAATGCTGCAATGCCCTTGTATATATCATACATGGCAAGAGACAACTGTGGTTGGGAGTTAATGGCTACAGCCAAGTTACTCTAAAAGAGGACCCAAAATACTTGGTTCTCCTCGAGACGTTGCGGATCCTTAGAATCCCATGTGTGCATAGTGAGCCCCTTTGCACATGTCTGGGGTAAGCTCAGGGAGGACTGGCTCTACAGGGACTTCCCAAGTGACCAACTCTATGAAGAACAATAAGCAAGAATAACAAAATACATGTCCCTGCTCCTGGGAATCGTGAACATTAGTCAGAAACTCATGACACAAATACTGGGCTAAGTTAAAACATACCCCTTTCCCGCATTGGCCTGCTAATCGAATTACATAGGCTGGGATAGAGGTGACCTAGAATTTTCTCATCATTTTTCATGCCAACAAAGTTGTGCCCAACTGCATACCTTGGTCGTTGACAGACTTGATTATAAAACCCTGAGTATTGTGCTCCACATGGTAGATTTTACGCAAATACTCAATATTTTCCGCCTCATAATTTTTACCCACGCGCTCTAGAGGGTTTTTTCCATCCATGGGAAGTCCAGTAATTATTTGAACCAGTGCAGCGTCGATGGGGATATTTTCCTGGATCCACGGGAAGCCATCATGAATTAGGGTAAGCAACTGTTGTGCTAGCTGGTCCGTGACGTTGTAGTGACTGAAGTGTGGCATCCTTAGAAATTTCAGGAGCCCAGACTTGGTCAATCCATGCACCCAGCGCTGAGGAAAAATTTTGATCCCATTGTCTACATGAATCATTTCAAGGTATAAGTCAAGCACCATCTTAAGGAAGGCCTCCAAACTGGCCAAGTCGTGATCATCAAATTTGATCTCGTGAAGCTTCCCACCAGGTTCACCAATGATAGGGACCTCTCCTAGGGTCAGTGACATCTGAAAATAAGTGATCAGGCCATTGATTTTCTTTTGCATGCATGTTGAGGTCCTGCATGACTGGATGAAGGGGATAACCAGTTGATCAGTTCGGCAGGTTGGGTCTCCTCCTGAGCATAATGCACCTTGGGCTTCGTCTTCAGGGATTTTATGTTCTGCGGGGAAGTACGAGGCTTCCCCCCAACCCATTTTGTGGGTATCAGGGGTTTCCCTGAGCGTTCTGATTTTTCCTTTCTCTTCTTTATGACTGGGGTGGAGAAAACTTCTTTAGCTTCAGACTCAATCTCCACCACTTCCTCAGTGCCTTGTTCCGTCGAGATTATTAGTTTCGAGGGTTTAGCAAGATACATAATTGTCGTCCTAGTGTGAAAGACAAACTTGGGATTGCTACTGTTAGAGGGAGCAGGTTGCTCAGACATGAAAGAGATGCTATAGGCATTGAAATTCTTACAGCACAAATTCGTCCAGGAAAAACATGCCAAGTACAAGCTATTCAAAAGATACAGAACCCTTGTGTGATCTAGCCCACCTGTTATATAGCTTTGGATATCACCCAATGGCAAGGTATACTTCATGTGGAGCTTAATATCAAGTAAAAATTAAAATATCTCCAAAAATTCCCTCATTAAATGTTGGCTGCCCGCCCCATCCAATGGTAATTTTTTCTTTTTACCAGATTTGACTATTCTAATGGCTAGTTTTCGCACCCTGGGTGTGCTCAGCATACCCCTACCCTCCAGGGCTCCCCTGCGCTTTGATCATACCTACAGCACTCCTAGAACACCTTTTGCAATCTGATTATATTCCTTCCAAATATAATTCTATGTCGTCGGTGCACTTCCCTGGGCTTGACTATGATTTAAATTTTCTTTTCCTGAAACAACAACAACCACCAGTACATTCCCCCCCCCCCAACACGGGCTTATTCACCAGGTAATTTAAAGCTGAATGATCTATAAAAATCTTAAAGTTTCCTCCTAACATATAGTTTTGATACTTCTGTAGTGTATAGACCATGGCCAACCCTTCCCTCTCCATGGTGGAATAATTGCGCTCTGCACTCGAGAGTTTTTGACTAGCAAATGCAATTGGGTAATCAATGTCTCTGGGGCCAGGCTGCGTAATGACCACTCCCAGGGAAATCCCAAAAACATCAACATGAACATGAAATACGTTTTCCCAATCGGGAAAAATAAGGATAGGTGTGGATACCATCTTTTCCTTGAGTATCTCAAAGCTCTTTTGGCACTCGTCATCCCGAAAGAATGAAACATCTTTCTTAAGCAGCTTTTCTAGAGGTGTTGTGATTAGTGCATATCCATGAATGAATTTTTTGTAGTAGTCAGTATGTCCAAGGATAAAACGTGGCTATTTCTCAGTCGTAGGCATTGCCAGATTGATGATAACTGCCACTTTCGCAGGGTCCACCATCAACCCTTGTCGGAAAACTATATGTCCGAGAAAGATTCTTAGGGGTACGTAGAAGATAAATTTTTTAATATTTATGGAAATGTGGTGTTTCTGGCAGACATCCAACATCATGTGTAGGTACGAAACATGTGCCTTTACTAAGCCAAATATAGTCCAATCATCGAAATATACTTCTGGAAATTTGTGGATGAATTCCTTGAACACTACTACCACTATGCACAAGAAGATAGCAGGGGCATTATTGAGTCAAAACGGCATGACTATATACTGGAAGGATCCCCATTCGGTGACAAATGTAGTTTTGCTACGATCTTCTGGTGTGATTCTAATCTGATGGTATCCCGAGAACCCGTCAGTGAATGAGTATGCTTCCTGGCCTCCTACACTATCCAGGATCTCATCGGAGAATTGTGTCTAAAAGGGGTCATATACGCAGGTGTCATTTATCTTCTATAATTCCACACAGATTCATATTTCTCCCTTTGTTTTCCTTTCCTGAACCACCATTGGACTTACCCAATCTGACTGCTCGACTAGCTCGATAATACCTACGACGAGAATTTTATCGATTTCCTCCTTAACCTTCTTCTTATACTTAGGGTTCAAACGATAAGGCTACTACTTTATAGGGTGCGCATCTAGTTTTAGCATGATGCGCATAACCCCTAGATCCCCTGTGATCGCTTTGAGCTTCGAAAACTTGGTTGGGAATAATTCTTGATCTTCTATAAGCAATTCAGCAACTTTGCTTATAGTGTCATCATCCTAGTAGTCCCCAATTTCAGCCAACTTAGGCTTCTCTTCCATACTGATGTTAACTTCTCGTAGCTTCAGAGGTTTCGTAACATCCACCATGTGTAACAAAGGTCCTGCAACTTTGTGTTCCCCCTTTGATTATGGGATCGAGACATTGTGTGGATCTTCATCACACTCTTCTATGCTGATATTGCGGTAGTTGACAATATCCTGCATCTGTGTTTCCCATGTGGGTATTTTTCCTACTACGTATGGGCTATATTCACCAAATAAAAAGGTATTGATATCTTTCAAAGCTTCATCAAGTGCCTTCGATCCTCCTGTTAACCCGAATGTCCCCAAAAATTCATCCTTTAAGGTTTCCCAATAGTGGGTGTGTTGATGTAGCTTCGCATCTAGGTACCATGTGGTGGGAATTGGTCCCAAGGCATGAATAAACAAGTGAACCCATTCTTCTATAGTACGATCAGACCATTTCTCCATCCGGGAAAAACAATATTCGTGCAAATCCCCTGGGCAAAGAAATATCTTGACACACATGTTAGTTGAAGGCTCAAATCATAGGACCATCATATCCTGACATTCCTCCCACTCCTATAATGCCTCCTTATGCGTGTCCCACCATCTTGCAGGTGTTGCATGCAGAGCTAGGTTAAGGGCCCATAGCCTTTGGTCTCTTGGAACCTCAGCTTCAAATATCCATAAAAATTCTTTTATGCTATCGAAACCATCCAAGTAGGGTAGCTCTCTTACCTCAGAGGATATGCAACAAAAGTCCCTGGTGATTCGTAAGCAAAGCAGTGCAGAGACATTATGCAACTGGTTTTGCCAATTTTCCATTTCCTCATCAGAGTCGGAGAAGCATTCGTTATCCATTTCCCAGCAAAGCACACCATCGGCCATAGGATTGATCTAGTCTTCGTCCGTCACAGTTAACTTATAGATGTGGCCCACCTATTCTTCCTCAAGCACTGTATCTGTATACCTTTCTCCTTCTGCGGGGTCTAGTAGTAAAATCACCTGTGTTCCTTCACTTTCAAACACCATGTTTATTTTCTTCAAATTGATAATATCGCCCATATCAATGGCCAAGTCCAATCCTAGGAGTGTCGAGTAAGGGTCCACATCTTCTATAATCTGAATGATTTCAAAGTCAACTCGGATCTTAAATCCTGCAATATCTACCACGATCTTTGATATTCTTCCTAACAGGATGATCTTTTACTGGTTTTCCATACACAGCTCAATAGTGGACCATTCCAACTTAGGTTCTCCCATTCAGTGCCAAGTATGTTTAGGTAGTACGTTCACATCTGATCCCAAGTCTAGAATAACTTGATCCATCTCGTAATCAATGATCTGTGTGGTCAACCGCATCTCCCTACCAGTGTGTCTCTTATGCTTATATAGTTTGTGCACATCCTTAACTTCCATAGTTGGGGTTGTCTTTTCTTCGCTGCTATCTATCAAGGCTTGGAGGTTTTCTACAGCCTGTTGGTTTAAAAGCAACTTCATACAAGCCTGCAGGAATGGTTTGACCTCATCATCTACTTTGAGGTTCGCAGGGGTTTGAGGAGTAGGTGCCTCATCCTTAGCAAAGTCTTGGCAAGCTATGACAAATGTTTCCTTTTCTTTCTATAAGTCCAAAGCTTCTTGTTTAATGGCTTCTTTATGGATAAGAGGCTCTATCTCAATTTTCTTTGCAGCTCCTCTAGTGGCCATGCTACTACACATTATAACATTAATACTTGGTTCTTCGTCTCGGGGTTTTTCCTTGACCCTTTGTATATTCTGTGTAGGTGTATACTGCTTCTCCTACATCTTGGCTATCAGAATTGGGCAATCTTCAATAACATGATCCAGTTGTCTACAGTATCTGCAGGATTATCTCGTAGGGTTCGTGCAATCCCTTGCAAAGTGCCCTATTTCTCCATAGTTATAGAAAATCAATTTTCCTCTCCCCCTTCCTATGCTTCCACCCTGGCCATCTCCCTTGCCCCTAGCTGGGGAGCCACCTATGCCCGATGGGGATCTTAGCGAGGATAGATCTAACTGCACCCTATATAGATTTCCTCGATATATCATCAAGTTGAATGTCCAGTAGTTTTGTTCATCATGGCCTACAGATATGAAGAGATGGCACCACTATTGCTTTATTTCAGGGACATATGCAGCAAGGCAGGGGCAATGGTTGGTATTGCGCAACCCAACAATGCAACAATCATCGCACCAAATCACCATTCCACTTGGTCCTGCAGCTTCCCTAGGACGCAACGGACTGGGTCCCCCATCCTGTATGTAGTCTGCTAGCTGAGGAAAATTATCCTTGGTGTATCCATTCACCCTACATCGTATGCACCATATTTCAGGGCTAGCCTTTTCTCCTTGCTCCTTCTGTAGATTTTGGATCTCCATGTGCATTTCCTTTAGCTGGCCCTGTATCTACTACACTCCTAACTGGGTATCATCTCTTGGTGCAGCCTATAGCTTTATTGCAATTTCTAGGGCCTTTTCCTGTGATTCAATGGCTAGATGTCCCATTAGCCCATGTAGGTGGTGCATCAGCATAGAAATGAACCACTCCATGTGTTGTATTTCATCATACATGAATCCTCCTTCTCTAATTACCTTCTTTAATCGTTGGTTAGCATCCCATATGGAATTGGATGGTCCCTGCTTGAAATCCTTGAGATCGTTCACTATCTGAGAGTATCTTGAACTATTGTTTCAAGGAATTTTTAATATCTTCAATGTTTGCATTTACATGCCATTCAATGTATCCCATATACTAGTCCAAGGCTCTTCCTTCAAAGACAAGGGATGGCTGCGCTCTTTTCACCAGATCACTAGCTACATTCTGTGGAGTCCATGTCGATCCTGCGACAAACCAGAACCGATACATATCTTCATCTCCTACGCCTTTGAAGGTAGGTAGCTTCATGTGCGGGCCATATCATCTTCTGGCTATGGCAGTGGTGAGCTATTATCCCTATGAGGGTTCAAAGGTGGCGTAGATGGAGAGCTCTGCGTGGCAAAGTTTCTTACTAGACTGTAGACAGATCGATCACCTTCTTGATTAGTTGTATAGTATTTACCACTACGCTTTGTACCCTCACTTTGATCAGATCTCATTCACTCTATATGACTACATAGAATGCTCTTTTCACACAATAAGATCTTAATTAGTAGTGGTAGACTTTTTAGAAACTTACCATGGAAACCCTTGAAGAACCTTCATTCCGCTTCTGAGTAGGACACCAATTGATCAATTGCAAATTATATCACAAACCTTCCTATCACACTGTCCACCCAGTGATATATTGTGCGAGTTATGGTGTTATCAGTCTCTTCTAATTACCAAATCAGCTCTGGGGTCCACTATGTGACCCGTTCGTCCTTCTAACACTTCTGGAAATCTACGAGCCTTGTGAGTCACTCCTGAAGCTCGATCGCAAATGTCACAAATGAAATATCGTAGATCTCTGTGAAGATGTACTTATTCTTCCACTCCTCTGTGGTTAGCTTTTTACTGTGATTCTCTCTTACTGCAAATTCCTGAATTTTCTTTTCGAACCACTTGTCAATCTCTTTCCTCTCAGGTCTCCAATGTGTTCTTGGCATCACCCGATCTCTCTCTCAAATTCTCCTGGTCTTGGCAATGAAACCATTTGTTGGCTCGAGGGGTCCTGACCCAGGTTTGGAGGTTAAGGTTTGCTAATAAACCCCTATACTACTACCCCTTTCAGTAGTGACCTGCTTGCGTAGGCCAAAGTATCACTCGAAGCGGTATGGGAGGGTGCTGGAACCAGGTTTCCACACCCTAAGAGAGAGTAGGTAAATCAAGCAAATCCAAGTTCGCAGCCTAACCGATTTACATAAAACAAATCTATTTGTAGGTTTACTAATCAGTATAGTCCACAGTTAAGCAAGCTACTATCAGTCATAGATCTAATCAGCACCTTCGCATCAGCCATATCACATGTAGTATCATAAACACATGAACACTAGAGCATAGGAATAGTCCATATTATAAAAAATACAGATCCACAACAACAACGGATAACCAACAGTAAGTGTAATGGATCCAAAAGTTCGCATCAATAGTAATACATTAACTCAGATAACGCAGAGATAATCTAACTAGATTCACATATATTATCATCCAAAACCCAATACAATCCAACACAGCCTACGCACATAGCCAGTAAGGTCCACACGCAGCGGGACTAAGGATCTCCATGCACATAGCCAGCAGGAGTCCTTACCCTAGCAACCCAAACATATCTAACAATTCGCAACTATCATCAATCTCTATTCTTTCCTGCCTATGACTCAAAAGGTTTATCTATTTATACCAATTTAGCCTACACATCCAATGGTCCGAAAACCATGGTTTGTGGACTCTTGGTCTACCCTTGACCTGTTACAATGCATTAGGGGATTTTACCCACACCAAAACCCCTATGTTACACTAAATATTACAAAAATATACAGAAATGGACAAATTTGTAGCTTTAGGAGACCCTGTTCCAACAACTCCTTCAGTATTCTATGAATTGACTTGACTTTCGGTGTTCTCTACTAAGTTTATTTGTGTAGAATGTATTAAATCATCTAAAGAAATGTCAACCAATTATTGAATTGTACTAGCTAACACTCCTTTATGATTATTTTGAGGTTGGTTCATGTGCTTATGTGGTAAGATAGATGTTACAAGAATAATTCCAAGCCTTCTAGCATATTCATAGGAAATAGGTTGAAGGGATATTAATTGGTCATTAGTTCAGGACTATGTTGAGGGGATTCAATTTCAGGCATTTCCCAAGTATGAGGAGTCAATGATTGTGAATGGGGTTGGTTATTTTATTTCTCATAGGCCCTAGGGAAAGAACGAGTTATACTAGCCATACAATTTTGGCCTTCCTTCTAGGCCAAATTTGTTTCCAGTAGTTATGGAATCTCCCCAATAAAAAATCCAAACTAGACTCGACAGTGTTTGGGTTAAGAGTCCAATAAAGTATGTGATACTAATATCCACCATGTTTTTTATGTTTTGTTTTGGACAAAATGAATAACAAGAATTAGAAAACAAATAAATATTTTGATAAATACAGGTTAAAGAAACTTTATGGAAAATTAAAATATCTTATGGACATAACAAAAAATAAATAACATGACATGAATCTTAAAGAATCATGTTAGCAACAATTCAATTAAAATTCATGTATAAAGAGAGATTCATTTATTGATTATGAATTACTTACTAACAGATAAAAAACATAAAATAATAAATAGCATACAATACCAAGTGTGATATGTGCTTAAATCAACAAATAAATTCATTAACATAAACACGTGGAAGCATAAACCTATACCATCAAATCATCGCATGAAAATTCTCACAATGCTCAATAACAAATGTAAGGAATTGTGTAACCTGGCTCAAAGACCTTCTAAAAATTAGGCTAAAATATCCATAACACGATCACATGAAATTCCCATGAAATCCTTTAGTGGAAATGAAAATCCACCACTTGAATTTTCAAAAATACCTATAAACTCTTAAAACAATATGCAAAAATCAAGTCCAAAACTACTGGTCCCTTACATCTAGCAATGAGTTTATATTTATAGAAGGTAGGGTGACTTTTCACCTACCATGACCTTTCACCTACCCTCATGATTCTTCAAGTTTCACATGAATTTCTATTTTAATTTTAATAAAGCACAAATTACATAAAAATTAAATAAACAAATCATCCTCATTCAACTAGCCTAGTGATGGAAAGATCTCGATATTTTTCTTGTATATCCCTAACAAAATATGATTTCCAAAATTTGTATTCAACAATGATAATTAAGATCTTATGTTGTAGTTCATCTCCATACGTTGTGATGCGTTCTAATGCATTTGGTATCAAGCCTAGTGTTTTATCTTACACATGGTTCAACAACATTGAAATATTTGTGTGTAGCTTCACGGTGGAGATTGTCTCTAGCAACAACTTTATTTATTAAATAAAAAATTCCTTGAATATATTTCTTGACTTATTCTATTGATCTTGTTTCACCTAATACAACAATAGAAGGTACTACTTATACCTTGACAAAATATTCCAACCCACTATGCAAGGACTTATAAGAAACCATTATTTTTTCCATGTCTTTGCTCAACTTCTCATGTGATTGCATCTTGATTTTGACATTCACTTTATCCTTTTTTGTTGTTATCCATTTTTTTCTAGGAAGTTCCTTAGGCACATTAGGGAATTTCATGTTGCATTCATACATGAGATAAACTGCCAAGGATGCTAGTTTAATTGACATTCCTCTTTCTTTTAACTCACCTTGCATGTTGGGAATGGAGCCATTACTTGATGTAGGGACAACATTTCATTATAGACAAGATCCATAGCTTCTTCTAGCACCCTAAATTCTTCAAGAATAGGCACCTGCAAATCCTCACCTCAGGAGTGTGAGATCAACAAATTTTGGTTCTCATTTTGTAGTTGTAGATACTTTTACTTAGAAAGGACCAACTTTTCTTTCAATTATTAAAATTATTTTGATAATATGTCTATGTTTAGTTTTATGGAAGCTGCAAAAGTGGTCTTGGAAGAAGTCATCACTCCAAGGTTCATTGCAGTGTCCATTACAATTTCCATTTTTGTAATGACTGATATGGTTTTTCCTAGATTCTTTGCCAACCATATGCACCTTTTCTGTATGATATTACACTTGAATTGGTAAAAATTAATCCTAGAGAGATCCAATACCTCCTCCTGTTCTTCCACTATGATACCTAACTCATGAGATGGGAAAGGCTCACCAGTGATAGGAGTAGGTGGTGGGACATTCAAGATAGGAGGCTCCACTTATGTTTTTGGACCTTGAGGTGTGATATCTTTAACTACTTTGTTTTAAAATTCCTTATTGATAACTTATTTCTCAAGTGGTTTTGCTAATGCTTCTTCCTGAATTCTTGCTTCTTCTTCTTCCTTTCTTTTCCTTTCTTCCTCTTCTTTTCTCCTTTGTTCTTCTTCTACTTTCTTCTTTTGTTATTCTTCTTCTTTATTTTTCTTTGTTGCTTCCTCTTTCCTCTTCCTTATTGTCTTTACGTTCTTCTTCTTTGTGGCCTCGCTCCTTTTCCTTTCCTCTTCATTTTTTTTCATATTCTCCTCTTTTTCTTGTTTCTTCCTTATCTCTTCCACATGTTGATTTCATTAAGCCTCTTATTATTCATTCTTATTTTTGGCTTATTCCTTATCATCCTTTTGCTTATTTTTCTTTCCATTTTTGGTTTTTTTTCCTTGTTTTATTTTAGTAATAGTTACTCTTCCCTCCAAGCTCATGCTATCACTACGCTCCCTTTCCAACTTAGAAAGTTGATTCCAGTTCTGTGGAGGAGTTATAAAAAAAAATTACCTTTTCCTATTTTTCTTAAGTGGTTGAAGCATACACCTTCATTATTGGTTAAAGCATATACCCAATTATATATATTTTATTTGCAATGCCCCATGGTGAAACCCCTCAGATCATATTTATGGAAACTTAGCTATCAAATAGAAAATGTCACAATTATTCAACTTCTACTTCTACCTCCTTGAAAAAAAATAATAGAGTAAGCTCCAATATCTAGTGTGAAGATAAGGCATGGAGATTTCTTGGATTTAAACAAGGTCTTGGAAAATCCTATGGTAAGTTGATAAGTCACCTCCTACAACACCACTTTGACCATAATAATTGTAGGAAGATCATGCAGAGGCTTGTAAGCGCAAACCAATTTGATATGAGTAACATCACCATGAGGAAACCAATATGAAATATCATATAGATTATCCCTGCCTCTATCAGACATGCATGAAGGTTTTATGCCGAAGAGTACATTATATAGAGGCAAGATGAAGTATCACACTCTTCTCATACATCCATATGTACCTTATATTCCATAATGATCTAGAATTATGCAAGACCACAATAAAATACAGAAATAAACATAAACACAAAGATTCAGTAGTAATAACACTTCATTTCATTAATATCAAATACTGAAAAAAATGCTTACAGATAGAATGTAAAATAAACTAGCTCGGGCGATGGTAGCTTATATCTGAGAAGAGATATGGTGTCTACATGCTTATGAACTTTGTTATAATGAGGCTCAATGGAATTTTATTATTGAAAAATAAGAGAAAACCCTAAACAACCAAAACCCTAACCCGAGGAGATGTAACACAAAGAGTTTATGGGCCCTGTTGGGGTTAGTTGGGAAACCAACTTCCCGGGGTCATAAATTGGTCATATTATCTACATTTGACACGTATGATACCTCGTTGGAAAGATATTTTCAAGGAATACATTTTTTGATGCTATTTATAGGAAATTTATGGATATTTCACGCCCAAACAAAGTTTTTTTGGGGGCTCAAAACAAATCTCGAAGTTTAAGACCCGAAAAATTGCTAAAAATAGTAAATAGGAAACCAGATGAAAATGAGTAGGTAAAATAGGTGGGTGGCCACAAATATCCACCTAGATCATTCCTCCCACCTTAGTAAGTAGTGGTCCCCATTGCATGTACATTTTCCATGAGGTGGGGAAATTTTTGTTGAACCTAGTCCCTGATGAGCCACTTTCCTTGGTGAAGGAGTTGGCCTACTTTGACAACTCGATATAGTTGGATCCTATGTTGGCGGGTTTTATTGATCTGTGTGTCCATGATCTGATCAATTGTGTCTTATTCCATGCCGTCTAGGTATAAATCTATTGGTGTGAGTTGTTCTTCCCTTTCGAATGTGTCAAGTAGAGGTGGAAAGTAGGGTTGAAGGCAGTCCACATTGAAAACTGGGTGAAGACCAAGGAATGGTGGAGTACTAAGCTCAAAGGCATTTTCCCCTACAACCTTGGTGATGGTGTATGGTCCATATCAAAGTAGGTGAAGTTTGCACTGCAGTCTAGCGAGGTGCCCCTTCTATAAATGTAGCCACACTTTTCCACCCACCTAAAAGTTGTGTGGAATCCAATGTTGATCAAGTCGCTACTTGTACCTAACATTGGATTTGTCCAATATGTTATGAAAGTATTGGTAGATGTTCTGAATGTGCTCAATGAAGATATTCGCCTTGTTATCTTGAGACTAGACATGAGATGAATATGCCTGAGTAGCCGCAAATGACATGACTATGTCAATGGGACATATTGGCTGGAATCCCAAGCCCACCTAAAAAGGGCAGTGGCTGGTTAAGCTGTGTAGAGCGCAATTATAGCTATTTTGTACATAGAGGAGGCTCTCATCCCATTTGCATGGATTCTTTGAGTTGTACATGTGAAAAATGTGTACGATCATCCTATTTACGACCTTAATCTATCCATTGGTTTGGGGATGGAAAGTTGTGGAATTGGTGAGCTTAGTGTCTAGTATCGACTAGAGGTTGGACCAAAATGTACTGGGGAACCTGTTGTCCCAATATAAGATGATATATTGTGGTATCCCAAAGTGTATCCACACCCGTTCAAAGAAGATTTTAGCAGTGGCTTCTACTGTGATATTATTCTTGTGGGCTGTCATAATGGCGATTTTCGAGAATCTGTCAACGACCACAAAAACATAGTTGTTTCCATGCTTAGTAGAAGGAAGGCCAAACATGTAATCCATGGAGATGGATTACCAAGGTCGACTAGGGGTAGGTAGCAAAGTATAGAGACCTTGATTCTTCATGGTTGTTTTGTCAATGACATAGGTAGTGTAGGATCTAATGTACTTCCAAAAATCGTCTCAAAGGTTCGGCCAATAGAAATAATTTTGCAGTGTTGCCACTATTTTCTTGACCTTGAAATGCCCAAGAACCTGACTGTAGTGCACTTCAAAAACCATATTCTCACACTCACTTAAATTTCATCCTAGAGGTGACATAGAAGTGCATCCTAGAGGTGAAAATTTGGAACTTTCTTACCCTCCAAGAGAATCTCGTATGTGTGGCCGAAATTTGGAGCACGTCTATAGAGAAGTGACCAATCGAAATTCTTGTGCCCACAATAGTTGATCACGGTGGTTAGCGCCAATATCGGTGGTTGGTTGAAGCATTATGCAACATTATTGGTGTTGCCCTTCTTTTAATTGATGTTCAAATGAAACTGTTGCAGGTATATAGACCACTTCTGATGGTGATCTTTTTGCAACTTCCCTTGTGTCTGTATGAAATTCAGGGATTTTTGGTATGTGTGGATGACCATTTCCTTCCCTAAAATGTAATGCTTCCATTTTTGGAAAGCCTACACAATGGAATACATCTCTTTGCCATAAGTGGGATACTTCCAGACTATGTCGGAAAGTGTCTCATTGTGATATGCCACTGGATGCCCCTGTTGAGAAAGAACTGCCTTAAGTTGAAGGCATCTGTCTCGATCTCAAATGTTTGTTTCAAGTTTGGTAATGTGAGAATTGGTGTAGAGCAGAGGCAACGTTTCAGCTCTATGAACACCTTCTATTGAGATTTAGACCAAAATAATTTTTCTTTCGCTCCTCCCTTGGTCACTTGACTCGAGGGCCAAGTGATATGAGAGAATCCCAACATGAACCTGTAGTAGAAATTGGCAAGAAATAGAAAGCTATCGAGCTTTTCTAGAGTGATTCGGCTGGCCAATCCTGAATGAATTAGATATTGATTGGATCCACATGCACCCCCCACTCATCAATAATGTATCCCGGATACTGAACCTGGGTAATGCCAAAAGTGCACTTCTCCAAATTGGCACACAACTTGTGTTACCGTAATGTTTGAAGGACCTATCGAATGTGGCGGAGGTGTTATTACCAAGTGTGGCTAAAGATCAAGATTTCATCCAAGTACACCACCACAAATGAATTGGTGAATGGACACAAGATGTCATCCATTATCCGTATTAAGGTTCCGGGAGAATTCATCAACCTAAAAGGTATGGCCAACCATTCAAAGAGGCCCTCCTTGGATTTGAAGGTAGTATTCCACACAACAGAGGGTTCGATTTGTACCTGGTGATACCCGGAATTCAATTCGATCTTGATAAAATATTTGGGCCCCTTGAGCTGGTCAAGGAGATCATTGATTTGTGGGATTGGATACATATTCCATATTATGATCTTGTTCAGTGTCTTATGGTCAACACAAAGTCTCCAAGTGTCCTCCTTATTTTTTTCCAACATGATCAGGATCCCACAGGGCGAGGAGCTTGGCTTGATGTGCCCTTTCTGCAACAACTCCTAGATATGCCTCTTGATTTCATCATTCTTCAAAACATAGCATTGATAGATTGGCCCATTAAGTAGCATTGAACCTGAGGTTAGATAAATGCAGTGTTTGACTTGACAGTGTAAAGGAATCCCTGTAGATGAGGATAAAATATCTTGGTATTCCTCCACGACTTTTTCAATCTACTTTGTCGCATAGGGGAACCCTCTTTTGAGGCTGCGGCCACAATATTATTCTTTCCTTATGGGTGAATCATAGTCAAAACAAATTTCCTCATTTGGGAAATAATATTATTACATTTCTTGGTGGTAATCAAAGAGATGGTGGAAGGCAATACTACCTCTGGTATCCTATAGAACTTATTTCCCAAAGTTATAATAACAGAATGAGGCCTAGAATCATACAAAACATGTCAATTCCACAAGTATGTTTGGCCTAATAATACATCAGAAACTTCAAAATAATAAATATCACATAGTACCTCATCCATGAAGGGCTTCATGATGTAGGTAAGGCGACACTATTGGCTGACGCAGAGATCTATTCCTTGGTGAAGCCACCCAGTGGTAAATGGTTGTGGGTGTTTTTTGGTGGGTAGGCTGAGCCGCTTCATGAGCTCTTCTGAAATGAGGTTCTTTTGGATTCATCTATCGAAAATTAATTTCAATGGAGAACCCTTCACCTACATTTGGGAATGGAGGAGGTGCTTCCTCTCCTTTGGATCTTCCGGTTCCTCCTTCTGGATATTGGTGGTGGAAATAGTGGCACTGGGTTCTGGGTCAATGATTTTCTTCCCTTTTTCTTTTCCCTTCTCTCATTTTGACTTGGAATCTAAACATGCATCTGATTCAAATTCCTTCAGCTCAGCCACCAATGACTATTTTCCCTGACACTCACGTATGTTGTGAGTGGAGCTATTATGAAATTCACACCACTTCCCCATGTCCTTATTTGTATTTGTGGTTTTTTTTCTTCACTTGCTACTTCAACAAGTTGTCACGAGTCACCCCACTTTGGATTTTCCCATTTTTATACAATTTGGGGGCACCTTTCCCTAGCTTCGCATTCGTGGATCCAAAGTCTTGTGTCTTCTGCTTAAAGTTCTTCTCGATCTTGGAAACATATTTATATGTCGTGCCAAGCAAGGTAATGTTGAGGAACACCATTTACTCCTAAATGTATATATGAAAACAAATATGGTACTTGAGCACTAAGTGTTTCTCTGAATATTTATTACCCAATTTTGTGTGCAGGGTACGGAACAAATTCATCCGCTCATGCACATATTGATCCTTTGTTGTCGTATCATGGTTCATTGGATGTACTTGTCCTCATAGCTCCCCATGGGGTAATATTTTTCCTTGATGCTATCTCAGAACTAATTCCAAGTGGGTGTAGCTAAAAAAAGTGAGGGTTTTTCCAGCAATATTTTACATGGGAGGTGGCTTTGAGGTGCTCAAAGGTAATATTTTCTTGATCAGAGAAATCATGGAACAAAAAATACCCTTCCAGAAAATTCAAATATCTATCTACAACATCTGCATCTATTTGGCCCTCAAATATGGGAATGTCAAATTTTAATTGTACCTTAAAAGGAGTGGTGCCTCCAAAGTGGCTACTGGATGAAGATGCGTTGTCAGTGGGTAGTCATTGAAGGATCTAGGAAAAGTTATTCATCATTGTGTTCATTTGTTTCTCAAGGGCCTCCTTGAGAAATATTTTGATAGGATCTCCTACTCCCTCGTCTTTCTTTTCTTCTGCCATGGGAGGTCTTAGGGGTTTTTGAGGCTGATCTTGCAAAGGTTCAACCACATTGATCCCTAACTCTTGATACCATGACCTCGTTGCAGACATGCAAATAAATATCGATAAAGAGAATACCACTCTAATACCACTGGTCTGGAATTATTTAGGAACACAATAAAATATAGCAATAAACATAAACGCATACATGAAGCAGGAATAACACTTCATTTCATTAATATCAAATACTAAAAAATGCTTACAGACATAATGAAAAATAAACTAGTTTGGGTGATGGTGGCTTATTTCTGAGAAGAGATGTGGTGGCTACATGCCTCTGAAATATGTTAAAATGAGGCTCAAGGGCATTTTTATTATTTAAAAATAATAGAAAACCATAAACAACCAAAAAACTAACCTGAGGAGGTATAACACCAAGGTTTTATGGGCCCCGTTGGGGTTAAATGGGCAACCAACTTCCCAGGGTCGTAACTTGAACATGTTATCTCCTTTTTAAGTCTATGATACCTTATTGGAAATAAATCTCTGAGGAATACAATAGTTGATGCAATTTATATGAGATTTCCAAAGCTTTCATGCCCAAAAAATGTCGTTTGGGCCCTGAAAACGACTTTGGAAGTTCAAGGCCCGAAAAATTACTAAAAATAGTGTTAAAAAGTAATTTGTCACCATCCCTGCAATCCCCATATCGACCATTGGAGGGTCATTTATGTGATCAATAAGTAGTTTCATGCCTTGCAAATACCATCATTGCATCCCTTGCCATGAGGACAACATTCCTTCTGTTGATCATTTCCTGAGCAGACCCCTAAAAACACCTGTTTTTTCCTTGGCGCTGGTAGCCCATTATGTCCTCGCACCAATGAGGAAAATTAACACTAAGCCTATGCCATTTGGTGCTCTGTCCCAGTCAAGCACCCGCACCAGTCTGCTTATGGAATTTTTTTTTTAAAAAGAGGCAAAGTTTCAATTACAACAACTTCGTGGATGAGTCATGAGGAGTGGTTTCGACTGAATAACCACGACCTTCCTCCTTTGGCCTCTTGTTTCCACCTTATGGGGAACCTCCCAAGGGATAATTCCTCCCTTCCACTATTTTATGGATCCCAACGTCTTCCTCTCCTCTATAAATATAGCCATCTTCCATTGATGAAGGGGCTGAATGGTTGAGCCTTAGTAGTCTTGGTAGCCTAAATAGAGCCGAATCAATTGTAAGGAGATTATCGTCAGAAAGCCAAAGAGAGAGAGAATTTTCCTTGTCCCAATGAGCTTTGCTAAGATGTACTCCTCTGTCGACCCGCCGAATGAAGATCCAGTGTCAGAGCTCATGTGTATCTTTCTTTGTTCTGATTAATAATAAGCGACTTCGATTATGGTTCCACTCAGATGTTCATGTTTTATGTTATGAGTTGTATCATCTCTGACTGATACATAATTGCATGTATTAGGTTTTACGCTTGTTTGTTTTTTGTTTCTTCTTGTACGTGCAGGTGTTCGATTGCATTGAGCGAGAGAATTATGATCTACCAAAGCAAGGGACGGAAGTGCCATCTTCTTCACAAAGGACGACAACGTAGGACTTAAGGTAGGCCTCTTGTCACATCTTGGTATTTTGCAATTAGGAACTTGCGTCTTAGCATGACTCGGTTGTTTCTAGACCCGATCTGGGCTAGTAGGGATTACCTCTATCCGCAAAGGGGATTTACCTCTCCAGCAAGTAGTAAATAATAAAACTAATGAAACTGACTAGGTGGAATAGGTGGGTGGCCACCAATATACACCTAGATCACACAAACCATTTATATAGATGTGTATAGGTAATTTTCTTTAGAACTCCACTTCAAACCTATCCCTTCAAAGTCACATTTTTCAGACACAACATCAAATAGGTAAGATTTCATATAAAATTATGAATGGTCCTCCTCTACTAGATTGTTATTTACATGGGCATTAAATTTGATGGACGATGTCAGTATACTTTCCCAATTGAATATCATCCCTGTAGTGACACATGCATGAATCAAGGGAACCTAGGTTTCTTGAAAGGTCTCCATGCTTGGTTTACCATAAAAATTATTTATCATAGCAGTTAACATTTGATAAACCTTCCTAAGGGATTTAGTCTTGTAAATCCCACTTTATCTATGCCTAATTTTTCTTCACTCTTGCCACCAAGACTTCAACACATCCTTAGTTGTTCCATCAAATCTAGAAAACCACCTACTACTGGATGTATCCTAATGTCTTGAAATATTACAATAATTTTCAATATTAGTTGCAAATAAAGGATACCACAAATCCTCCCTGATAATTCTTGATCATACATTGTCTCTAATCTATATGTTAAATAATCCACTCTATAGTATCTACACATGGGAATACTGGGGAGTGTGCAAAAACATTATGTAGCCAATATATCTTCACATTGATATATACTTGGAAGTATTATTCATCCTATGGGATGTCCTTCCTAGAAAAATTTGAATAGATATCATCCCATGTAAGCTATGTCTTCTTTCCAATATAACAAGTAGTATCACGATATATGGATAATTTAGGAGGATTATCCACAACCCCTTATATGTTTCTTTCAATCCTATCATAAATTTGATCCTCTTATGATGGGTGGAACCAATTCTCTAGAAGAAGAGGATATGCTAAGGCAATATATGTGAATTGTACCTGAAATATTGAAAATATTCATTACTAAAACAAGAAGTTAGATTATGGAAAAGCGAATCACTAGTTGCAAAAAAAAACACAATGGTTTAGGTTACATTTTGGGATGTCAGGGTTATGTTTCATGTTGCATTACCATGTTGTCGCAAATCAAGATGTTATACAAGTCATGATTTCAAATTTTAGATAAATTCACATTTTTCAGTCAATGCCATTGTGGACTAAAAGTGTGAATTTCGACCCGAGTAAGTGATAAAACTAAGTTTAGTCATAGATTTCATCTCTAGGCTTAGTCATAGTTTCAATTTATAGTATCACTATGTATTAGAAGTGTGATGTGTGACATAAGGATCGGGAAATATCATGCTAATCACATATTTCATACCTAGGATTAGTCGCAGATTCTATTTACAGTGTAAGTCCCGATTTGAAGTTCTAGTCTATGTCACATTATCAAGTGCTAGTTACACTGCAAACTATAAGTTTGATTTATGACTTTGGAGAATGGACTCCTTTAATTGTGAATCACAAGGGTCGAATGAAAAGTAAGGAACTTGAAAGTTTTATTGTAATGTACATACATGATTACAAAATGATTTCAACCAATATACTATACAAATTTATCCAAAGAACATATATGATTTACCTCAAATGAATATATGCAATATCATTCAAATGGGTCTATATGATTTGAACAAACAAACCAATATAATTCCATCAATAAATCATATGACTTATTTAATGTGATCTCATGAAATTTGGGAAATCAAGATGTTGAACTGTGGGTTCAATTTCTGGAAGAAAACACTATGAGAGGAGATGAGGATCAAGGGTTTAAGAGAATAAAAGCTAAATTTGAGAGTCAATTAAGGATTTGAGCGATTATGTAAGGGCATAGTTTATATAGTAAAAATAGAGATCGAAGAAATACATTTCATGGTTGGATTCAAAGAGGAGAAGAGGAAATGTTTGTAAAATATATAAGTATGCAAGGCTAGGGCATATGATTCGATTAGATACCCAATAATAAAGACAAGAAATAATTATGGTGTTGGAAATATGTCAACCAAGGGGTCTCACCGATGGAAATTCCCAAGATACATCAATGCAATGAACACCATTATCTCCAATAGTGGAGTATTAGAGAAACCACTTTCTCGTACAAAAGAACTATCTTCCTCTCAAATTCCTGGTAGAAGGAGCCAAGGTGAAAATTTCTTTGCATGAGTTATGAGGCTGTATATATAAAAAATGGGGTGAAAATTCACCTCGCTTGTGACTCTTGGAATACCCTCATGACTGTTTAACTTTTCTACAACCTTTTCACTCCATGAATTTTCACCCTCTATAGATGACTCTTTTACTTCTAATTTAAATTACATTTCTCATACATTTAAATTACATAATCCAAAAATGATGTGGAAAATGATGACTCATATACATCTTGTCATAACACCTTGACAAGACATGGCATGGCACTGATGACATGGATTGTAGGATGATATGGAAATGTCAAGCCATTCTATTTTGTTGCTTTCTTTGTGTCTTCTTGAAATATGGCACATGGTATTCCTCTTCCTCCTCTATAAGGATTGAAGGTAGGGAGTCTTCAATATGATATTTATCTCCAATTGTTGTTGCAAATTGATGTCCCTTTGTCTTTTCTTCATTGATCAACATGTCTTTGCAACTACAAAGTTGTCTTCTAGGAGGGTCTCATTCTTCATATCCTTCATCATCATCCTATCATAACAATATATAATACCTGCAACTGAAAATATGACATCATTCCAAAAACCCATAGTTTAACATGCTTCATGACAACCACTGTCTAAGCTAGAACTCAGTGCTGGGATGAGAGACTGGCTTAATGATTGCATAGTTTAACATCACATGAGGTTAAGGGCTAAGACTAAGGATTGATACTATGTAATGCGTAGCTTAGGTAGGCTAGGGAAAGGTGAATGTGCAACTAAGGAGATCAAGGAGGTATGATTGACGCTTGAGGCTTGAGGTTTCCCAATTTGTAGTTTTGGAGGGATAGAGTCCTAAGGCTTATGTAGTTGTGCATTTCAAGGAGTTAGGATGGAAGCTTGAGGCTGCAGACTATTTAGTGCTTACAAAAAGCTAACTGGGAGGCCAGGTTGCATATTTATGGAGCTCATGAAGGGGCCAACATCACCAAGGTTGTAGGGGACAATGCCTCCAAGCTCAGTATTCCACCATTCCATGGTCTACACCAAATGTTCAATGTGGACTGCCTTCAGACCTACTTTCCACCTCTACTGGACACATCTGACATGGTAGAACAATTCACACCAAATAACTTAAAAAATGCCAAAAAAACATAATATGACCACGTTACAACCCCAGGAAGTTGGCTGCCCATCTAACCCCCAACAGGGCTCACAAACTCTTGGTGTTTCATTTCCTAGTGTTAGGATTTCTGTTTTCTAGGGTTTTCCTATGTTTTTCAATAATAAAAAGGCCCTTGAGCCTCATTGTAACACAGTTTAGAAGCTTGTAGCCACCACTTATCTTCTCAGAGATAAGCTACCATCATCCTAGTTAGTTTATTTCCATTCTGTTTGTAAGCATATTTTAGTTATTTGATATTAATGAAATGATGTTTTAATTCTACTACATCTATGTGTTTATGTGTATTTATGTATTTTATTTCATTCCTACATAATTTTGGATCAGATATACCATAGATTTGGAAGATGGTTTGCAGAAGTATGTGCAGAGATAGAAAATCCAAATGAAGGTAGAACCTGCATAAAAGATTGAGCAGAAGAAATGTGCCATATGAGGAATTGATTGACATGAATAGGAGTTGATTTTGGTGGACTGTCCATAGAGTTTTGGACAGATATATGAAGCCTCTTATAAATAGTTAGTCAATGGAATATTAGTGGATGATTTTTCACCCTAGTTCAATCATCTACGAATTGTTAAAGTGATGATAAGAGGAGTAGTTCATATTGGTTCATAGATTGGAAAAAAAGAAATTGGTACACAAGAATAATGATTTTTTGAGGACTCAAATAATTATTAGGTGGAAATTTTGAGGAGTTCTAGATGAGAGCATTGATGTGGGCATTAGATAAATAAAAAAATTTACTATGGTTAGGAAAATTGATAGCATTACAAGTACAGTTGGAGGGTTGTTAGGTGACTATCAAAGAATATCCCTGAGTCCTATACTTGTGAAGTAAAACAAGACTAGTATAAGGGTAGGTGTATTGGGCCTAAGTACGTGCAAACTTTGAAGCACTAAAGTAGTAGTAAAGTGGGTTATCTAACTAGTTGGGATTCACTGTATTTTATAGGATTAATGTAGTGAGAGGAAGGGAAACCTCCATAACACTATACTTTTCATCTTGGAGTAGGAGTATAGAAAAAGTGGGAAAACCAAAGAGTTTTTTAGAAATAGAGTTGTGAACAACTAATATAAAACCCTAAGTGTTTCAAACCTTAAAGGAAAAAATAGCAGATAGAGGGAATTTTTTTTTTAGCCAAGTTCAGTAACCTAAAGGATTTGAGTTCATTGATAGAGGCAGATTGAGGAGTTTCATAATGTGAGGCAAGAGAACCTATCAGATGTGTTCAGGACATGTGGACTGAAAGGGCTATGTGTGGCCACCATAAAAAAGTGGGTCAAGTGTTTCCTTGTTCAAGGTATACTTGTTGTCAAAGTACTAACACCAAGACCTAGTTGTATTACATGTATCAGTGTGATTTTAAAGGGCCATGATCCCAAGTATGAGAGCTATAGCCTATTATTTTATACTTTTTAATTTAATGAAGAATATATTGACAATTTTAAAAAAAAATGTGTGCACTAATTGATTCCCTGATGTGTGTAGATTTCGTTATGAAAAGTAGATGTGTTGTGACACTTGAATGTGTTTGCATCAAAGATTCTAAGACCAAACCCAGATTCTCATGTTTCATGGAAATTAAAAATAAACCTTGTTAACCCAATAACTACCTGTAACTCATCTTAGGCTACTCATGTCAAATCTCAACTTATCCCACTTAACAAGTTTCCAAGACAAGGCTCGTCACATCCAACTGTTGTCATAAAACAACTAAGCAACGCAATTTACATCTTGACATGCCATATCACTTGGCATGTCTTAAATTCATTGTCACTATGTGGCATGTGTTAACATCTCCTACATTCCTTGGCATTATTTTACACTCCCTAACACACCCTAGCACTTCCTGACACACCTTGTTAGTTTAGCATACCTTTTCATTTCCTAGCATATAACCTTGTCACTCCCTGCCTAACACACTTAGAACTCATTGAAACCACCTGTCACACAATCTTATTCATTCATTTACATTTATTTTGATCTATTTATTCCTTGTATTTCCCTGACACTCCCTAACACTCCCAAGGACACATTCGTAGAAACTAAAACCTGACACATCTTGGAATGTCGCCATAACACTCTAGCATTCCTTGGCACTACCTAGCATACCTTGTCACACTCTCCTTAGCACACCTAGAGCTCATTGATAGTCCTAGTCATAAAATCTTATTCATTCATTTCCATGAATTTTTACCTAGTTCTCCCTCATATTTCCATAGCATTCCTTAACACTCCTTGGCACATGTTGGTACACCCTAACACCTAGGACATATTGGCATGTAGCCTTGGCCTCTCGCATGCCTTAAAAATGACTAGCATACCTTGTTGATCCCTCCTTAGCACACCTAGAACTCACTCACACTTCCAATTAAAAATTCTTATTTGTTCATTTCCTTGCATTTTGACGTAGTTCTCCCTTATGTTTCCCTAGCACTACCAGTTAACACTTCCTTGCACACATTGCCACATCTTGGCTGCATACTTCCCTAACACTCTACAATTCCTTAGCACAGCTAAGAATTCCTTATCACTCCTCCTTAGCACACTTGGAACTCATTGATACTACCTTCCACATACTCTTATTCATTCATTTCCATGCATTATGACATAGTGCTCCCTTTTTTTTCTCTAGCACTGCCTAACACTCCTTGGCACACATTGGCACACCCTGGAACTTGTTACATATTTTCATGCTTTCCTAGAACTCTATCATGCCTTAGCACTACCTAGCATACCTTGTAACTCCATTCTTAGAACACCTAGAACTTGATAATGCTCCCTATCTGTAATATTCCAAATTTTCCATCAGCTAATTCGAATATTAGAGTTCTTAATTTTCTTATTTAGTTAAGTAAATAAAAGGGTGGAGGGATCCATAAACCCATTTGATGAATAAAATCCACTTCTATAGTGTGAATGTGTGTTAGTTGAGCAGTGGAGTAGCATTATGGAGTAGTGGGGAAGCATAATACTGAATAAAGATTGGAGGTCATGGAGCAATAATGAAGAAGATGATGGAGATAGTGAAGGAATAAATGCAAGATGATGGAGATAGTGGAGGAGTGATTGCAGAGATGATGGAAATATTTGAGGAATAAATGCACACATGATGGAGGAAGTGGAGAGTAATTGCAGCAATGATGGAGATCATGGAGGGCAAAGCAATCTTTATGGAGGCTAGTGGCCACATGTTCAACGCAATTATGAGGTGGGCCAAGGCTAGGGAAGGATCACAACAATAAATGGAACATGAGGGCAACAAATGTAGGTGTCTCGATTTTTATTGTTGAGTGTCATAAGACATTTCTTTGCATGTGTAAGTTGTTTAGATGAGTCTGTTGTTCTATTTAGCACCAGGTTTTCCCGAGCGAGAATCCCACCCTTACCCATGGGGGACTTCGAGTGCCTACTCTGGGAAGGTTTTCTTGGGTAGCATTCATCATCCGAAAATAGTGCCACATTTAGCCCTTCTCTTCAGCACTTCCAACTACAGGAATTACACATTCCCGCACTAGGGTTTGAGAGGTGGAAGGTAGTTCTCAGTATTTTAGCTAGGAAACCTACGGTGGGATCAACCCTTCACCTTGTGCATCTATTGTAGTATTCCAAGAGAAGAATTTCTACATTCGGCATCAGACCATCATTATACTCCTCTATGCAGTAGTAGTTCCTGCAGGAATTACGCATTCCAGCAGTGTAGTTTGAGAGGAGGAAGGAAGTTCCAAGCATCTCAGGTTGGAATCCTGTGAGGGATCAACCCCTGAGTTGGTGAGATCATTTCCATTATTTATGAGCAGAATTGCATCATCTAGCAGTAGGATACAACATCAACCCTTTTGATAGCGCAGTCAATTGCAGCAATTATGCAGTTCAACAGCTGCAACTTGAGAGGAGGAGCTAGAACTCAAGCTTTCAGCTTGGGAATCAGGAGAAGGGGCCAACCATTCATTCACTAAGTTGATTCGGTGGTATTGGAGAAGTTATATCATCAGTTAAACACCATATCAATAGTTACCCAACAACAATGCGTAAGTTAGCCAACAGGGGTACAATTTGTAACCCAAAAAGTGCCGAAATTCCAAACTTAATATCTAGCCAAACCATTTATGGGTTTTTCTAGGTGTTTCAAGTAGAATCCATGGTTAAATATTGGATATTTTTTAGCACTCCAACAACCTCTCACACATGGTTCTTGTTCCCAATAGTAGTAGTTTTCAGCAGCACTATGCAGAGGTAGTCCTTTCAGCAACAACAACAACACAACATTTCCAGTGTTATGTTTTAGTAGTGTATTTCAACCATTTTACTGCTTGAGTGCTTCTTTTTAGAGCACTATGAATATTCATTTGTTGTGATTATAATTATATTTCTCATCTTTTTTCTCCCCATATGTATGATGTCTTAATGTATTCCAACTTTTTTTTGTTCTACATGTTTTATTCTTATTTTTCCGTAGTTGGAATTGTGCATATGTTCTATATTCTTGTCTTTCCCATTTTGGTATAATACAATGGTATCAGAGCATGATCTTTGGCTCAGCTTGTGGGAATTTCATGAAGTTAGAAGAATAAGAAGAAGAAGGAGAAAAATAAGAAGTCTACAATGGTAGAAGGATTGAGTTTTGCCACACTTCTCTTCATATCTATGTAGAATCTCACCATGGAGATCAAAGAAATGAGAAGGGAAAGGCAAAAGGAAACCTCAAGAGGGTTTTAGAATGGAGAAGTTTTGAGCACTTCCTATCAGCAGTATAAGTCATCGGTGGTGGATAAAGTTCCACAATGCCTTACTATGCCCACTTTCCTTGCAGAAGGAAAAGAATTGCATGGAGATGGAGGATATTTGGAGCATGAGACTCTGAGTGATTATCTTGCAGAGTACGAATCTCAATCTAGAGCATTCAAGGAGAATCTAACTTTCCAATTGTTTTTCCATATTAAAGAGAACCAGAGACCCGGCAACAACAATAGAAGAATAGGGCATATGCATAATATATTTTTTCTGCCTACATTCGATGAGTCACCTAAAAGCACAAAAAAGGCTTGGATGGAGAATTTATATGATTTATTCCAGCTACACCCATTAGTGGAAAGGGAACCCATTGAGATTGAAATGCTACAGCTTGAGGGTGAATCAAATGATTGGTGGTTTGGAAGATTGAATCATGCAAAAGTGACTGTGTATGAAGAGTTCACTCAAATATTTGTAAATAAGTTTGATAGAAGAAACCCAGAGGAAAATTCCATTGATACATTCTCCGAAATTAAAGAGAAAGTGTATCAGGAGAAGAAGGGAGATGTTAGCAATGATACACCGGGAGAAGAGTAACTACCACAACCACTAGCTACAGTAAAGGTAATTGCATCAGTAAGAGGAGCACTTGAATTTTGGCAAGATTTTCCCAAGACTTCGACATTGAGATTCCAAGGCATGATTCAGGAGTTGCATGAGGAATAGGAAGTATATACCAGCGCTGGTGCAGTAGTAGAGGAGAAACCATCACCATCACTAGCAGTTGAAGAATAAATTGCACCGGTTGGAGGAACTCTTGTAGCTTTGCAAGATGTTCCCAAGCATTAGTTGATCCAAGGTATGCAAGCATTTCCACCCCATATTATTTCATCACATCAGACTGAGATTTGTGGGGTCATCCATCAAGGAAATTTTATGCCCAAGGGTTAGAGCACATTGTTGATTTGGAGCAGCAGACTATCATTGCGTAGAGGACCCTTGACTCGTTCAAGGAGAAGATGTATACCTATCCCAGTTTGACATTGTTGAGCTGCACACAACACTTTGTGTTAGAGTGTGGAGTTTCTGAAAATGGGATTAACATAGTCCTAATGCAGGGATGATATACAATATCTTTCAAAGACCAGAATTTACTATCACATGAGTTGTCATATTCTATTTACGAGAAATAGATATTGGCCATTATTCATGCATTGGTCAAATTCCGGCAGTTTTTTATGGACAGTATATTTCAGGTGAATACCAACCACCATAGTCTCCGACATCTTTTTGAGGAGGAGCAGAAACTGCAGAAGAGGCAAAAATGGTGGATAAGTACAATGCAAGACTATGAGTTCAACATTGTGTACGGAGAGGACCATGATGTTGATCAATGGTTGTCATTGATGTCAACCCAAGTAGCACTAGGGGCTACCCCGATATTGCATGGGAATTTTTACCTACCAAATTACTATATTCCAAGTCAAGGATATATTTATGGTTTCTTCTTTTTGAGATGTTTTCGTTGATATATGGAAAACCACGTAATTCTTCATGGTTTGAGAGATATTCATGTTTGAATTTAGTAACCCGGTTAGTGGGCTAAAACCCCATGGGGTTGTGGCATGGGTCATTGAAAAGTTAATAATTAATGATTTGTAAGCTCCTAAAATTCCTCCCACGTTCACTTGTTAAATTCCCTGTCAACCTAAGCATTTATATAAATTGTGATCCTCATATCCTCCTCATGTGGGGATTTCACTACTTGGAAAAATTCATCGTGGAATTTGTGCTATAACATTTTTTATACAAATATTCAAAAGCTGAAATTTTTATGAGGAAAATCCAAATTCCTAAGGAAGCTCCTGTAAAAATTTTAGAGTATGGCGGGCAATATGTTTGGAGATATGATCTGTGGAAGTTAGGGTTTTCACAGGATTTTGAACTTCATCTCAAAGAGGTGACCTTGGATAAATCGTCATAACTCTCTCTCTAAATATCAAATTGGAATTATGTAAAAAGTGCTAGATAGTGCACAGACTATGGTTTTCTCTATATTAATGTTAGAGCAGAATGAAGAAACGGGGACACGTGGCACACCATACAAGTTCACTATACTGAACTAGTCCATAATTAGGTCACTCTAAGAGATTGGGCATAAATTTGTCTTGAAGAATAAAAATTGGGTCAGACCTATGGAATTAGAAATAAGACTCAGATGACTACTACAAGACTGAAAATCACATATTTTGGATTTGAAATAACATAGATACACCAGGTTCAATATCAAACTCATAGAAGGCAAGAAAAAGCTATATCATCTGTTGTCAAGGGCTGTAAAGGACAAGAATTTCTAGGGCAGAAAAGAAAAGCAAGATGCATAAGAGGTAAGCTCCAGGTAATTACTTTCTATATATGCATGTTCATCTCTCAATTGCATTAGGTTCTTTGTTTTCTAATTTGTCCTTTTTTTTAGCACTGACATATGCTCTGTAGGATGAGGTAATTTTTGCTATTATCATGTCATGGATATTTCCTTGAAGGATTTTTGCAGGTATTATATATTCATGAAGGTAAGACTCAATGCATGATCTAATTTTCTGAAGAGTGAGAAAGGGTAGCATGAAAAGAGCAACAATAAAGGTGCAAAACAACAGCAAGAATTTTACCACATGAAGTCCTCATGTGGGCAGCACTGCATACAGGCATTGTAAAGGTATCATTGGACTAAGTAATTGTAAAATCATCATTGCAAAATTTTTACAAGTGTCTATCTATGAAGAAGTGAAGAGGCAGTGTCAGGAGGTCTAGGATCATCATTAGATATTTGTGCCATAGTTGGGGTTATGGTCTAGCGTGTCTTCTTCTTCTACATCATTCTATATCATTGTAAAGTGGACCATTTTCCTTGGTACGGGAGTCCATTCTTATTTTATTATTCTATAGGGTGGTAGGGTGGTGCTATGTTGGTGGATGAAGTCACCAACATGTTCAATCCTGTGAAAAATTCAAGGTGGTAGGGTGGTGCCAGCGTGAGTTGTAGCTCATTGGGTGTTGGGGCATCCATTCAGATGACTATTGATGGATCTCGGGCACTGGAGCATCCATCCAATGGGACTTGGAGAAGAATTCTTTTCTAGATTCTAGGAAGTTGGAGCTTTATTTTCAATTGGAGTTGAATATTAAAGAATTATTAGAAAAGCATTCAGGTGGTTTTCGTCCCAGAGGGGGTTTCCACCTTAAAAAATATGTGCAATTGTGTTCCTTTTGTTTATTGCTACTATCGTAAAAAAAATGATAATAATTGAAGATTAACTAATAATATGAAATATTAATAATAATACTAATTTAAAGGAATAATGATTCAACCCCCCCTACCCAATATTTCTAACACATGAGACAACATATGCACTACATGGAGATCAACAACACTGTCACTGAGGAGCAGTGGTGATTTGAGGGCCTAGTTATTATTTGAGAATTACGATGACCACTTCACTTATGAAGAAATGGATGGGAAGATGGTAGATGGTAGACATCATGTAATGGATAATATCTTCCATTATCATGATAGAGGCTTCTTGATGAGTACCTCACATCTCAAAGATAAGTTTCTTCATGCAGCATATTCAGAACCTCATAGATTCTACTGGGCCATCAGAGAGAGGTTCTCATGGAGAGACCTCAAGGAGGATGAACTTCGACATATCATGGAGTGCAAATATTGTCATCAGACCATGGAGGATGGTATTGTTGACATTGATCCAGTGTCAAGGTATACACATTTCTTTGAAATTTTCACACATTACATCCCTTCACCCATGATTGGATTATCTTTCTAGGGTGTATTCATGCTTCATGGTCTTCCCAAGGCCATATATAGTGATGGGGATGGTTATTGTATGAGAATTTCTTGGCAGGAGCTTCTCCATTGGGTGAATAACGAGCTTGTGCATGATATGATTCATCACCCATAGTTGGATGGATGGATGGAGATGATGAGCAAGTGGCTAGAAAGCTACTTGCAAATCTATGACATAGGGCAACAAGAAGCATGGATGCGCTAGCTACTCTTGGGTGAGTATGGTTACCAGCCAACATTTCATATTGGTATGTTCCATGGATTTCATGGTACTAAGGTGATGCAATAGCGAGAGGCATGGATGTGTTGGATACTCTTGGGAGAGTATGGCCAAGAAATTCCATTTTATATTTCCATTGGCATATCATTGTTTCCTACCTTGTGCAGTAGTGATGAGGTGCAACAACTAGAGGAATGGCTGCGCTGGTTTCTCTTGGGAGAGTATGGCCACCATATGACATTCCACATGTCAATTGGAATTTCAATGTTTTATACTTGGCATGACCATGTGATGTGGTAGCAGGAGGCATTTCCTCATTGGCTTCTCTTGAGGGAGTATGGCTACCATACTTGGTATGATGATGATGTGATTTGGCAGCAAGAGGCATTGTTGCGGTGGCTTCTTTTGAGAGAGTATGTCTACCATTGTTATGGATGATGAGGTATGGTAGCAAGACACATTGGTATGGTAGCAAGACACATTGTTGTGGTGGCTACTATTGGGAGAGTATGGTTCGACATTTCACATGCCAATCCATATGTCTTTATTTCCTACTATGCACAGCGTTGAGATGATGCTTAGAGAAAGTAAGGCCACCAGGACCAAGGATTGGAGCATGGAGAGACACAACCTACTCCATGTAGCATAGGTTTGAGAGATATTTTATGAGTTGGGACTTTCCACTTGAGCAAGGAACCACTACACTTCACATATCTCATGCAGAGAAGAGGCCCTCGGACAACATATGGTTGCTACTTAGGGACTCATTGATGAGGAGAGGCATCTAGCTACACAACTGGAGGCTATTCTAGAAATTCTAGAGAGGCAGTTATGGAGTTGGGCATTCATAACACATTGGAGCAGATGGGGAAACCATCAATATGAGGATGCTACATGGGAGGGAGATGGATTTCTGCAACATCCACTTTTATAGTTGCTTGAGGACTAGCAACATTTCGGCGGGGAGGATTGTAATATTCCAAATTTTCCTTTAGCTAATTGGAATATTAGAGTTATTACTTTTCATATTTATTTAAGTAAATAAAAAGGTGGAGGGACCCATAAACCCACTAGATGAATAAAATCCACTTCTATAGTGTGAATGCAGGTTAGTTGAATAATGGAGTAGTATTATGGAGTAGTGGGGCAACATAGTAATGAAGAAAGAGTGGAGGTCATGGAGCAACAATGAGGAAGATGATGAACATAGTGAAGGAATAAATGCAAGATTATGGAGATAGTGGAGGCCATGGAGCAACAATGAGGAAGATGATGGAGATAGTGAAGGAATAAATGCAAGATCATGGAGATAGTGGAGGATGGATTGAAAATATGATGGAGATAGTGGCGGAATAGATGCACACATGATGGAGGAAGTGGAGAGTAATTGCAGTAGTGATGGAGATCATTTAGGACAACACAGTATTTATGGAGGCTATTTGCCACATGTGCAGTGTAGTTATGAGGTGGGCCAAGGCTAGGGAAGGCTCAAAACCATAAAAGGAAGATGAGGGCAGCAAAGGAATGTGTCTATATTTTTGTTGTTGGGTGTCATAATACATTTCTTTGCACGCTTAAGTTTTTTAGCTAAGTCTGCTATGTTGTTTAGCACCGGGTGTTCCTGAGCAGGAATCCCACCTTTACCCATGGCAGACTTCAAGTGCCTAATCTGGGAAGGTTTTCTTGGGAAACATTCATCATTTGGAAACAGTGCCACATTCATCCCCTCTCTTCATCACTTCCAGCTACAGGAATTACGCATTCCTGCACTAGGGTTTGAGAAAGGTAGTTCTCAGTATTTCAGCTGGGAAACTTGCGGAGGGATCAACCCTTCACTTTGTGCATCCATTACAGTCTTCTGATAGAAATTTTTTTACATCCAACATCAGGCCATCATTCTACTCCTCTATACAACAACAATTCCTATAGGAATTATGCATTCCAACAGTGTAGTTTGAGAGGAGGAAGGAAGTTCCAAGCATCTTAGCTTGGAATCCTATGAGGGATCAACCCCTCACTTGGTGAGATCATTTCCATTAGTTGTGAGAAACATTTAATCATATAGCAGTAGGCTATAACATCATTCCTCTTGACAGCATAGTCACTTCCAGCAGTTGTGCAGTTTTGCAGCTGCAACATGAGAGGAGGATCTAGAACTAAAGCTTTCATCTTGGGAATCAGGAGAAGGGTCCAATCCTTCATTCATTGAGATGATTGGGTGCCATTGCAACAGTTATATCATCATTTTAGCACCATCTCAATAGTTACCTGGTAGGAGTTCGTAAGTCACCCAATAGGGGTGCAGTTTCCAACCCAAAAAGGGCCAAAATTCCAAACTCAAAATCTGGCCAAACCGTTTATGAGTTTTTGGGTTTTTCAAGTAAAATCCATGGTTAAGATCCCAGATATTTCTGAGCAATCCAACAGCCTCTCACACATGGTTCTTGTTCCCAACAACAACAATATCCAACAACACTATGTAGAGGTAGTCCTTCCAACATTAGCAACATCACAACATTTCTAGTGCTAGGGTTCAGTAGTGTACTTCAGCCATCTTGTGGCTTGAGTGCATTCTTCTTAGAGAATTGTGTATATTTATTTGTTGTGATTATAATGATATGGCTTAGATGTTTCTTCTCATATGTATGATCTCTTACTATATTCACTCATTTTTCCAGTTCTACATGTTTTATTCTTATTTGACCATAGTCGTAATTTTGCATATGTTCTATATTCTTGTCTTTCCCATTTTGGGATATTACACTATCACACACTCTTATTCATTCATTTCCATGCAATTGAAACTAGTCCTCCTTTATGTTTCCCTGGCACTCCCTAGCATGTGTTGGTGCCATGTTAGGTCCCTATATTACTAGTATAGTTCCTTATTGTTGTTAGTGTAACCCTCTTGTTATTATTATTGTACCCCTATAAACCTCATATTGTTAATATTGTGCCCTTCAATTATTATTGTTAGGTTGGCTAGGATTACATTGTGGCCCCATGGACTCCTATATATAGAAAGGAGGTTTTGTAATTTGTATCATCCAAGAATTGTTCATTCATGTAATGTATTGGAGGTTTCCTCCTTGAAGTGGCTTCTTTCTAAGGCGTTGATATCTCTTTTATTCTATTTTTGCAGCCGGTTTCACAACATTTGGTATCAGAGCTTTGGATTATAGGGTTTCGCTAATCCAAATAGGTCATCATGGAATTTTTGCTATAAATTTTTTTCTACGAAGGTTCAAAATTTGAAATTTATAATGTATGAAGCCAAAAGCAGGAGGAAGAGCGTTGCAAAATTTCAGAGCTTGGTTCGCAATATTTTAGGAGATATAATCTATGGAATTTAGGTCATTTTGCAGGCTCCTGAATTTAACCTAAATAGGTCATCATGGAATTATCGCTATAATTTTTTTTCTACGAAGGTTCAGAAGCTGAACCATTTAGAGTGCGAAGCATAAATCCTGAGGAACATCATTGCAAAATTTTAGATCTTGTTTCGCAATATTTTTAGAGATATGATATGTGGAATTTAGGGATTCTTCAGGCTTCTGAATTTCATCTCAAAGAGGTGAACGTGGAAAACTATTCATAGCATTCTCTCTGAGCATCAGATTGGAATGCTGTAAAAATTTGTCATAAGTAAACGGACTATAATTTTCTGTCTATCAATTTCAGAGCCAAAAGAGGAAACAGTGACATGTGGTAAGTGTTGCACTAAAAATTTTCATCCTGACATTCTGCTATGTGTATGAGCTCATTATTACTCATACTTCCTCATTTTCAAGTCTAACATATCATTTCCTCATGTCAAGCCTTGAAAATCAGAGAAAAGTTCCTAAAAATCTCCTTAACTCTCGTGTCGCACTTTATCTATATCTTGCCTGCGGTCCCGCACCTAATGTTCATGTCTCCTGCGTACCTGAATGCACTTTCTCTGTGTTATGGATGTGGACCCCTGTAAAGATTAAAAAGGCTCAAGTAAACTCAAAAAATATCACTTTCAGTAAATTCTAGAACCCTCTAGAAAGAATCTTGTGGTGGCAAAACCGCTCTTTTGAGGTTCATGTATCTGTTACCTTATGGAGCTAACCCCTTGATGTGAGGAGCTTATCCGTTTGAAGGAGGATTCTATTCCTTCATAGTTGGAACTGAAACCTCCTTTTTTCCACTATAAAAAGAGGATTGGGTAGCCTCAAGTGGAGTTCAATCTTTAGAATTATTTGAGGTTAAGTGCTGTTGGGATTCAGAATCATTTAACTGAGATTTTTGTGAGGAGAGATCACATACCTCTATATATCTCAGTTCGAGGAGTGCAGAGCTTATCAGAGTAGAGGATATTCCTACTTCAAACCCCGATAAGGCTTGTTCAACATCAAGGCTAAGGTTGTAAGGTTTTCCTTCTTTTAAAGTTAATACAAATGAATTCATTTTTCTCAATAAGTTGTTAGTTGACTGTTTATTTCATGGATTCCTTGATCACCGTGATAAGCATGATTTACGATGTTTACTATACAGGTGCTATTTAATGTTTTATTTTTTACGATTGCAGGTTTACGAAGATAACTCCTTCAAGTGCATGAGGGACAACAACTACTTCGAACAAGCATTGGACATACCGTAAGTCTTTCACACCTCTATAGTGCTTTTTGTAAATCGTATATGCTTAGAGAAAGATAGGTTTATTTGGCTATTTGTTGCTATATTACCTTTTGGTACTAGGGAGATCGATCTTGTCCATAATATTGATTAATCCACACAATAAATTGGCGACTCCGTTGGGGAAAGAACTTGTTGTTTTTTGGTTCTCTTTTATTTTGATTTGAGGAAACGTTTTTCCTTGTTTTTGATTGATAGATATCTGTCTGGGTAGCTTAGGTTTTCCTTGTCTTTGAAAATTTTGAAATATTTTATGTTTTACTTTAGTTTTTCTAGGGACTGCACTTCGTTCGTTTGCACAGTGTGGGCAGTTGCGCACTTTCCTTAAGTAAACGCGGGACCACACCTGCTACTTCTGGAAGCCTGTGGACCCTGTTAAAATTTTGAAAAAATATAGACTTCTTTCTTCAGTTTATCTTTATTTTGATTTACATTTTTTAGTATCTACCCATATTGACGTTGTTTCTGTCAAAAGCCTTTTGTGAATGAATTCCAATAGTATTTGTGTTTTGATGATTTTCTAGAAGTTTTGCATTTTGGATTGCTTTTCATTTGGTCTTTGTAGTGATTCAAAGCATTAGCAGTTTGAAATACCTCATATTACATTGGTCTTTTTGCCTTCTTTCTGATTCTGACCTGATTGTGAAATCCATCCTTTATTGAGAAATATATCTTCTTATTTCTTTGCAAATCTTCGAAAAGACTTTGTTATAGGTTTTCAATTTCATTTTTATAAAAAAAACATATCTGAGTGTTTTTTATTTGTTTTTTATTCTGGACAAACAAATCCTTAGTTTACTGAACAAATAAGTAAAACATTCTTCAAAAATGTTAAATATTTTATTCAATTAGATTTTTAAAGTTTGTAGATCTCGAAATTAGTTTTGTAGTTTTGAGTTCTTTTAAAAATTTGTAGATTTCTTTTGAAGGAAAATTGTTTTGTAGTTTCAAGTTTTTGAAAGTGAAAGGATTTTTTTGTGAGCTTTGATAATTTGTCTCATTTTGAGTTAGTGTTTAAAAGAAAAAAAGATTTTCTTCCAGTTATTCTCTATGTTTAAAGAAATAATTTCTTCTTAAAAGAATTTCATTCTCGAACTCTTTCTTTAGCTAGAATTTCATTGAAAGAAAACGATTTGATTATCATTTTTAGGTGCATTTTTAGTGTTTTTGGAAGTCGAGTCTTCACACCATCAAAGTTTAATTTCCATACCTATTTGACTTAATAAACAACTCATAAAATTAGCGCTTAATTAAAATTCATATAGCAATCTTTTTATTTTCTAGGGCTCTTATCACCAACATAGCTTAGGCTAGTATCTTAGAGTAGGGAGTAATTAACTCTCCAAGATAGTAAAAACAAACAAGTAGATAAATCTTGGGGTAGGAAATAAATCCAATCATAATTGGTACAATATGGGAAGCTTATAATAAAGAAGTCAATCACGAGATCATGTCCGAACCTTTGAAACAATCAATTCTGTTTCATTGGGAAAGATAGAAGATTTTGCACGCATTACAAATGATAAACCTCATATTAACCATTGTCGAGGAGCCTGGGGTCACTTGTCGGTAAACCTCGGATTAACCATGTCGAGGAGCCTTCAAGGGGATTGAGCTTTGTTACTCTGCCCTTCCGCGTGGGATCGGATCATAGACTGTTCCCCCAGTTGTATTTGTTACTGTTGGTAACCTTAGTGTCCAAAAACTTAAGATTATTTCCTAAGGTGACGGTGAAGGAAAGATCTCACTGTACCTGGAGCAGACGTCGACTAGACTCACTTGGAATCTCTGGGGGGTTCTCTTCACACGAGATGGTTTTGTGAAGAAACTTGTGCCAGTATGTTTCATTAAGCAAGTTGTCAGGGTAACTGTTCCAACCGCCCTTTCTGTATTAAATTTCTACTAAGTTGGATTTCATCACCAACTAGTGTTTTTAGTACGGGAAGTTTACTGCTTGTGTGTGGTTTGAACTCTTGGATTTTTAAGCGTGTGATTCATCTGCTTGTTTCTTTAGAGACTTTAGGTATTTTTATTGACATTTTTCTTTGTTTGCGTCTGATTACTTAATATTTAATCGTGGCAGAATTTCCGAGACAATCCCGGAGACTTCAAGGGAAAACCACTGAATATACACCAGGTCAACTTGAAGGGTTGCGTGCTCTAGTATCATCTAGTAGCGGTAGAATTAGATCAACAGAAGTTGGAACTTCATCTATATTTGTTCATCCTGATCATCAAACACCCACAACAGAACATATTCAAGAACCAATTTTAGTTTCGGAAGTTACTGCTAGTATTTCTCCTTCCAGTGAATTAGCTGATGAACCTGAAGTTTTTGAGCCTGAAACTGAACCTTCTGTTTTGGAAACATCCTCAAGATTTATTACACCAAATTCTAGCGATCCTAGCTCACCTAGGGTAAGAAATTTTTTCACTGAAGATCTTCTGTCTGGCCTCATTTATATTGAACAACTTACTAGTCCAGACGAAGAGTTATCTCTTCCCGACTCCCTTCAGTCTTTAAATATTAGGGAGAATGAATCTATTTTCTACAACCCTATTCAAACTGACGCTTGGTATCTATCTTTAACAATTTTTTTAGAGAATCCGGGTCTTTCTTTTGCTCCACCTCGAATTCTATTTCATCCTACACCCAGAGGTTACTATGCGTCATCCATTATGGTAGGAGAGTCATCCATGTTTTCCCAAACACCAGAAGAATTTTTACACAGTGGTCCTTCTGTTACTGTGGGTTATCAGGCTTTGTCTGGTACCTTCTCTGGAGCAGCTCCTCAACCAATTTAACACGTATTATCATCTAGTTTTAATGGAATTAAAACTAAAATGTCGAATGCAGAGAAAATATTTATGATGTCTGGTAATATTCTGAATCCTCAACCTCAAGGGAGTCAGTTACCATTTGGAGGAAAATTTCAGGGAAATCAGTTACTTCCTAGGGGGAAACCTCAGGGTATTCAATTACCCCCTGGGGCACAACCTTCAGGCAGTCAATTACCACCTGAGGGGAAACCTCAAGGTAATTTTTTTCCAAGACAAACTATGGAATCATATTATTTTGGAGGACAACCTCAAGGACAATACATACCTCAAGGTTATCAACCTTCAGGACAGTACAAACCCCAAGGTCAACCCCAAACTCAATATGCTCCTCAGGGTCCTTATAAACCCCAGCTTCAGTACGCGCCTCAAGGTTATCAACCTCAAGGTCAGTACCCAATTCAAGGTTTCCAACAGCCCTCTTGTCAATCATTTGTACAAGGAGTCAGAAATTTACCACTTACTTATCAACCCTATGTTCAACCAGGCTATGGTCCTTACGTTCAACCTTTTACGGGACAATACCCCGGAATGAATATGGTGTGGGATCCATCCCAATATCAACAGCCTATGCAGCCTAATGTGCAGTTACCTTCTCAACCTGGACAACCTTTGGTTTCTGGTCCAACCCAGCAACCTGTCCAGCCTACTATTAAAACTCCTACACCTAGTTATGTTCAGCAGTCTGGGCCTAGTACACCTTAGACTCCGCCTCAAACTGCTGCAACTGCTGCAACGTCTGTTCAACCTATAACACCTATTTCTGGAGTATATGTAGCTCCGAGTTCTTTTTTCCGTGCATCTGAGCAAATCCATCAAGTATCTGTATCCCAGTCAGGACCTTCGGTTCAGACTTCGGTCCAGATGCCTATGAGACAAGTTGGTACAAGTACGGTGGTCAAAAGTCAATCGCAATTCACGTATCAACCGTACCAAGGACAGCCTCAATTCGGTCCCGTTTCACAAAATCCAAATTATCATTATCAACCATACCCTAGCTATACTTATCAACAGCCTCAAAAACCCTAGTTTGGTCCGGTTAATCCTGGTTATCCGAGAGGTTACACAATTTCTAATGCAAATCCGATTCCCAGTTATCCTAGGTATCCTCCTCCTGGAACTGCTTTGGCTACTCAATTTTTTCATGACCCTAACCGTCAGTTACCATTTATTGCAACTTTGGATTTACTTGATTTGACGCGCCTTATAAATGATCCAATTTTCTATTATCCGTACTAGCCACCAATGCCACATAAGTTGCCTAGTGATATACCAAAATTCGAAGGTAAGTCATCAGAGGATCCATCAAATCACATTATGACTTATCACCTCTGGTGTGTGTCTAATTCAATAATTGATGATTCAATTCGCTTACGTATTTTCCAAAGAACTCTTATTGGTCTTGCCGCCAAATGGTACATTGAGTTACCACAAGGCTCTTTTAATAATTTCAGTCAGTTAGAAACTGACTTCTTGACTCATTTTTAGTTTCCTGTCAGATACGACAATGGCACAGAACTATTAACCTCACTAAAGCAATCCACGTCCACATATATTTCTGATCATATTCATGAATGGAGATGTAGAAGGCGTTTAGTGAAAGTTTACATTCCAGATCAAATTTTGGCGGAATGGTTTGTTAAATCATTGTTACCCAAAATCACTGAAGACGTAGCTAAGGCTAGAGTTTTTATTGAGGAGCAAGTGATTGCTAGAGCTCAGTACCTTGACCTCGTTTATACGCAGTCAAGTACTTAACATGAAAAATCCCCAATCTTCCAAAACAAGTTCAAATAGCTACAACTCCTTCAGGGTCTCATGCCACTGATGGTATGATTGGTATAGTCAATACTAAAAGCAAGAAGAAATCTTCGAAGAATTCTTCTCCTATTATAACTTTACCTGATTCCCCAAAAGGATAATCTTCCCCCAAAATTTCTGCCGACATTCATGTCGTAGAGACATCTACGACCAGATCTAAATCTGGCGGTAAAAAGAAAGGGAAGGATAAAAACAAAAATAATTCAAAAGAGAAAACTGATAAAAACGAATCCAATGACAAAAAATGCAAACTTCACTATCCTTGTTACATTTGTGACGAGGATCATTTTACTAAGGAATTCCCGCATCGAGATAGGTTGTAAAATTTGTTAAAGGTTCACAACAACCTATTGTCTTGAAGGATCCTTTTCCAAATCAAGATATTAAGATGGTTGGTTCTACCTCGAATGCCTCAGAAGAAACTATTCTGATGATGTCTAATGTAAGGATTGTGACACGATCGCAAGATTATGGTAGTAAGAATCCTGTTGATGGTAAAGAAGCAGAATCTTCTAGTGCAAACACATCAAATAAACCTCATCCTATTTCTGGTCCGCTACAGATTGAGAAACCAAATCTAGACTTAATAATCAAATCGCCTGATAAAGGTGTTCTTCGTAAATCAACTTTCAATCCACATGCGAGAGCTGCTCAAAGTTACAACATTGTTGAAGATTTAGTTATTTCCCCTTCAGCAATGTCGGCTTTGGAAGTGCTTCAGTCATGCCCAGCACAGCGTAAATTACTTTTGTCTGCCATAGGAGTTTTCTATATTCCGGATTCGAACCTTATAATCTTCGATTAAGAGAATAGTACGCCTCGCCTACCTCACCAAATGGCTTTCCAAATTCCAGTGTTAGTAAAAAATAGACCGATCTTTCAGACTGTGATTGATGAGGGAGCTTCAATGTGTATTATGTCAATATAGTGTTGGAAATCACTTGGTTCTCCTACACTCAATCAATCTCCGACAATTCTAAAGGCTTTTTATGACCGAGGTTTCCACCCTTTTGGTATTTTGCAGGATTTACCCATAGGGGTCGAAGGTAAAACCGTAAATCTAGATGTGGAAGTGGTTGATTCCCCTCTAGATTACAACCTTCTCCTCGGTCGTAGTTGGTCTTATGCTATGACTGTTGTTGTTTCTTTGCTCTTTCGACTTATAAAATTTCCACATCAAGGAAGGATCATTACAATAGATCAGTTAACTTATTTTTATTCTGATCCAGCCTCTACAGAAACAATCCAGCATGTTGGTAAAGAGGCTATCCCTTACAAGGATGTTGGAGTAGGGTTGATTAAATATTCTAGTTTACTAGGAACTTTTTCCTTTCCTCCTCCTAACGTATCGCATTCTATCGAAACTATTCATATGATTTCGTTAGATACTGTTATGTTTGATGATCCTTGGATCGTACCCTCCGACTCCGATTTAGATTCATTTGATGGCATGATTCCTTTGAGTCTGTTTGAAATTGCATATCAGGCTGTACAGTCACTTTCCGACCCTTCTTCAACTGAAACTAATCCAATGAATGGGATCCATGAGGAATCACTTTCTATATCTAGTTTAGCCACAATGAAATTTCTTGATCTTGTTCATACTGATGAGTAGATTTGGGAACTTTTGTCCATTGAAAATTTACCATGGGAATATCTACATCATCGATCTTCATTTTTACATGAGATGGATCATTTTGAAGATGATTTCGCTTCTATTTTTACTGCTGAATATGTCAAAGAACCGCAGAATCCATTGCAAAATCTTAATTCTGAGTTAAATTTGGAAAATATCTCTCCAACGATTCCATTTGACATTTCAGTAAAGCCAGGAATAATTGAAAACATTCATATAGGTGCTTGCTATATAGAAAATGAAATTCAAACTTATAAAGCCTTATTTCAAGAATTTTGTGATGTGTTTTCCTGGTCCTATGAAGAAATGCCAGGAATCAATCCTTCAATTGTCATACATGAAATCAAGACTTACCCGAATGCCAAACCTGTCCGTCAACATCTACGTCAAATACATCATAGAAAAGCTGCTGCTATCAAAGCTGAAGTTGAGAAATTAATTCGTGTAGGTTTCATTTATCCAATTCCTTTAACTGATTGGGTATCGAATATTGTTCATGTTACTAAAAAAAAAGGAACGATACGAGTATGTATCGACTATAGGGATATTAATCGAGCTTGTCCTAAAGACAATTATCCAACCTCCTATATCGATCAAATAATTGATGATTGTGTTGGCAGTGAAATTTTTTCATTTATGGATGGTTTTTCGAGTTACAATCAAATAAACATACTCCCTGCTGATCAGCCAAAACAACTTTTATTTGTCCATGGGGGACATTTTCTTATTGCAAACTACCCTTTGGATTGAAGAACACTGGAGAAAATTTTCAAAGGGCTATGTCTTACGCATTTCATGACATTAAGCACATTGTGCAACCTTATCATGATGATTTACCTGCCCATTAATCGCGTAGGGCTGACCATCTCACTCACTTAAGAGCTGTCTTTATGAGATGTAGGCATTATCGAATTAGGCTGAATCCACAAAAATGTGTTTTCTGTGTAGAATCAAGTTGCTTACTAGGATTTTTTGTTTCGAAAGTAGGCATTCGTGTTGATCCGTCAAAGGTCAAAGCTATTGTCAATTTACCTCCTCCTTCCACTTTGCACCAACTCCAAAGTTTGCAGGGGAAAACAAACTTTTTACGTCGATTCATTCCTAACTATGCCGAGCTAACAAAGGGTTTTACCCGGTTGCTGAAATAGAACATTCCATTATTTTCGGATGAGATCGCTGCTCGATATTTTGATGCACTTAAACACGCGTTGACCCATGCACCGTTATTGCATCCTCCCAACTACAACCAGGACTACGTTTTGTACCTCGCGACTTCTCATTCCACAATTGCGATGGTTTTAGTTCAGGAAGATGAATCTAACACTGAACATGTGATTTACTATCTTAGTCGAAATCTACATCCGAATGAGATCAAATACACACATGTGGAGAAATTGGCCTTGGAAACTGTTCAAGCTATCCAAAGATTTAGACACTACATCTTATTACGCAAAACGACAATAATTTATGACTGTAACCCTATGATGTACATTTTAACAAGCAATTACTAGGGGGAAAGTATTCCAAATGGATAGTTATCCTGCAGGAATTTGACTTGGAATTTGAAAAATCCAAGGCAAAGAAATCTTTAGTTTTTGTTGAACTAATGTGTGATTTCCCCTCTACTGATACTAAAATTGTGGCAGAGGAGCCCATTGCGGACAAATCCTTATTTCTTATCAGTACTCTTGATCCATGGTATGGGGATATTATCATTTATCTCCAAACCCAATATTTTCGGCCTGAGATCTCACGATCTCAGCGACAGAAAATACGTTTCCAATCCCAAAAATACAATATTATTGGTGATACACTCTATCGTCATGGAGCTGATTCTGTTTTTCGATGCTGTCTTACTGATCAAGAAGCTGAGAAGGTTTTAAATTATTTCCATTCTGGAGCATGTGGCAGTCATATGTCTGGGTATGCCACAGCCCAAAAGATATTGCGCACTAGTTGTTTCTGGCCGTCGTTATTCAAAGATTGTATCTATGCAGTCTGGAAATGCCACAATTTTCAACTCTTTGATCGTAAGATGCGTGCGCCACCCGCTCCTCTTCACCCTATAATTGTTGTTGGTCCTTTCGCAAAATGGGGTATTGACTTTATTACATGTAACCCTCACTCGGCCGGGGGGCATGCGTATATTATATTAGAGGTAGATTATTTTACTAAGTGGGCCGAGGCGATGCCTACATTTTCGGCTGACGGCAAGACTGCTGCAACTTTCATACTCAATCACATAATTGCTAGATTCAGTGTTCCTCAAGCCATTGTTACAGATCATGGAATTCATTTTCGAAATATCATGATGACTGAACTGACAGATCAACTTGGCCTATGCCACGATAGTTCTACTCCATATTATCTGCAGGCCAATGGTCTGGTTGAAGTTATCAATAAATTTTTAGTCACTATGATCAGATGAATTATTGGTATTCATAAGACGAATTGGCATTCCATGTTATTTTCAACACTTTGGGCATATCGAACCTCGGTAAAAACATCAACTGGTTTCACTCCCTTTCAACTGGTTTATGGTTTGGAAGCTGTGTTACCGATTTAATGTGAAATTTTGTCATTAAAATTAGCCATAGAATTACTCCCAGCTACGTCTCAAGAGGAGAATTTTTTTTTTACTTGGCTCAGCTATATGAGAATCGACGAAGTGCTGCAATAGCAAACGAGGCTCATATCAAATGAATAAAAGCTCAGTATGATAGAAGTGTTACCCCTCAAAAATTTTCAGAAGGAGACCTAGTCTTAGTTTATGATCAAGCCAACAATAAGTTAGGAGCTAGAAAATTCATGCCTATGTGGCATGGTCCTTTCATTGTTAAGTGAAAGCTAGCAAAGGGGACCTATGAACTGATAGATTTTGACAGTGTCCCTTTAGATAAACCTAGAAATGGGCTTTATCTAAAGAGATATTATTCTTAAACTTGGTGTGGAGATTTTTTGTTAGAATAGATTTCTTTACTGCTGGTGTGTCTTAGATTAGAAAAGTGTGCCTAGTTTAGAAGTGTGTTTTGTCACTATTCATGCTTATCTAAGTTTTACTCTTGATATTGCAGATGTCGACGTCTCTTCAAACCTACATTGGTTTTGCTGATGGTGCTTGTCGTAGTACACAGAACATTTCTTCCGCATCTTGGGTTATTTATTCACCCTCTGACGAGTTAGTATCCATGCAAGGGGTAAGCCTTGGTCAAAAAATGAATAACATTGCAGAGTATAGTGCAGTGATTGAGTTATTATCTGAATCCTTATCATTTGGAGTTCAGAGTTTGATTGTTATGTTGGATTCTGAACTTGTTGTATTATAGCTCAACAGGGTTTATGCCATTAGAAATCCAGTTTTATTACGGTTATTTTTAAGAGTTCATCTCTTGTAACGTGAATTTGATTACATTGAATATCAACATATTCCAAGACATTTAAATACATTAGCAGATGCAGTTGCTTCTAGTATGATAAATCGACATTTTCAATAATCAAAACGGTAAATTAAACAACATTCATAACATGTACACAGATAGTTAGTAAATAGTGATATGTCATAGTATAGAAGTGTTTTCAAAAAATATACATCATCTTCGATCATAGGTTGGAAACACGTTATGATCGGCAAAAATGGTAATACAAAAGGTAAAAAATATGAGTCTACGACACGATCATCCTATCATTGGTGGTGATCATGATAAGAGACCACTTCCCGAGCCACCCTAAATAGGAACCTCCTAAAAGGTCCTGGGACACCAATCACGTATCTTTGTAATCTGAGTGGAATATCATCTATGTCTGTCTCTGGAATGTCTAGAGTCAGGCGCTCTAGGTGATGCTCTAAATCAAACAGGATCTCTGCTGATTGGCCTACTGGGGCTGGTGCGGCTGTAGCTAGTTGTCTCCTTTCATAAGGCTGGAGATGGGCTAGTCATTGTGGGCCCACATCTGTATTTAAAACTTTTGGTTATTAGTTTTAGGATGATTAAAATAAAAAAATTAGAACTTTGAAATTGTTGAAAATGATTTTACCTGATTCATCCCACTGTTCCCCTGCTGGGAGAGTCATCTCTTGGTCGCCGCGGAAATCTATCCCAGTGTATGGAAAGTCCTCTATAACAAAAATTTGGTGTTCTAGCTAATGAAAATATGAAGGAGGAAATCGAACAATATCGACGCCCTCAATAGCATGACGAGCCATCAATGCAACCCAAAAAACCATCCTAGGTTCTCGAAGTCGTCCAGCATCAACAGGAATGTTCTGCAGAGCTAGCATGGGGATCCTATCTAGAGCAAAGGTGACTACAATGGATCCATATCCAAAGTTATTTAGCTTTCCATTCTTTGCTCTGGTTAATTGGCCTTTTACGTTGGCCAACATAGCTTCGCACCAGTTGAAAATGGTGCCTCGAAAACAGTCTACAGCAATGCGCATTTGGGAACCGGTAGCCACATGCAATGCTGCACTCCCACATAGTCTGGTGATAGTAAATGAAATAAATTTTAGCTCGGGATGGATGATATTTTTTATATCAATTCGTTTGTCCCAGGGGTCTACCTGATCATCACAAAACTATTGTCGAAGACTAGCGACAGTCTGGCCACTTGGACTAGTCCCAAACAGAGAAATTTCTTTGCCCTTTTTCGACAAACCAATCAGAAAATAGATATCCTCCAGCTCAATTTTGAGCCGGAGGCCGCCAATAATGAAACACTGGTCCTGTACGTTCCACGTGTTCACCAACCATGTTAGGAGGTCTACCTGTGCCCTCATGCCCTCAATGGCCTAGAATTTATACAAACCGCATGCTCTTAATGCCTGCATTGTAGGAAAATGGAGCATTGCGGTGTCATCCAAGTATTCATGCTCGCGTTCTCTCCAAATAGGCATCTTGTATGTCGTACATTGCATAAAAAGATATATTAGAACAAGACTTTTTAAATATTCTTAGGCGGGAATTGAGAAAATTGAGTTCAAAATTTAATTGCGCGGGGTCTGCACTTGAACTTCGTACACAGTGCATAGATACGCATGGGCACTGTGGAACAGGTGCAGACCCAAGAATTTTTCCCACATAGAAAATATTCGGGGTCCGCAGGGCCCACGTGTTGCACCTGCAGACCCCCGCGGTTGATTTTTTCAACATATTTTTGCTTAAAAAATGAAATCTAAAACCTAAAAATGAAATGAAAATGGATGAAATGTAAGATTTGGAGGTCATAGATTACCTGGAGCTGACGGTTCTGGATTTCATCGAACGGATTTTCCAGAATCTTCACAGGAACTTTTTTACTCAAAAGCTTTTACTTTTCACTCTGAACTCGAATGGTAAAAATGAAGTTAGAAAAGTCCTTTTTATAAGTTTTTTCGAATAAATGAATTTTTAATTTGTTTATTTTTTACTTTAAAAAGGTTATTTTTGAAAGAATTTTTATTTATCTTAAACAGATATGTGTAATGTTTCAAGTTTTTGTGCAGAAATTGGATTTTTCAGGAGAATTAATCATTTTTCAACAAAGAGCATACTTTTATCACTTTTTCGGACTCTTTCAAAAATTTACAAAAAAGTGAAACATTGGAGTCCTCTTTTAAGCCCTTTTCAGACTCTCTAAACATGAAAAGATTGCCAAGCACTTGATTATTCGAACTCGTTAAAATAAATGAATGATCATCCCTTCAGTATAAGTTTACCCCTTTTACGGATTGAAATGGACTATTTACGAAAAAGTTATACATTGACTAATTACGGTCAATAGAGTTCTCTCCCACATTATTTTATCCTTTTTCGGGCTTGAGGGACTAAATTTACAAAAAATTACACCCACGGAGTTTTATTAAGTTTTTCTTTTGACTCCCTAAAATTGAAAAACACCGAGTTTCTGCTATACTGGACTCATTAAAACTTAACAATAAAGGACTTGTTCAATTTTAAACAGGAACAAACCACTCCTTCTTAGGGTTCAAATCTTAAACTAAGTTGGACTCATCCGAAGGATGAGCTTATAAACAAGAAAAAGTTATCCTCCTCAAGCTTCTCAAAAATAAAGAGGTACTTGCCAGAAATGGTGGGGGAAAAGAGAGAAAAATGGACTTGTTTGTTGTATTTTGATTTTTCGAAAATCTAGTTAACCACTCTTGAACACGACACTTTTGTTCACATGGGTTGGGAAATCCTTTGCCTAATAGTTAATCAAACCATATTGAAAAATTTCAGTCAGTTTCTGGGTATTAGCTTTGGGTCAATTGTCACCAAGCCTTCTACAGTGTCGTTATGTGTTCAAGATGACAGTTCAAATAAACCATTCATCTGCAAAATATCTGTCATCCATTTCACCATCACTGAGTCAGTAATTTCCAATATATTTTCAAAACTTGATCTATGATTTCATGTTGTGGGCTTGCCTACGACGGATCACTTTCTATCGACGACAACTCATTATCTAGGAAGTTGATCCAGAAATCGTCAGTACCTTGAAATCTACACGCCTCAATGGCAGGTTTCTCGCCTTGAACAACAGGTTGCATCATTGACCTTTGATCGAATGATTCTATGACATGTTAGACTTCAACTCATTTATTCACATTTCATGGATTTTACTGAGTACTTTGAGAGCCATTGACATTACTGGTGGTTACTCTCACACTTGTTAACATTTTACATCATTGACTGGTAATCAAGTGGTTTCTACCATGTTCGAGTTCGATACATTCGTTCACATGGACAGAATCGTACTAGTTCAAGATGAAGAAATCAAGACCCTGGATCTAGTTTCTACCATCTAGGCTGCAATGAATTTTTTTATCATTTATACAATGGACTATTCATAAATAGATGACTGCGTCCATACTGTGTCTACACATGTTTATACTGTGATATATTCAAAATCATTCCTGTATCACAACAATTTGAATCATTTTCTAGTTAGTTTTGATTTGAGTATGCAAATGCCTACCTCAGTGATGATATGTACACATATATATTTTGCATTGAATGTTTTTATAGGTTCCGACTGGGGTGTCCATAGGATGATCCTTGAAATGATAAAGTACTGCACTCTTCATATATGATAGACTTCAGCTTCATCTATTCCAGACTTTGCACTTTAGGGGGCAATCTGTTGCACTAAAAATTGTCATCCTGACATTCTGCTATGTGTATGAGCTCATTATTACTCATACTTCCTCCTTTTCAAGTCTAACATATCAGTTCCTCATGTCAAGCCTTGAAAATCAGAGAAAAGTTCCTAAAAATCTCCTTAACTCTGGTGTCGCACTTTCTCTATATCTTGCCTGCGGTCCCACACCTAATGTTCATGTCTCCTGCGTACCTGAACACACTTTCTCTATATTATGGATGCGGACCCCTGTAAATATTAAAAAGGCGCAAGTAAACTAAAAAAATATCACTTTCAGTAAATTATAGAAGCCTCTAGAAAGAATCTTGCGGTGGCAAAACCGCTCTTTTGAGGTTCATGTATCCCTTACCTTATGGAGCTAACCCCTTGATGTGAGGAGCTTATCCCTTTGAAGGAGGATTCTATCCCTTCATATTTGTAATTGAAACCTCATTTTTTCCACTATAAAAAGAGGCATTAGGTAGCCTCAAGGGGAGTTAAAGCTTTAGAATTATTTGAGGTTAAGTGTTGTTGGGATTCAAACTCATTTAACTGAAATTTTTGTGAGGAGAGATGACATACCTCTATCTGTATCGGTTGGAGGAGTGCAAAGCTTATCAGAGTAGAGGATATTCCTGCTTAGGACCCCAGGAAGGCCTGTTCAACATCAAGGCTAAGGTTGTAAGGTTTTCCTTCTTTTAAAGTTAATACAGATGAATTAATTTTTCTCAATAAGTTGTTAGTTGACTATTTATTTCATGGATTCCTTGATCACCATGACAAACATGATTTACGATGTTTACTATACAGGTGCTATTTAATTTTTTCTTTTTTATGATTGCAGGTTTACGAAGATAACTCCTTCAAGTGCACGAGGGAAAACAACTACTTCAAACAAGCATTGGACCTACGGTTAGTCTTTCACACCTCTATAGTGATTTTTGTAAATCGTATATGCTTAGAGAAATATAGGTTTATTTGGCTGTTTGTTGCTAGATTACCTTTTGGTACTATGGAGATCGATCTTGTCCACAAGATTGATTAATCCACACAAAAGTAAGTCGTACAAGTTTGCTCTACTGAACTAGTCCATAATTGGGTCATTGTGGGAGATTAGACATAACTTTGCCTTGAAGAATTCAAATCAGATCAAACCTGTGGCATTTGAAAGAAGCTTTAGAGGGCTACTACAGGGCCGAATTTTAGATATTGAGGATTCATAATTATAGAAATAATTTAATTTCAATATCGAGCTCCTCAAAATCAAGTAAAAGGTGTGTATTTTTTTTCCGAATTGCATAAGTCTTGTTTGAAGAATCAAGTTGAATTGATTCCAATGGAATATTGTACAATAGATATCCGTATTGGATTCCAAAATGGCCCCGAAAAATAATTCAACACCCATTAAGCCTTTAGAAGGCTCTACTATGACTCATTAAGATGAAGAATGGCAACATGACATATCAAAATTATAAGAGCAAGTGCAACAAATTTCTCTCTCGCAAAGAACAACAAAAAATGGAATGGAAGTTTTGAAGAAAGGCATGGAAACTAATATGGATGCTTTAAAGAAAGACGTGGAAGCTAAGATGAATGGTTTGGAAGCTAAGATGGATGGCATAGAAGTGGGCATGGAAGCTAAGATCGATGAAAAAATGAAAGACAACATGGAAAACATGAAGAATGATCTAAAGGTAGACATAGAAGGTTTGGAAAAGTTGATACAAGAAATTTTTCCTAATGGTGAAAAGATAGTTGAGGAAACTCATGATGAGAACAAAATAAATGTTAATCATGATTTCATAAACTCTAATGTTGGAGGGAAGAACCACCATATTCTAAAAATGGATATGAGGAAGTTTTATGGAAAGGATCCTGTAACATGGATACTATAGATGGAGCAATATTTTAATCTCAATAATGTGCAAAACACATAAAAAGCACGCATTGTAACTTTGCATTTAGAACAAGATACATTTGTATGGTATCGATGGCTTTTCTACCGTAAAAGAATTGTCACTTAGTCAATTTTTACGGAGGAAATGATAGCACATTATGAGGATACAAAGAGAAACACTTTCTTTAGCCAATTGATAAATCTCAAACAAAAGGGTTTAGTGGGGGAGCACATTGAGGACTTCCAAAAATTGAATATAAGGGTAACTGATATTTCAGAGGAACATGGGATTGATCTCTTCATAGGTACTTTAAAGGATAATGTCCAACATGAATTTCACATTTTGGAACCTGATTGATTGGAGAAGGCATTCAGGTTGGCCAGAAAAATTGACTGTAAAATTATGGCGACAAGGAAGCCTACCACTCACTTCTATAAAGAGGGAAGTGTTGCTACTCCTAGATTTGCAAAACCTACAAGGTTGACACCACAACAATTGGAAGAAAAAATAGCAAAAGGGCTTTGCTACAGTTGTGATAGAAAATACACTAAAGGTCAAAAGTGTTCTGAGAAGAAATTATTTTACATAGATTGTGAAGAGGAAGAATAAAATGAACAAGAATATTCAAAAGAAGAGGGTATACACCATGAACCAACCATAGAAGAGGAAGAAATGAGTCTGACCATATCATGTAATGCATTGGAAAGAATTACCACTCCTCAAACTCTCAAGATAGAAGGACATATCAAGAAGAAAAAGGTAATAGTGTTGATTGATTCAGGTAGTACCCATAATTTTATTCATTGTAAGGTAGCCAGGGAATTGAATTGTTTCCTATACCTAGCACCAAAATTTCAAGTGATGGTTGCAAATGGAGGAACTATAAATTACTCTGGAAAATGCCATAATATCAAGATAACCATGGGGTAATATGTATTTAATAGTCAAATTCTTTCCATTCTTATGGGAGGTGTTGATGTTGTACTAGGAGTACAATTGTTACAATCTTTGGGGACGATAGCTATTAATTTTCAAGAAATTTTCTTGAAATTTTTTTCATAAGGAAGGGAAGTAGAATTATGGGGTATTGAAGGGAAGCGAGGAAATATAATAAGCTCTAATGTCATGAAAAATCTTCTAAAGAAAGAAAAACGAGGCATAATTGCACAATTATGCTCACTATAAGTTCCAACATCAAAATCATCTATTTCCTCAGATCTCCAAAAAGTCTTGGACAATCATTCCAAGGTGTTTGAAACTCCAAAAGAACTCCCACCTATTCGTGATCATGATCATGCTATTCATTTGATTCCAGGAAGTGTTCCTCCAAACATTAGGCCTTATAGATATCCTTATGTCCAAAAGAGTGAAATTGAATGTTGATTGCAGAAATGTTAGAGGCTTGTATAATTCAACCTAGTCAAAGTTCTTTCTCTGCTCCTGTAGTATTGGTACACAAGAAGTATGGATCATGGCACATGTGTCTGGATTATAGGGAGCTCAATAAGCTCACCATTAAAGATAAATTTCCCATTTTTATGATTGATGAATTATTGGATGAGTTACATGGAGAAATTTAATTTACCAAGTTGGATCTTTGTTTAGGATATCGTCAAATTAGAATGAAGACCGAAGATATTCTGAAAATAGCTTTTCGAACTCATGAGGTTCATTATGAATTTTTGGTCATGCCTTTTTGCCTTACCAATGCACCTTCTACATTTCAACGATTGATGAATGCCATTTTCAAACCCTTCCTTAGAAAATTTGTGCTAGTATTTTTTGGTGATATACTAATCTACAACAGGTCTTGGAAGGATCATATTCAACATATTGACAGGGTGCTAAAACCATTGCAGGAGAAACAATTATATGACAGGGTGCTCAAACTATTGTAGGAGAAACAATTATATGAAAAAATATCCAAATGTTTCTTTGGAGTACAAGAGGTGGAATATCTGGGTCATATTGTATCTCATGAGGGTGTTAAGGTAGACCCTAACAAAATTAAAGCCATTAAGGAATGGAAATTCCCCACAACCATAAAGAAGTTGTGAGGATTTCTCGGGTTAACAGGGTATTATCTCAAGTTTGTTAAGAATTATGGGAGAATAGTAGCACCTATAACAACATTATTGAAGAAAGATGTATTTTCATGGACTCCTGAAGTAACTAGGGCCTTTGAACATCTTAAAGAAGCAATGTTCCTAGCACCAGTCTTAGCTATGCTAGATTTCACAAAAACCTTTATTGTGGAATGTGATGCCTCAGGAAATGGAATTGGTGATGTTTTAATGCAAGAAGGAAGACCCATTTCTTTTGAAAGTTGTCCAATCAAAGGAAAGTATTTACAGAAATCTATTTACAAGAAGGAAATGTTAGCAATACCGCATGCACTAAAGAAATGGCGAACTTACCTAATGGGAAGAAACTTCAAGGTAAAAATTGATCATCATAGTCTTAAACACTTTTTGGAACAAATAATATCTTTAGAAGAGTAGAAAAAATGGGTCACAAAGATGTTGGGTTATTACTTTGAAATAATCTACAAAAAATTGAAGCTAAATGTTGTTGCAGATGCACTCTCAAGAAAGAATGAAGAGGTGGAAGCATTGCTTTGTGCCTTATCTATTATCCAACCAGATTGGATAACTGAAGCAAGGGATGAATGGAAGAAGGATGAAGGATTGTGAACACTCATTCAAAATTTGCAGCAAGATCCTAGTACATCTGATACATTTAGTGGAAAAATGATTCCTTATGGTAAAAATATTGCTTATATCTTTGTAAGAATTCCCAACTAAAACAAAATATTATTTTGGAATTGCACACTTCTCCTTTAGGAGGACACTTAGGATTTTTAAAAACTTACCACAGGGTGAAGAAAGAATTTTTTTGGGATGGCCTTAAATCTGATATCCAAAATTTTGTGGCGGAATTTTTGGTTTGCCAGCAGAATAAAGTTGAGACAATTAAGACCTCGGGTCTTCTACAACATTTATCCATTCCAAGTCAAATTTGGGAGGAGATTTCAATGGATTTTATCATAGATTTACCTAAGTCCAAAGGAAATAGTGTCATCATGGTGGTAGTTGATAGAATTACCAAGTATGCACACTTTTGTGCATTATCTCATCCATTTAAAGCAAGTACAGTTGTAGTGGAGCTATTGCACAATGTTATGGAATGAAATCAAAAACAATGTTGTATAAATTGTGTTGAGACTCCTGTGGTATGCCTTGGAGCATTTGTTCTTTCTCTATATGTTTGTATTATCAAGTTGAATGATATAATACCCTATTTTACATATATTCTTCTTTGTTTATCTTGTTGGTTTATAAGAACAAATCATGCCTTTTCATGCTCTGTTTTAACAAGGTTTACATTATATGTCTCTATTCTTCTAAATGAATGAATTCACCTAAATGCTCATTCATATTATCCTTCATTTCATCATATACACAATGAAAAACTAAGAATTATTTCAAGCTACCTACCTAGACTCATCCATATCTCTGCAAATTGACCTTCAATTTTGACCTAAGCTCTAGACCTAGTCTCCAACTGTCATTTCCTATCCAACAAAAGAAACATAAAAAAAAAACCCTATTTACTCAGCACCATAACTATCCTAAAACATTATATACAGTCATCTCTTTGGTTGCAAAGTGACATTGAGAAATCCCTCTTTGGTATTGGTAGGGATAGCTACTTTACCTAAAGCCTGGTCCGTGGTTACATTCATTTAGCTCCATTCTCAGCCTTGGGAAGCAGGGGAGAGTGACAACACCATGGATAAAGTGTGTTAGGAGAATTTCATAATAGGACTTATAGGAGGAATGCCTGCGATTACGATAATGGGATGGACACAAAAGTTTCAGACAAAGGGATATTTTGGGATAAACACAAAAATATTTGTTCAATGACTTGGTTGGGTTCCCAATTCGCAAAAACAGTAAAGGGTATTTATGAGGGTATGTCAACTAGGGAGTGCCAAGGTGTGTAGGGAATCTCAGGAAGTTCTAAAAAATGCTAGAAATTTCCAAAGCATGTTAGGCATTCCAATATGTGCCAGGTGTTAGGGTGTGGCATGTTGTGAAACTAGCTCCAAAAATAGAAGAAAACAAATATCAACGCCTTGGAAATAAGCCACTTTGAGGGGGAAACCTACAATACATGACATGAATGAAAAATTCTTTGATGATACAAATTACAAAACCTCCTTTCTATATATAGGATTCCATGGTAATACAATGTAATCCTAGCCAACCTAACAATAATCTTTTAAGGGCACAAAAATAACAATATGGGGGTTACAAGGGTACAATAATAACAATAAGAGGGTTACACTAACAATAATAAGGGACAATACTAGTAATATAGGGACCTAACATGCCCCTCTCCTTCAAAAAAGTGATGTCCTCAACACTTGAGTAGCTCTAGGTGCTTCTATATAAAATTCTCATCCTCCCATGTAGAATCTTCAGTGGGTAAGTTCTTCCACTTGATGAGATACTCTGAAATTGATCGATTTTTTAGCCATCGATTTCTTGTTTCTGTGATTACTTCAGGTTCCAATATGATTTTTCCTTCCTCATCAAGTTCTGGCAATATTGTTTGAACTGGAAGATTTTCACCTATAACCTTCTTTAAGCATGAAACATGGAAAACTGGATGCACTCGTGAAGAAGTAGGAAGCTCCAATTTGTATGCCACAGTACCAATCTTTTGCAACACCTTGTAAGGACCATAGTACTTTGGCGATAATTTATTATCCTTCTTAACTTTCTTGAGGGAAATTTGTTTGTATGGTTGTAGCTGTAAAATTACCCAGTCTCCCACATCAAAAATTCCCTCACTACGATGCTAATCTGCCTGTTGTTTCATTCGATTTTGTGCCAAATTCAGGTTATCCTTTAAGAGTTGGAGAACTTCTTGTTGATGCTCGATGTGATATTCCACTGCTTGAACCTTCGAAATTTCTCTTAAATATGATGTGATGGAAGGTGGATGATATCCATAAAGTGCCATAAATGGGGTCATTTTTGCTGCAGTATGGAAGAAAGTGTTATACCACCATTCAACCAGAGTTAACCATCCACTGAATAGCACTGAATGGTGGTATAACACTTCCTTCCATACTACAGCAAAATTGACCCCATTTATGGCACTTTATGGATATCATCCACCTTCCATCACATCATCTTTAAGGGAAAATTCGAAGGTTCAAGCAGTGGAAGATCACATCGAGCATCAGCAAGAAGTTCTCCAACTCTTAAAGGATAACCTGAATTTGGCACAAAATCGAATGAAACAACAGGCAGATCAACATCACAGCGAGAGAAGTTTTGATGTAGGAGATTGGGTATTTTTATAGCTACAACCATACAAACAAATGTCCCTCAAGCAAGCTAAGAAGGATAATAAATTATCGCCAAAGTACTATGGTCCTTACAAGGTGTTGCAAAAGATTGGTACTATGGCATACAAATTGGAGCTTCCTGCTTCTTCACGAGTGCATCGAGTTTTCCATGTTTCATGCTTAAAGAAGGTTATAGGTGAAAATCTTCCAGTTCAAACAATATTTCCAGAACTTGATGAGGAAGGAAAAATCATATTGGAACTTGAAGTAATCATAGAAACAAGAACTCGATGGCTACGAAATCGATCAATTTCAGAGTATCTCATCAAGTGGAAGAACGTACCCACTGAAGATTCTACATGGGAGGATGAGAATTTTATATAGAAGCACCCATAGCTACTCAAGTGTTGAGGACAATAATTTTTTGAAGGAGAGGGGCATGTTAGGTCCCTATATTACTAGTATTGTCCCTTATTATTATTAGTGTAACCCTCTTATTGTTATTATTGTACCCCTATAACCCCCATATTGTTATTGTTGTTCCCTTAAATAATTATTGTTAGGTCGGCTAGGATTACATTGTGGCCCCATGGACTCCTATATATAGAAAGGAGGTTTTGTAATTTGTATCATCCAAGAATTTTTCATTCATGTCATGTATTGTAGGTTTCCCCCTCGAAGTGGCTTATTTCTAAGGCGTTGATATCTCTTTTCTTCTATTTTTGGAGCTGGTTTCACAACATGCCACACCCTAGCACCTAGCACATATTGGAATGCCTAGCATGCCTTGGAAATTTCTATCATTTTTTATAACTTCCTAAGATTCCCTGCACACCTTGGCACTCCCTAGTTGACATACCCTCATAAATACCCTTACTATTTTTTTGAATTGGGAACCCAACCAAGTCATTGAAAAAATATTTTTGTGTCTATCCCAAAATATCCCTTTGTCTGAAACTTTTGTGTCCATCCCCTTATCGCAATCGCAGGAATTCCTCCTACAAGTCCTATTATGAAATTCTCCTAACACACTTCAACCATGGTGTTATCACTCCCCCCTGCTTCCCAAGGCTGAGAATAGAGCTAAATGAAGGTAACCATAGACGAGGCTTTAGGTCAAGTAGCTATCCCTACCAATACTAGAGAGGGCTCTCTCAATGTCACTTTGCAACCAAAGAGATGATTGTATATAATTTTTTAGGATAGTTATGGTGCTGAGTAAATAGGGTTTTTGTTTGATGTTTATTTTGCTGGATAGGAAATGACAGTTGGAGACTAGGTCTAGAGCTTAGGTCAAAATTCAAGGTCAATTTGCAGAGATATGGATGAGGCCAGGTAGGTAGCTTGAAAGAATGCTTAGTTTTTCATTGTGTATATGATTAAATGAAGGATAATATGAATGAGAATTTAGGTGAATTCATTCATTTAGAAGAATAGAGATATATAATGTAAACCTTGTTAAAACAGAGCATGAAAAGGCATGATTTCTTCTTAGAAACCAACAAGATAAACACAGAAGAATATACGTAAAATAGGGTATTATATCATTCAACTTGATAATACAAACATAAAGAGAAAGAACAAATTCTCCAAGGCATACCACAAGAGTCTCAACACAATTTCTACAACATTGTATTTGATTTCATTCCATAAGATTGTACAATAGCTCCACTACAAAAAAAAATTATCCAAACCAACCGAAGACTAAATTAGTTCTAATTATAGAAAATATGAACAATTACATGTCATAAGGTAAAAATCCCATCCAAAATTAATTATAATTACATGAGTTGAGTCATTTCCTAGAATCTAGGGAAGTTAGAAACCATTCCCTCAAATTCAGATAAAGACTAGGAGTGTGTCTCCCACATTAAATTACATGTCTCATCATGATAAGAAGCAAAAAAAACTCAATCACTCCAACGAAAGCTAAAAGTAAAGCTAAACCTAATATTTTTGACTTTTTCTAGCTTGACAAGTGTCCCGAGAGAATCCAATGCAGAAGCGTAGTGTCTATTGACAGAAACATAACATCATTTTGCATAAGCGTAGTGCCACCTTGGAGGTGATTTTGAGGGAATTTTAGTGCTCCAAATCCAAATATGAAATATAGGTAAACTAGCCCTACGTTTCTACTATCCAAAAAATCTTTAATTTTGAGAAAACACCCACAAGAAAGACTCCAAAATTTGATTATACCAACCTCACTCCAGAAGCATAGCGCATATTCAAAAACACTGGCAAAAGCATAGAAAAATGGTGGTTTTTTTTTTTGTTTCTTATTCAAAATTAAGCTTTTCATGCAAAAATAGTTCAAGATATGGAATTTAATAATAAAAATTCATCCAACCATATAATAAAATCTTGATTTAGGTGTCATGAGAGAAAGTGTGTGGCCTTGGCGCTATGTTTCTGTGAAGGCGGAATTTCCAGAATTTTCAAAACATTTTCTACAAATATAGGGCTTAAAGGTGGATCAATACATCTCAAACCATGAAATGTTTTGAAAAAATGAGAGTTATTTATGTTATTTTTCATGTTAGGAACAACAAAACCCTCCAGGTTTCTAAAATTCTTTCCCATTTGCTCATAACCCATGTTTGAAGTTGATCTCACTCAGAATTTGCAGAAGAGTAGTGCACACTGAGCAGAAGCATCGCACCTACTTTGACAGGGAGTGTGGAGGCCTTCCTAGAGTATTTTTTGGATGAAAGTTGTATGGTTGGAAATATTAGGATGTCTTTTACAAAATGGAGTCATCAAGCATTGCAAATCCCTCCTCCAAACCCCCGAAAACTTGATTTCAAGAAAACCTCTCCAAAAGTGCAGAAAATGACCTGAAGCAACTATATTTTGCACATTTATCTCAAAAAATAACACCTATGAATAAATTGAAGGAGGTATTTCTTATTCTGAATATTATTGATAAAAACCTCTTTCACTTTTGGAAAATTCATCTCCATTTCTTCAAAAATGTATTTTGAAGAAACATCTTCCCTGTACAATGTAAACCCTAGCAAATGATCACAAAGCTCTAAAAATGATGCCATAGGTATGAGTTGGCTCGAACCTGTAATTATGACCTCCCTTATGGGATTTTATGTTCTCCCTCCATGGTGTTTTTAAACAATATGAAAACCCTAGCTTGATGAATTGGGTAGGGGAGATGTAGAATTAGGAAAAAAGGGGATGGTAGTAGGGTGGGTTTAGGATCATAAATAAGGTATAAATAAGCTAAGGAAAAATCCCAAAAAAATTGAGGAGGTAGGGTGATGAGTTAGAAATATAATGGAAGTAAAATTTATTGAAATGAGTATGAGGAAGATGCCCAAAAGGTCAAAACATAGGAATTTCCTAGTTTTCTCTACAAGGATGTAGTGAAAATTAGGGTTTTAATGAAATTGATGGAAAGGAGGGTTGCAAGCGATATGAAGTGTTAGGGTATGGTGTATTAATGTTTTATGAACATTTTCGATGTTTATATTAGGTTTTTATCAGCTGAAACAAGCCAAGGATGAAAAACACCAAAACCATAGTGGAGATGACCTAATGAAGGAAACCACTCATTTGCTGAAGAATTTGACTTGAAAGAGGTGTGGAAAGAATTATCTTACTGACTAGGAGGTATATGAACCTTTTTGAAAGCTGATTTGACCCTTGGATGGGTGTGGAGAGTTGTGAGCATTACATAAGAGCTTTTTCAACCATGTAGCATACTTTTTGAAAAGATACAAGTTGCCTTTGTTTTATTACCTATTTTTGCTAACTCCTAATGAAGGTGATTTTACTAACGACAATGAAATTTATTTTCCTTTCTTTCATGACATGATTGAAAATTATGGTGGCAAAAAAAGAGAGACTTAGACCATGACCTAAATGAAGGTGTGGTGAATGACCTTAGACGCTAGATGATTGAGGATGCCACGACCTCTGAAATGATGATGATCATGAATGGAGTGAAGGGAGTAGAATTTTAAACCTAGACACATTTAGTGAACAAAATTTTATTTGAAAATTGACTTGAAATATGAAATTTTTACCTAGGAACACTACCAAGTAAATCTGAAAGATTAAATTTGATCACTGAACATTTGGACACTAACACATGAGACACCTGGAATTCACTAACACTCCCTGGTAGTAACTCTTATTTGTTCATTTCCATGCACTTTGAACTATTTCTCCTTTATGATGACTTGACACTCCCCAACACTCCACAACATGAATTGACACTATATATCATGTGTTAGCACATATTTTCATTCATTGGCGTGCCCTAGCACTCCTTAACTATCATGTCCTCATAACTACACTTATTTTCTTAGAATTGGGAGCCCAACCAAGTCCTGCCTTGATTACAACAACTTCACTAAGTTTCATTTACTACAACTAAACTATGCCTTGTTTACATAATAATTACTTATAACTCATATTAGTCTACGCATGTCCAATATTAACTCATCCCACTTAACAAGTTACCAATTCAAGGCTCACGTCCAACCATCGCCATAAAACACCTAAGGAACATAGTTTATATCTTGACATGCCATAACACTTGGAATGTCTAAAAATCCCTGAGCACTATGTGGCTCATGTTAGCATCCCCTGCATTCCTTGGCATGCTTTGGAACTCCCTAACACACCCTATCATTCCCTCACATGCCCCGATGCTCTAGCATGCCTTGGAATTACCTAACATATAACCTTTTCACTCCCTCCTTATCACACTTGTGACTCACTGACACTCCCTATCACACACTCTTATCCATTCATTTCCATGAATTTTTAACTATTTCTCCCTTATGTTTCCGTGGCACTCCCTAACACTCCCTGGAACACATTGGCACACCCTGGCACATGGCACATATTGGCATGTCACCCTAGCACTCTAGCATTCCTTAGCACTACCTAACATACCTTGTCACTCCCTCCTTGACACACCTATAACTTGCTAACAATCCATGTCATGCACTCTTATTCATTCATTTCCATGCATTTGAAATTAGTGCTCCCTTGTTTTTCCCTGGCACTCCATAACACTCCCTAACATGCATTGTCACAACCTAGAACCTCGCACATCTTGGCATGTTTACTTGCCCTTTATCATGCCTTAACACTGCCTAACATACCTTTTCTCTCACTCCTTAGCACACCTGGAACTCACTGACACTTACTGTCACAATATCTTAATCGTTCATTTGCATGCATTATTTTCACCTAGTGCTTCCTTGTGTATCCCTAGGAATCCTCAACACTTCCTAGCATGTATTGGCACACACTGACACCTGGCACATCTTGGCCACATGCCACTCTGGCACACTATCATGACTTAGCATTTCCTAGCATACCATGTCACTCCCTCCTTAGCACAACTGGAACTCAGTGGAACTCCCTGTCACATACTCTTATTCATTCATTTCCATGCATTTTGACATAGTGCTCCCTTGTGTTTCCCTGACACTCGCTATCACTCAACACACATTGGCACTTGGCACATATTGGTATGCTTCCCTATCACTCTAGCATTCCTTGGAACTAACAAACATATCTTTTCACTCCATCCTTAGCAAACCTAGAAGTCCATAGCATGCCCTATAACTCCATAGCACATATTTTTTCTTGGCACTTGACAATTCTTGACATGCATTTGGATGCATTAGAATTCCTTGGCATGGTTTAAGATAAAATTTATTTGAGATCAATTATTCACAATTAAGAGAGAAGTAATAGAGGATGATTTTTCACTTAAGACACGCTATCACTTGGACCTTTCCATGTATTGGCACTAGTGTTCGTATGCCTATCATGCCCCTCCTGAAAAGGTAAGGTCCTGAACTATTAACCCTGATATCTGTTCATTTATTTTCATTTTAACTTGGTGTTCCCTTTTGTCACTTGACACTCCTTGACATGCGTTCGCATACCCTAACACCTGGCACATATTGTCATGCATTAACACATGGAATTTCTTGGCATTCTTGGCATGCATTGACATGCCTTGGCACTATATGGCACATGTTAGCACAACCTGACACTTCTTGACATGCCTTAGCATTCCCTAGCATGCCTTTTCACTCCCCACTTGGCACACTTGACACTCGCTCACACTCCCCGAAACACCCTCTTATTCATTCATTTCCATTCATTTTGACTCAATGATTTATGTTTGATCGGGTGCATGTATCGAAACAGTTCCTTTAATAGAATAAAAAAACGATCACACCATTACTGACATAAGTAATTGCAATATTCTACTTGAATGACATTAGGAAACTAAGAAAATTGTTTTAGGAATGAAATTTTAGAGTTTTTTTATGGTGTGGGAATGGTACGAAGTGAGTGGTCAATATTGTGATTTTATTTCTCATTAAAGTTATCATCGTTATGAGAGACTCGTCTTGAGAAAATGACACCCTTGGCATGCTTACCATCCAACTCCTAATATTCTCAAAATAAAGGCCAACTTGCACAGTGAGCGAAGGCATGTTGGTCTATGGTGTGCTGAGTGACTAGGTGAGAGTGTTAATGTACTATGAGAGGGATTGAACCATTTAATTTGTGTCCTCTATGGATGACATGTTGTAGGTGTGTGTCATGGAACCATAAGGCCACTAGAAATATTGTGTAAGGTATAGCCCAACATAATCAATGCCTTGAAAGAAATATGTGGATAGGGATCAAAATAAATTATATTGGTGAGTCCACCAAAAAATATCTACTATAGAGTGACACCAGGGTGATTAATGCCATAGACGGAGCCTTTTGAGCTACACATTTTTTTTCTAATTTTTTTTTTAAGTGTCACTGAATTGGTGGATTTCTCAAATTCATGACATTGTAAATTATGTAGGAACTTTGTTGTGTTTTTTATAGTGGCTAAGGTTTGCAAGGAGAATATAGGGTTTGTAGGGCCTTAGGGGAAAAGAAGCATCAATTTCTAGCTCTTTGATATGCTAAAGAATATGGATTATATGAGTACTTGACATGGATTGTATAACATTGAATCCACCTTGAGATGGAGGTTGTTATGTGTTAGAGAAATTAAGGAGATGGCGGTTAAACAATTTCTTTTATCATGAAATTATATTGTGATGTTTTGTTATTATTATTTTTTCTTTTAATTTTTCTTTTCTTATCATCAAGAGTAATTCCTATGAAAAAATATGAGAAGACACAATATGTAGGCACATGCAAGGGAAAAACCCCACTCTTTGGGGAAAACCCAGTCAAAAATATTCGTTTAGTATATTTAAGATGAGACAACCAAGACCTTTAGACTATAAAATTCCTTCATCAAGTCACCCCTTCACTATGTTAGCACTGAGATCTCCATGACATCGATATCTCCTTTGCTTTCACCTAAACTCCATCTTCATTACCTTAGTCGAGTTTGAGATAACAACATTGCACCGAGCATCATTAATGAGATCACCGAGCATCATCATAGAACTGAGCATCATAACTGAGATCACTGATCATATTCATATAATTGAGCATCATAACATAACACTGATTCTGTGGTATATTTTTTTTGACACCTAGGCACTGTTTTTATGGAAAATTATAGCATGGAGTTACCCGAATCATAGCATAGATGGTTACCCCAATTCTGTAATAGGTTCGAGAGCTTAACCTCTAACATCGAACCTGTGATAATAATATTAATTGTATCTATGGTCTAAAACATTAGATATGTCCAAAATTCTGTGGTAGAAATGAAAAACTATACCCCCATATATATAGTTTTTTTCCATAGTTATTGATCCGACATGATAGTGTGAAATTTGGTATCTTTATTTGAGCCGACTTGAAGACTGATTGAGGCCAACTTAAGGAGGAAAATTTGATGACTTGTATCACTTTAATTGAGGGTTTTATTTTTAAGTAGATTTCGAGGATGATGACCTTGAAGAATATGACCTGATGGAGGAGCCTTTTACAACCTAATGTTACATGATTTAAAGGCCCAAAAATTATATCGATTTAAATCAGTAAAAACTAACCTAGAAGTCCACAATTGGGACCTTAATCTAAATATGACCCAAGAACGAAACCAATGCTTTAATAATTCATTTAATAATAATAATAAGTGCTTTTTACAAATACATTAATAATGAAGAACGAACCTAGTTTCATTCTTCAACATTATGACTCCTAAAGCCTCATCCTTCTTTGTGTTGATAAAAAAGCTTTTATTAGCTATCCCTTGGATAAGAACCACCATTTTCGTAAAGTCCTATAATTCTTCATTCTTCAAAACTTTTCCCATATATTGTGCCCAAATTCCATAATTGTGTCTATAACAATTTATAAGATCTAGCTTGAAACTCATAATGTTAAACCACTAATTTTATCGTACATTTTTTTTGCTATTAGAAACCTCGAACCAATCCACTAAAAAAAATTGACTTTTTAAGAGCATATACAATTTTCATAAGACTTGTAGGAAACATGCTACATCTCAAACCATTAGCTTTAATACCATGTTGGAGAAATGAGGGATTTTTTATATTAGAAAATTCGTATTCTAAAATAGAGGTGGTGTCTAAATACATTGTTACAACACCTAAGAACAACCAAACATAGTTCAAAATACTGAGAGGTGTAAGAAAAAAAATTATTTTCATACACAACACATATAATCTATTTTTCACCATATAATAAATACACCCATAAGACCTTATTTTGTAACACCAAGATGTAACCAACACAATCTATACTTTTCTTAACATAAAATGAATAATAACATAAGAAGGAATTAAATGCAAAACTAAATGGAAACAAGTCATGGTGGAAGGGAGGAATTCAGAAGATTGAATTGGAAATCCAAAATATAATAAAAACCCTACATAAGGAATAAACACATCACAAGTAAGATTGACCGTAGACAATGAGGATAACTCCTCTTAATCACCCAATCTAAACCTAATTGACATCCTAATTGTTACACCAAATTTTGGCCATCTAGCCATTTACAATTAGATGGATCGAAGTACATCATGTAAGTAAAATTGATTTCACTATAAGGAATAATTTAACAAACCATATTTTATTAAGTTATTTATGGTTCAAACAAGAAACCCCATGAGGAATAATTAAACAAATCATTATTTATTTGATTTTCCTCTAGGAATAATTAATTAAACCAATGTTTGTTTAAATAACATTCCTGGTCATATTTAACCCAAATATGAGAAATAATCATATAAATCATTATTTATCTTATTTTTCTCTAGGAATAATAAATCAAATCATTATTTGATTATTATTCCTTGTTAAATTTGACTAAATCACCTAGAAATAATTAAACAAACCATTATTTGTTAAATTATTCCTTAACCCCATTCTCGAAATGATAAATAAATCATTTATTTTTTTATTATTTCTAAATAAAGGTATTTAGCCAATTTAAGTTCCTTTTCCCTCCAACAAAATATAATAAAATATTCCAAGCAGCTAGATCTAGATGTTGGTATATACTATTTTATTATTCACCATTATCAAGGACAACTCAATATTTTTTTATAAATAGGAGGGTTTTCCATTTATTATTCACTTTTATCACTTTCATTGTCATGCTTTGATCATTCTCATTGCTGCTACTATTTTCTTTGCTTCTTCAGCTCCTATAGAGTTCAACACGTTTTGGGTTTTCTACACCATCGAGAGAGAGAAACTTCTGGATCTGAAGCGTTGAGGACATCCAAGAACCCATCCCATTGAGGGGGAATGGTATCATTATTATTTTTTCATTTACCAGGTGTTATAATACATATAAAATTCTTTATATCTTGTCTTGTGCGTTGGATGTATGGAGGATTTCTTATTTCTTTTCACTGTTTAACCACTTTTACTGCATAAATCAGGCTTCTGGAAGCATTTGTTTTAACTATCACTTGCAGATCTAAAGAAGTTAAGAAACCATCTTTATTGTTAGGGTTATTTGTCATGCATAGCTAAAGTGAGCTTTTTTCGTACACTTGTGTTAAGAATTTACGCTAACAATTGGTGAATCCACTGTGTTTTATTCAGATCCCTGCATGACCAACTGCTTCAATAACTAGGGTTTTTATTCAACCATTTTTTGTCTCTTGATGTTTTTTTAACTTTTATGCCTTGAAATAGAAAAAATTCTAACTTCCACGTGTTTTCGGGTGTTTTCCGTAGGTAACAGGTATTAGCTGTGCTACAGACAGAAAATTTTTTCATAACCTGCCGCCCGAAGATCCCAAATCTGGAACTCACACTTTTTGGCCCAGAAACTGCAATTTCCACAGTTTACAGGTCAATACATATGAGCTGCAACCTTTTTCTGAGTTTTTTCTATGACTGTCACGGTTTTCCACAATAATTGTTCTGGGTTGTTTGACCTCCGTATCGGCCCATCTCAGGCCTGGATATGCTCAATTTTTCTCCTTGATGTAGAACCAAGCCCCTTAGGGTTTCAGTACACTTCCACCTTTCTAGGAGGGCTTTAGCTGAGTAGGTAGTCTGATATTTTGTAGCACTTTGAGCCACTGTTTAGGGTCTGATATATCCTTCTTTTAGGTCCCTTTTGATTGGTTATTATTCCATCCAAAACCCCCTATTGAGTTTTTTTGTCTCTCCCTTAGGGTTCCCTTGTTTCGCCCAGGGTTTTAACCTTTCACCTCCCATTTTGCAGCAATTTTCCCTCTGGTTTCTTGTCGTTTTCTACACCTTTTCCATCATATTTGAGTCATTAGATCCTTATCCCATAGACCTTAGATATTTTTTCCGTCTTGTGCATTTTGAGTCAATTTTACCCACCTGTTACACTATTTTTTTGGGAAGCCTTCTTTTGGGTTGAATTTATGCATCTATAGTTGTTTATTTTACTGTCGCTTCAGTTTTATTTACAATTATTCAATATTATTTCTTTTTCTTTATACAAATATCTAGGCTTAACTAAAATTAACACATGGCTTGCACACACCGACACATAAATAGAATAGTGTTTGGTTTACACTACCAAGCTAAGACATAAACGTTGTAATTAATTTATCTGCCTCACTGAGCCTTTGTTTATCACTTGTTGGGAAAAATACTGAGAGGGGGGGGTGAATCAGTATTTATGACTTACTCAAAAAAATTTACTCTTCCATTCACTAAAACCCATACGCTAATTTGTTGAATCCAACTAGTGTATACACACGACTATCCTTCATAAAACTCGCATATGAATATAGATATAATTATACAAATAATTCTTAACTTAGTTCTTTGCAACATTCATTCATCTGATGTTAATTTAACAGTAAGCATGTGTAGTAATAACAGAATAAACCATCACACATAAGCAACACATATGAACACCAGGATTTTAGGTGGAAACCCAAGTTGGGAGAAAACCACCGCTGTCGTTGCCTCAGCCTTCAATATTTTATTATAGAGAAAACATCTTACAACCATGTACTGGCACAAACTCATACCATGTTGTGTAACCAACTCCAAAAATAGAAGAAATGAGATATCAACGCCTTAGAAATAAGCCACTTCGAGGGGGTAACCTCCAATACATTACATGAATGATCAATTCTTGGATGATACAAGTTACAAAACCTCCTTTCTATATATAGGAGTCCATGGGGCCATAATGTAATCCTAGTGGGCCACAATGTAATCCTAGTCGACCTAACAATAATAATTTAAGGGCACAATAATAACAAAATGGGGGTTACAAGGGTACAATAATAACAATAAGGGGGTTACACTAACAACAATAAGGACTATACTAGTAATATAGGGACCTAACATGCCCCTCTCCTTCAAAAGTGTTGTCCTCAACGCTTGAGTAGCTCCGGGTGTTTTTGTATAAAATTCTCATCCTCCCATGTAGAATCTTCAGTGGGTAAGTTCTTCCATTTGATGAGATACTCTGAAATTGATCGATTTCGTAGTTGTCGAGTTCTTGTTTCCGTGACTGCTTCAGGTTCCAATATGATTTTTCCTTCCTCATCAAGTTCTCGCAATATTGTTTGAACTGGAATTTTGTCCCCTATAACCTTATTTAAGCATGAAACATGGAAAATTGGATGCACTTGCGAAGAAGCAGGAAGCTCCAATTTGTATGCCATAGTACCAATATTTTGCAACACCTTGTAAGGAACATAGTACTTTGGGGATAATTTATTATCCTTCTTAGCTTGCTTGAGGGACATTTTTTTGTATGGTTGTAGTCGTAAAAATACCCAATCTCCTACATCAAAAATTCTCTCGCTGCAATGTTAATATGCCTATTGTTTCATTCGATTTTGTGCCAAATTCAGGTTATCCTTTAAGAGTTGGAGAACTTCTTGTTGATGCTCGATGTGATCTTTCACTACTTGAACCTTAAAATTTCCCATAAATATGATGTGATGGATGGTGAATGATATCCATAAAGTGCCATAAATGGGGTCATTTGCTGCAGTATGGAAGGAAGTGTTATACCACCATTCAGCGACAGGTAACCACTTGACCCATTGTGTTTGTTTATCAGATACAAAAAAACGAAGATATCCTTCCAAACATTTATTTACTATCTCAGTTTGACCATTAGATTGAGGATGGTAAGATGAGCTATGAGTTAATTGAGTATCCAAACAAGAAAATAACTCTGTCCAAAAATTTCCCATAAAAATGGGATCTCTGTCGCTCACAATAACCCTTAGGCTTCCATGTAGCTTTTGAATTTTGTCCACAAATGTAGTAGCAATTGTACTTGCTTTAAATGGATGAGATAATGAACAAAAGTGTGCATACTTGGTAAGTCTATCAACTACCACCATGATGACACCCTTTCCTTCGGAATTAGGTAAACCTATGATAAAATCGATTGAAACCTCCTCCCAATGTTGACTTGGAATGGATAAAGGTTGTAGTACACCCGGGTCTTAATTGTCTCAACTTTATTTTGTTGGAAAACGAAACATGTTGCCACAAAATTTTCAATATCATATTTAAAGCCATCCCAAAAAACTTCTTCACCCTGTGGTAATTTTTTAAAAATCCTGAGTGTCCTCCTAAAGGAGAAGTGTGCAATTCCTAAAGAATATTTTGTTTTAGTTGGGAATTATTACAAAGATATAAGCGATCTTTGTACCATAAGAAATCATTTTTCCAACTAAATGTATCAAATGTACTAGGATCTTGCTGCAACTTTTGAATGAGTGTCCATACATCTTTTTCCTTCTTCCATTCATATCTTGCTTTAGTTATCCAATCTGGTTGGATAATAGAAATGGCACAAAGCAATGCTTCCACCTCTTCATTATTTCTTGAGAGTGCATCTGCAACAACATTAAGCTTTCCTTTTTTGTAGATTATTTCAAAGTCATAACCCAACATCTTTGTGACCCATTTTTTCTGCTCTTCTGAAGATAGTTTTTTTTCCAAAAAGTGTTGAAGACTATCATGATCAGTTTTTACCTTGAAGTGTCTTCCCATTAGGTAAATCCGCCATTTCTTTAGTGCATGAAGTATTGCTAACATTTCATTCTCATAAATAGGCTTATGTAAATACTTTCCTTTGATTGGACGACTTTCAAAATCAATGGGTCTTCCTTCCCGCATTAAAACAACACCAATTCCATTTCCTGAGGCATCACATTCCACAATAAAGATTTTTGTGAAGTCTGGCGTAGCTAAGATAGGCGCTAGGCACATTGCCTCTTTAAGATGTTCAAAGGCCTTAGTTGCTTCAGGAGTCCATGAAAATGCATCTTTCTTCAATAATGTTTTTAGGAGGTGCTGCTATTCCATAATTCTTAACAAACTTGCTATAGTAGCCTATTAACCCGAGAAATCCTCGCAACCGCTTTTTTGTCTTGTGACTTTCCATTCCTTAATGGCTTTAATTTTTTTAGGGTCTACCTTAACACCCTCGTGAGATACAATATAACCGAGATATTCCACCTATTGTATTCCAAAGAAATATTTGGATGTTTTTGCATATAATTTTTTCTCCTGCAATAGTTTGAGCACCCTGTTAACATGTTCAACATGATCCTTCCAAGATCTGCTGTAGATTAGTATATCAAAAAAAATTACTAGCACAAATTTTCTAAGGGTTTGAAAATGGAATTCATCAACCTTTGAATGTAGAAGGTGCATTGGTAAGGCCAAAAGGCATGACCAAAAATTCATAATGACCCTCATGAGTTCGAAATGTTGTTTTTGGAATATCTTCAGTCTTAATTCTAATTTGATGATATCCTAAACGAAGATCCAACTTGGTAAAATAAATTCCTTCATGTAATTCATCTAATAATTCATCAATCACATGAATGGGAAATTTATATTTAATGGTGATCTTATTGAGCTCCCTATAATCTAGACACATGCGCCTTGATCCATCCTTCTTGTGTACCAATACTACAGGATTAGAGAAATCAATTTGACTAGGTTGAATTATACCAGCCTTCAACATTTCTGCAATCATACGTTCAATTTCGTTCTTTTGGACGTAAGGATATCTATAAGGCCCGATGTTTGGAGGAACGCTTCCTGGAATCAAATGAATATCATGATCATGATCATGAATAGGTGGGAATCCTTTTGGAGTTTCAAACACCTTGGAATGATTGTCCAATACTTGTTGGAGATCTGTAGGAATAGATGATTTTGATGCCTAAACTTATAGTGAGTACACGAAATTACACCAAGTTGTTCTTTTGTTCTTCTTTGTAGAAGCTTTGTCATAGCACACAAAACTGGAACGAAGTACAAGATAATGTGTATTACTCCTCTTCC